>WOVY01012538.1:315000-850934 GCA_013436015.1 Rhipicephalus annulatus
TACAAAAACGCATGTAGCCGAGCAGCTTGTATAAAGACTGCGGCTTGTAGTACGGTAAGTGATCGTGACCACTAAATGAGAAGCAGACAATCGAGAATGTCGAGATCGTCGTGCATGAGGAGCAGTTTCTTGAGTTGCTGAAGTTTTACTTCAGTGCTACTTTTACTTCTTTTGAGAAGGCCTTGTTCATATTAAAGTACGACATTTATATAGTCCCCTGCGTAGCGTTTTCTCGTATTCGAAATTCTTTGTAGTCAGGTTTCACCTTGAGCCTGAAACGCTTACTTCATGACGTCAATCTCGGCATAGTAAATGTTTTTTTGAATAATATGAAAACGTTTTAGTCATATTAGCAGTCAATAATAACAAATTTCGTGGTGTTACGTCCCGAAACCACCATGTGATTACGGGAGACGCCGTAGAGGAGGGCTCCTAAAATTTAGACTACCTGTGGTTCTTTAACGTTCATCAAGATCGAAGCACTCAGGCCTACAGCATTTTCGCCTCTATCGAAAATGCAGCCGCCACCGCCACCAAGACTCGATCCCGCGTCATGCGGGTCAGCGGCCGAGTGTCTTAGCCACTATACTGACTACCATGGCTGGTATATAAGATGTTGACACACCAATTCGCTTACCGTTGCTGGCTATGCGTTGACTCTAAAAGTTTTTGAAAAGTGTTCCTAAATCCTCACCAAAGTTCACATTCGAGTTGCAGCAGGCCCACTCTATTCAATTTTTAGATCTGTGATCAAACTTTGATTGACGTGGCCACATTTAATTGCTTTACATACCATGATCCAAGAACACCGTTCTGCCCTACCACTTCTCCCTTGGCAGAGTTATTACAAGACGAATTGGTAAATCGTATTTCAGGCCAACCTTGCTAATGCCCTGCCCTCAGAAGTTAGCGGGAAGCCTTAGTTCCCAAAAAAAAGTTTCTGCAGGCACCGTCACCACATGCGCTGCTTCTAGCGCTCTCAGAAACACTGATAAGCCAGCTTCACAAGGAGCATGAAGTAGACGTAGGCATTCCACTAAACAGGGTTGCGTGCGAGGTAGTCTTATACGAGAACAGATTGTCACAATAGTTGAAAAAACTTCGGGTAGATCTCGTTTTCTCCTCGCCACGCCAGTCAGCTGAACTGTGAAGACGCGTGACAAGCGCCGATTTCAGAATGTTTCACTGATGGCACCCGAGTTCATATTCCTCTTTAGCTGTGGTCATGTTTACTTGGGGCATACCGGTCACAGCTTATGCGGGCAAAGCTGATGAGACTGAAGTGAATTACGTACTTTGCCAGTGAATCTTCCTTCTCGTCACCGGTGCACCGCAGACCGCATCCTTCAGTAGCAACCCTTTTTCCAGCCTCAGCAACCATGCAGTTGAAGATTCTCGATGATTTGAAGTCCTCGTCGACGTCGCTGGGAGAGTGCATATCACGAAAGAATGAATGCGCAGCGGAAAGTGCCAGGAAGTGTTACAAAATAAAAAGCTTCAGAAATGCAAGTTACATAACAGTGTAATGTTACGGGCAAATGTGTTAGAATACCCAACCGTAGAGTCCACTACAAAACAATTTTGGACCATCGTTAGGGCGTTTGAGAATAGGGCGCGCAACTCATGACGGCCAGCGCACACAAGACAAAAGCACAAGAAACTACACGACACAAGCGGTATCTTTCAACTGAAAGTCTCATAACAAACTTTCACCATCTCCCACTAAAGGAAACCATGCGTAGATGTGAAGCAGCGGGCGCTAACGCTTACGCTGGCGGTGACGTTCACGCTGGCCTTCATCGCGGTGTTGCGCAGGAGAGAAACCCGGGGAGGCGCAAAGAACGCGGTGGTGGACCGGTGTGTCTTAATGGAACATGTCGATCGTTGATAATGGGCAATGAGAGACAGAAGACTCCGGTTCGACACAAAGATGTGCAGTCCGAGGTAATTTAATGCGTATGCTGCAAACTTTTATTGTTAAACAACGCAGAGGAGAAATTAAGGCGGTCATGATCTTGTGCCAATAAATACAGTGGCCAGTGAACGGTTGTGCAGCGCGAGCAGTCGGTTTTCACTAAAGGAACTTGCTAGCAGAGGCAGCTTGTGTCGGCGCTGCGAAGTGAGGGAGGGGTAGTCCAAAGTCCAGTAACCTTATTCACAAATTGTCCTGAGGAGCCGATGCTCCTCAAAAGAACGGGTTGGCTGCGGGCCACACCCACATTGGGACAGAAAGAGCATGCCCCTCCCTCAAACTGTGGGCACTCCGAGAGCCCGGATTTGGACCTCAGGGTCCGAGCTAGTGATTGTAGTCTTCCAGGCATCATCTGTGCTGAGACACTCGCTATTGCGCAGCGCCCTGCATTGCCAGAGCATGTGGGATAACGTGCATTGTCTCTCATTACAATGAGGGCAGTGAGGCTCTATGCTGTCAATAAACCTATGTCAAATGAGGGCGACGGGTGCGTACCGGTTCGTAGCATTCGTAAAGTGATTGACTGTGCCCTAGAGGGTTGCGTGTGCGGGAGCGAGAACCTACGCCTGCAAATTTGATAGTGCTTACATATTTCGTTAAAGGTGAGGAGAAATAGAGCTGCTGGATGCCTTCCTTCAAATTAGAGGCCAAATGTCGGTCACGGTGAGACAGTGCGCGTGCACGGACATGGGAAGACTCATTGGCAGTAGGGCTAACAGGGTGGACATCCTTGCCCATGTGGGCAGGAAACCAGGCGATGCGACCATCGATTGCAGTTGCTGTTTGAAATTTTGGTAAGAATACTGGCCGCCTGCTCACAAACTGACCTAGTCATGAATCACGTACAGCCGCCCGAGAGTCAATGAAAATGCACGTGCGCGTGGGAATAGCCACGTCCAGTGCTATAGCAGCCTGCTCAGCCTGGCAGGCATGGTATCTCGAAGGGATGGTGCCGTGAGGACTTTACAATCAAGGTCAGTGACCGCAATCGCCAAATTGGCTGTTACAGGATACTGTGCTGCGTCAACGAACACCAAGTTCAAGAATGGTAGCAGTGGTACTGAGGAGCAACCGAGCCCTAGCAACCAGGCAGCCTACATTGCAGAGTGGGTGAACGTTTCTTCAAATTTGTGATACCGTATTCTCCTTCCTGAATGTAGCAGGGAGTTATTTTCTGTGACCAAAGTGGGCTCGCAGCCCAAGAACTCCAGTATTCGCCTGCCTACTTTGGAAGAGGACAGTCTTGCAGCCTGAGCTGTTTGTTGCACTTCTGCCATTTTGTCAAATGTTTTATGCATACCAAGGGCGTTGATCGTTTCCCCATTAGCGTTGTTTGGAAGGCCTACGACTTTATTATTGGGCCCTGAAACACTTTTTTTTGAGTAACCATGGAAATAAATCACTGGAAAAGCGTATTATCTCACAAATTGAACGCCGCAAAAGTTTTAAGAGTCTGTCCAGTACGAGCGGAGTTACAAAGATTCGTCACACACTGTAATCACACTATCTTTTCTCTCGTCCCGACAAAACCACTGGAAGCTACGCAGAAAGGAATTGGAGGGGCAAACAAAAAAGTCAGGCACGCCTCCTGACCTCGACCGCTTTTTTTTTGTTTCTTCGAATACGTGGCTTTTTCAGTGCGATAATGCACGCACGCGTGGATAAGTGAGGGCCTCTCGTGGCGGCCTGTGTAACAACCGAGCGTGCCATGTTCAAACCAGCCAATGGCTGACAGATGAACTTACTGCGAGTGATTTTTGGGCTTGTTCCGTGTTTTGCCTAGAGAAAAGAAAGCTATTTTCAACAGACTTTGATGATTTATTGCGGATTCCTGGCCGCATGCTGCGCTATAACATCTGGCTCGCGTGTTGTTGGGAGCCTCTACTACCGATCGGCAGCGTTTTTAGACCATGCTGAAAAAGTATTGCTGGGCCCCTTTACTGCATTTTCTAATAATCGCATACAATTTCCTTTGCCCTTCCTTTTCGCATATGTGCGCTGCGGCAATGTAATATAAGTGACTCATGAGAAAGGAATGCAAAAGCCTCAGGAGGTACGCCTCACAAAGCCCTCCATGCCTGTTAGATTTCTGCAGTATAAGTTTTACCGTGCTATCCACTTTCGCCGTTGCGAGTCTAAGTATGGGAGTTACTGCCGTGCTCTTCCAGGAACATGCCTAATACTCGAATTTCGTTTACTCGGGCGATCACCTGCCCTTGCCGTGTGTGAATCTCGATCCTTATCTCTTTCAGTGGAACCAGGATGGTTGTAAATTTGAGTTTCTCTGGCTGTGTGTAGAGAAGAAGGGCTGATTTGGCAGTGGACAAGTGCAGCTCTGTGCTATCCAGAAACTCTTCCGCGCACTTAAAGGCCTGCTAGATGGAATCCTCAACGTGTCTGTTTCTACACCCCATGCACCATGCAGTAATAACATCTCCGTAGAGCGCATGTCCAATGCGGTCGATACGAGTTAAAGTTTCCTCATCGCGATGTTACAAATTAGTGGTGAAATTACCAATTCCTGAGAGTTCCCCGAGGTCCAAGGTGAAAATCCTTGGAACAGAGGTCCCCGATCAGAATGGTGGCAACGCGATCCCTGAAAGTAGAGTGGACGAACCCTTAAGAGCGGGACCCAAACCCCAATTTAGAGATCGAATCAAGCACGTGAACATGAGAAATATTATCGAAGGCTTTCTCGAGATTGAGAGCCAGAATGCCATGAACATCTCTGGTGCCTATGTAGAGGATTTGATGTTTAATATTTTTCATAACATCCTGCGTAGAGAGCACTGGACGAAAACCAATGAGCTTGAAAGGAAAAAGGTCATTGTGCTCAATGAAGCGGGAGATTCGGTAAAGAATAGCGCCGCGGGAAAGGGTGCCTAGAAAAAAAAAGGAGGAGGGAGCATATTGGCTAGCAGACGCTGCTTGCGTCAGCGTTGCAAGACGAGAGAGGGCGGGGCGTAGAAGAGAGGGAGAAAGGATGCGCATGCGCAATCGGGGTGCCTAAGGAAGGGAGAATCAGCAAGGGTAGGAGAGGAGAAAGGGGGGTGTTGTGCACATCCGCAGTAAGGGTGGTCACGCCGCACACTTGATTGAGCTCGACCATAAGAAGCTTTGCATTTTAAAAAGAATGACATATCTAAACAGAATGGGAAGACCCTGAAACCTTATCACCGCAGAAAGACAGGAGAAACTCCGGGCTGGCGCCAGCGCGAGCGTGCGCGGCAATGATGTCACTCTGGGAGAGGAGGTTGCCGGACTAGAGTTACTGTATATGCTACCTTTAGGTAGCAGAGTTGCGCCACTGTTTTCCGGGCGCCGCTCACTCCACCTACAGGACTTCAGCGCCCCTATTCGCCGAGCGCCATCGCGTGGTCATAAGTGGTTCAATTGAACTGCGGAGAAGCCAACGCTACGATGATTCCGCGCAGATCAAGTGTGGTTAACATCGGCTGTTGTTTCACATCAGCTGTCGTGAGCCGCGATGGTAATACGAGCGTAATAGAGAGTCGTACGTAATATGGGGGACACACGGGCACTCCCGATTGCTGTTCAGCTCGATTCAGTTGAAGGAGATACAACTACACCTGGCTCCCTCACACAGTTAATGAATGAGTCCAACATGATGAAAGAATTTCATCCCTAACTGGTTGGATAGCGTTTAAAAGTGCAAAAATAATTTCATATTTGTAAATGGGCAAAACAGAGGAAAAGGCGTAGCTAGTGTAACCAACCATAAAAATGTATCTCACTGGTTCAAAGAGCTACGTACTTTGTTTTATTATTATGTGCCCAAGAACGTAAGCATCAAATCAAAGCTTCTAGGTGTGACCGGAGCAATCGAGTTTCACTCATACATTAAAAAAGTTTAAAGAAAGCGAAAAAATTAATAATGCAACGCTAGTACCATAATCCCTCATTATTGAGAGACTATGTAGCTTTCTGAAGCGCGAGCGTTGCTCCTACGCGGGCGGTGAGTGGCTTTCCCGCAAGACATTTGAACCGAAGATGGCGTACCTTGGCGCAACTCTGCTACCAAAAGGTGGCATATATAGTAACTCTATGCCGGACGTGTGCGCAGCGGTCCTTGGGGCGACGCACGGGCAAGTGATCTCGTACCGTCGAGGGATGAGGGCTCGCGCACCCGCGGTCTCTGACGCACCCGAATGTCGTCTGCTACATCTGCCTCTCGCCGACTACACTACGCTACTGGCTCGAGAGGTCGAGAAGGCGACAGGCGCGCAAGTGTGGTCAGCCGTCTTGGTTGATTTTTCAGGGACTGTTCTCTGTAAGTTTATATTGTATATACTCAAACAAAGATGTATCAATAGTGCATCCTATCGATACAGAACAGCCACCACAACGTGGCTACACTAAAGAGGAACAACACAAGGTTCGTTTTGGTTGTTGTGTGCCGGCTGAGCAGACCACCTGAGCTGCATCTCGCTGCTGAGCTGGGGATTTTATTGGTAGCTTGGTTGACGATCGACTGAATTTGACCAAGATAGATTTACAAGCGTACGGAAAGACGGAACATACAAGAAAGACCTACACGCACACACTGTCTCTCATTGCGCTGGTAAATCTACCTTAATCATGAACTCGACCGAGCAGCAGTTTTATTGAATTTGAGCAGTCATAATTTTTTTACAATAAAAATTTCTAGCTTGGGCGATTTAATTCGTGCCAATGTCTAACTCGGCTCCTCGCGAAGGGCACAGCTCTTAGTCAGCCTGTTTGTCTAACGATGACCAGCGGTTGGAATCTTCATTCTGTAATGGTGCTAGCAGCATCCCTGCAGCGCTGGTGCTTTCGCGTGGGATAAATTATTAGGCTGAACAACAAAAAAGCTGTTAAGGTGGAGCTCCGGGCCGCAACATTGCACTTCGAGTAAATAAGCGACATTCGTCAGTTTCGAAGAGGTGGTGTGGTCTGTAGGTCGTATGGTCCCTCATGTGTCGTGGCATGCGTTCCGGTGAGTGCGTTTGTCCCGCCCTATTTGGTATGTACAAAAGGAATCATTCGAGGAGTAGGCTCTCTACTAACAGCAGCTGACACTATGGAGAAGCTGTCTGATACTGGGGTCATAGCTATATATCGGTGAAACCGCATAGTGAGTAGTGAGAAAGTTTTTACTGAATCGGTCATTGCCGCCTCTGCCAGCACTTCTTGTCCATCAGAGTGAAAAATATGGCCACTCAAACACCCAGGTTCTCTCCCTTTTCGGCGTCGTGACTCTTGGCGTTTTGTTGTAAATTTTGTTGGAGGTTGCGAATCCAGTTCACGCTGCTGAGTCTGTGGTGATGATCATCCATATAATAAACGTACTGCCGAGGTGGAACAGCGCTGTTTTTGCAGAGGAGACCTTCCAGCTGATTACTCAAATTTCAAGGCAAGATCAACTGTTGTTCAGCTGTTACAAATAATTGATTAGCGAAGATGTTTGCAACGAGAAGCTATTACGCTTGCCAAGAATCGGGTCTTTGAATGTGCTGGTGCTGCTGCCAGGCGAAATTCATCAAATGATATCAATCTTTGGCATCTTGTTGAATGAGCAGTAGAAGAAAGCAATGTCGAAGGCGATGAATCAGATAATCGCTACTGTAATCGAGTGTGCCTGGCAAGTGTCATGCTCTCTAATGGCACAGCTACTTTGAAAGGTGCAGTGACCATGACCAAATTGACATCATACGCAGCAGTAGCAGCACTAGCAACAGAGACGTCTAATTCAATGCCAAAGTGGATACACCGGGCAGATCAAACGGCTACTTTATCCGAATGTTCCACCTCGACACAAGTATATTAACAGAATGAGATGCAAATACGCCATAAAACAAGTGTCAGAAGGAAACTGGGTGCCCAGTAAAATCTTTTTGCCCCCCCACCCCCCAAAAATTCCAATTAATGGCATTCTAATTCAAGTTCAGTTCTTAAAGAAGGTAATTGGAAAACAGTTGTTACTGAAGTGATTCACACAACACGATACTTACAAAGTTCTGCAGTGGCATTGACGCTGTTTGTTTTCTGCTTCAACAGATTCACTTTCATTATATAAAGAATAAATACCGACATAATAACATCGCAATAAACGTAGCCTAATTCTAATAAGCGTTATCTTAAAAAGTCTCGAACCTTTTGGTGAGACCGTCCTTCACTAGTGGGTGGCGTAACGATAATAATACCGAACGAATTTCACCGAACACTGTGCCTGGCTTTTCGGTTGATGCCTTCAAGCTGTGAAACATTGGCAATAGATGTCAGCATGCCAGAATGCCTACCTTTTGCATTATAAACGCACATTTTCCGTTGGGCATGCACAATACACTACAGTTGGCGTTAACCTTACTACAGAAGTGAAAAGATTTTTCACCCGTGACTTCAATTCCCATCACCTTTTGTGGGAATTTACATTACTCTCTCGATGCTCCTCTGTGGGGCTCGATTACATATAAAAATTTTACTGGCTCAAATATGAAGCAGCTTATGTTTGTTAGTGGTCGAGCATCATCAGTGTTAGATCTGCCGCTGTGTAGCACAAGTGTTCCGCTGAAGTCTTGGAGAACAATGGATTTCGCTTCAAAACAGTTATCGCTTTCCTGTGTACTTTGAAATAGGATGTCCAATATTGATTGAAAGAAAAGCAAAAACATTGGTTAATCATAAAAATTTTAAACAGTGCTTGCGGTCTGATATCAAGCTAGCATCCAGTGTTAGAAATGAAGACCTTGGTAAGAACATTTTCTCCGTATTAGAAGTATTGAAAAACACTTTGGAATTTGTGATTGCGTCAGCGTCAGTCAAGATGGCTCCGCCAAGCCGATGGTGAAATAATGAATGTACACCGGACTACAGATGGAGAAAATTGGCATGAAGAAGGATAATACAAAAGAATAAACCACAAAAATAGAAGGATTATCATTTCTTTGTGGGAACATTAAAAAATACTGTATCATGCGGAAAAGAAGAATGTGATAAAAATAACTTTGACTACTGTTATGCCTGCGAGTCCACAGCGAACGTCCATGCCTCTGAAAAATGCAATCCGTGTCAAGGCCACCACACGAGCACACCTGACGCGAACAACTCAACAGCGTCATCACGCGACGGTGCCTTTCTGCTGCGCACGCACAGTGAGTCACCTCAGCGAGCGAGCCCATCGAAGAAATCGGCGCCTTCCTGTCTGGCGAGTCCGACGCAATGCGTGGCGACGTCACTCGACCTTGGGTGCAGCCACGTGCAGAGCAGCGGCTCCAGATTTGATGAGAATGACGCGGCCCAGCGGCGACCCCATTGGAGGATTCTAACCTCACGACCAGCGGCTGTTCTGGTTGTACATTTGGTCACTCAAAGAATCCACCCGGTGCATATAAAAAAGCCCTGCGGCGTGTCGCGAGTAGTAGACCTATGTGTTAGAGAGGAGAGCTGGGCTCTTCGGGTCTCTAAGCTGTCGACCCCAGTGCCGAATTTGTAACGCCTCTGTATATATGCTGTACATAAACCTTGTTTAACTCACCGTCGTCTCGTCCGCTCGTCTATCAGCTCTGCGCAGAAGCAGTCGCGAGCTGAGAAACCTACGCTACCAAACGGCTGGGGACCGTGTCGGCGCAGATCGGAGCAGTGGCGCCTTCGGGACCGTGTTGGTGTCGCCGTCTTTCGTAACAGTGGTTGGCAGCTGCGGGATCGGCCGGCGTCAGCGACATCGATGCGGTGAGTGCCTGATGTTTTCCCCTCAGTTCACTAGACTACTCTACCTCAGGTTATAGTAGTTTAGAGAAGGGCTGTGTGAAGGATTAGAGTGAGCTTTGATCGTTTGGAGCCAAGTCGAAGCGCTTTGAAACCAAAGCTAATGCGGAGGGTGTAAACACGGGAGTGTTACAAATTGCTTGCGCGTCTTGCTAGTTGACCTATAGTGGGTACGGCAAGTAAATTCTTAATAGGGGCAAACAGCAAGAGGCTAGTGTGAACGATGGAGAACCTTAAAGTGAAGGAACTCATCGAAATTTGTGAGGAACTCGGCATTACTTTGGGCCGTGCGAAACGAAAGCAAGCGATCCTTGAGATCATGAGGGATGAAGGAGTGTCGGCTGAGGAAGTCGATGAGGCCTGGGAGGATATGAAAGCACGCTGTGAGGAGGCTGAAAGGCGAGAAGTTCGCGAAAGTGAAGAAGCTGAAAGGCGAGAAGTTCACGAACGCGAAGAAGCTGAAAGGCGAGAAGCTCACGAACGTGAAGAAGCTGATTGATATGTGGGGTTTAACGTCCCAAAACCACCATTTGATTATGAAACGTGAAGAAGCTGAGAGGCGAGAACGGCATGAGGAGGCCGAGAGGCAGGAGCGCCTCGAGTTGGAACGAATAGAATTGGCAATCCTACAGTGTTCGCAGGCGCATAGCGTAGCTTCTGCGACAGTTCAGTTCAGCGGTCAGAGAATTCGCGACCAACTGCCACCGTTCGCAGTAGGCGAGGACATGGCGAAGTATCTCGTGAAGTTTGAACACCTCTGTGAGCGAAATGCTTTAGAGCGGTCTCTTTGGTCGCAGAACCTGTTAGCTCTTCTTCCCGGCGAAGTGTACGACGCGATAGTTTGCTTCTCGAGGGAAGCGTTTGAGAGCTATGACGAGGTTAAGGAAGTGCTCTTGAGACGTTATAAGTTGTCACCCGAGGCTTTCAGGCAAAGGCTCCGGTATGCTAAGAAGGGGAATGAGTCACACGTTGACTTCGTGTTTCGTCTTAAAGCCGATTTAATTGAATGGCTCAAGGGCGAAGGTGTTTATGACGATCGCGATAAAGCTGTGGAGTGCATTGAATTGGAGCAATTCTACCGTTGCATCGAGGATGTCAAGCTTTGGCTGCAGGACAAACTTGGTGAAGTACAGCTAAACAGGGCAGAAGAGTTACCTGAGGAGTATTATACTCGCCAAAAGTTGCATAACAGGGCAGTGCGCGTTGAAAAGGATGAAAGGAAAGAGGGCTTTTCAAAAAAAACCTGATCAACGAAAACCCGCTCCGCACCGTCAGTTCAAGAAGGACCCGTCTCTTACGAAGGACACTGTAGGGGAAGGGCAAACAGAAGCGGAGAAATTGAGTGAGGTTCCTAGACAACGCACTGATACCACACGGGCGTTCGAATCACGGAAGCCGCTAATCTGCTACAACTGCAAAAATGAAGGGCACATCGCGATAAACTGTAAGCAAAAGTTTGCTTTTGCAACAATCCGAGAATCGGAAAAGAACATGCGGTTGTTAGAGCCGTATATCCAAGAAGTTAGTGTGAATGGGAAAACGTGTCGAGCACTTCGTGACTCAGCGGCAACCATGGACGTTGTCCATCCTTCATTGGTGTCTCCGGATGACTTTACAGGAGAATGCGCGTGGATCAGGCAAGTCGCCGAGGAGCAGAATGCTTGCTCACCATTCTCTACGGTTGTCATTGAAGGCCCGTTCGGTAAGCTTCGCACCGAAGCGGCTATGTCTGCCAAGCTTCCCGATCGTTTTCCTTATTTTTTCTCTAACAATTTAGAGCAGCTTCTCAAAGAGCAGGGTAAATCGTTCTTCCCCAACTTAGCCTACATGGCCCTCACGCGATCGCAAGCGCGGAAGTTTTCGTGGGAGCTTGATCTTGTTCAATGTGGTGAAACAAGTTCAAAAGCAGCAGATTTGTGTTACCTTGGCGGTGAGTCGACGGAACCTCAGACACGAAATTCTTCGTGTGAGTCATTTGAGCAGTCACTCGAGCGGCCCGTCACCGAAGTGACTGGCGCGGTTTCCGTAGCAGGGGGAAACGACATGGCGCCATTGAGTCAGAGCGAGAGGGGTGCAACGCTCTCGCCTGTTGCGGAAAGTTGGAGTGAGCTGTCGAGGGTTGATCGAGAAACGCTCATTCGGGAGCAACGTGAGGACCTCTCGATTAAAGCGCTAGTGGAAAGCCACATGAAAGCTTCACAAATGTTGTCGAAGGAGTACTACGACAAATCAGCGAAGAGGCGCGCTTTTGAAGTAGGAAGTCAGGTAATGCTGCTGCCGCCGTCTAAAAGGAACAAGCTTGAGGTTCATTGGTAAGGGCCCGCCAAAGTAATATCGAAGCTTTCTCATACCAATTATGAAGTGAAATTAGGAAGGCGGCTGAACTAAATTCACCACAGTAACTTGATGAAACCATACGTTCAACGTCAAGCGGTCGTAAGTCTGCTGTTGAATGCTTCAGAGGAAGAGGGAGCAGAAATTTTGAGTTCTAGTGATGTAATCAAAATGGGATCGGAGGTAATCTTGGAGCAGTTGAACCTAGAGCCTAGGTTAAGTGAAGTCCAAAAGGAGGACCAGAAAAGGATTGTTTTCGAGTTAGGACGTGTTTTCGGACCGTCCCGGAAACACTACGGTGATCGAACACGATATCGAGCTAACTTGTGAGGAGCCAATCCGCAGCAAGCCGTATCGTTGTTCCCCTGTGCAAAGCAGATCATGAAAGAGGATATCGATAAAATGCTGGAGTTGGGAGTCATAGTACCGGGCGAGAGTGACTATACATCCTCTCTAATATTGGTTCAGGTGCCAGGAAAAGATCCGAGGCCATGCATCGATTATCGGCGTCTTAACGCCATAACTCGAGACCAAACTTACCCGATACCAAACCTAGAGGAGAGGGTGGAAACTGTGTCATAGTCCAGCTATATTTCCACGTTAGACCTCGTGCAAGGGTATTGGCAAGTCCCCCTTACAGAGCGTGCTAGCCACTATGCCGCATTTGTTTCTCCATTTGGAACGTATTGTCCACTTAAGCTGAGCTTTGAATTGAAAAATGCGCCCTTTTGTTTTTCAGGCTTAATTAACCGCGTTCTTAAAGGCCTCTCTGAGTTCGCTCTGCCATATCTTGACGATGTCGCCATCTTCTCCAACAACTGGGAAGAACATGTCGAGCATTTACGCGTCGTGCTGAACAGGTTGAAAGAGGCTGGCCTTACCGTGAAACCTACTAAATGTCACCTAGGGTGTGGCGAGTGTCTTACCTGGGGCACGTTGTGGGGCGTGACCGGCATAGACCTTCAGAAATTAAGGTAGCCGCCGTTGTGAACTATCCACGAGCAACCACAAAATCTGAGATAAGGGCATTCTTGGGCCTGGCTGGATACTAACATCATTACGTGCAAAATTACTCTAGCATGGCCAGCCCCCTAACTGACGCACTTCGAAAATCCGAGCTGGTTAAAGTAGTATGGGACTCAGAAAAGGAGAATGCGTTTTGCCAGCTAAAACTGGCCCTAAGCGAAAAGCCCATTCTCATGGCACACAATTTCTCTAAGAGATTTGTGATTCAAGGCGACGCGAGTGATCGCGGCATAGGAGCTGTATTGTGCCAGGAAGACAGTGCTGGTAACGAAAGGCCACTTTTGTATTTAAGTCGAAAACTCAGCGGCAGGGAAGAGGCATACAGTACCTCCTAAAAGGAATGCACTTGCCTCGTGTGGGCCGTTCAAAAGCTAGCTTGTTATGTCTCCGGTTCGAGGTTTGTGGTTGAAACGGACCACTGTCCTCTAACCTGGTAAATAACACGTCGCCTAAAAGTGGCCGGTTACTAAGGTGGAGCATGATACTCCAACAGCACAGCTTTCACGTTCGCTACAAAAAAGGAAAGCTAAACGCTAATGCGGACGCATTGAGCCGTGCGTTTAGTTAGTACCTTCTCCACCTTTCGGTTTCTCGCTGGCGATTCAGGGCAAAATGTTGTCGTGATCACGGCCTTAGCTGAGTGCTCTCGTCCAGAATGAGCTCAAGGAGGCAACTTTATGTTCTATTCTATTTCGTTACGTTATTGTACGTGTAAAAATTTGAGTTGTTATTTTAAGAGTCTTGTGTCTCACATGTGCCTCTTGATGTAGAGGGAACGAAATTCCGATAGACACGCAGCTAGGTTTATGTTTTACTATACTTTGTCTGGTGTTCTGTCGGGTGACCGAGGACACTTGCTTGTGTCGTGTGTTGTCTGTTGTCGAACCATTCTTGACAAGTTGCAGAACCATCGACAAGTGCTGAGACCAAAGATCGTCAGAAGAGACGAGCGAAGCTGGCCGACAAGTTGTGGCGACAAGCTAGTGGAGCTGGGATCCGTCCTCAAGAATGAGATGTGTTCCCGGAACGGAGTCTGGAGCTGCATTCTCCCCATCATGGCCCTGGAGGCGAACCTGGAGGGACCTGGTGAACGAGCACGCCTGAAATCCGAGCCACGTGGAAGCAGCGCACCTTTCCGGTGCATTGTCTGGTGGCGGGCGTGCTGTTATGCCTGCGAGTCCACAACGAACGTCCATGCCTCTGAAAAAGGCAATCTGTGTCAAGGCCAGCACGCGAGCCCGTCTGACGCGAACTCAACGGCGTCACCACGTGACGGTGCCTTTCTGCCGCGCACGCACAGTGAGTCACCCCAACCAGCGAGTCCGTCGAAGAAATCGGCGCCTTCCTGTCTGGCGAGTCTGACACAATGCGTGGCGACGTCACTCGTCCTTGGGTGCAGCCACGTGCAGAGCAGCGGCTGCAGATTTGATGGGAATGACGCGGCCCAGCGGTGACCCCATTGGAAGATTCTGACCTCACGACCAGTGGCGCTTCTGGTTGGACATTTGGTTACTCAAAGAATCCATGCGGTGCATATAAAAAAGCCCTGCGGTGCGTCGCGAGTAGTAGACCTATGTGTTAGAGAAAAGAGTTTGGTTCTTCAAGTCTCTAAGCTGTCGGCCCCAGTGCCGAATTTGTAACGCCTCTGTATATATGCTGTACATAAACCTTGTTCAACTCACCGTCGTCTCGTCCGCTCGTCTATCAGCTCTGCGCAGAAGGAGTCGCGAGCTGAGAAACCTACGCTACCAAACGGCTGGTGACCATGTCGGCGGAGATCGAAGCTGTAGCGCCTTCGGGACCGTGTTGGCATCGCCGTCTTTCGTAACACTACCCATCTAACTGAAACAAGAACTGTCTGTATTACTCAATTTTCTTTGCTGTACAAAAACATCTATGCCGGGAAATGTGGATATAGTTTATATCTCACAGGAATATCAGGAATTATAAATATGTGCGATGCAATAAATATGAGTTATGTGCAGCTTCGCGCAAGGGTTTCAGGGTAGGGTCGCGTTGTTGCTCACATTTGAAGCTGCTGGTATCTGGGAAGTCGGACGAGACAAAGACTAAATAGTAATCAATGCCATCATCGCCAGGATTTGCGTGCACTGAAGGAAGGCGTATAAGCAGTCGGCATCCGTGTGACATCGTCCGCTCTTATAGGTCACAGAAAAGCTGTTCTCTTGGAGGCGCAACGCCCAACGAACCAGCTGGCCAGACGGGTCGCGATGTCCCACAAGCCAGCATAGTGAGTGATGATCGGTCACTATTGTGAACTCGCGGCCATCTAGATATGGCCGGAACTTCTGAATGGCGAAGACGACTGCTAAGCACTCGAGCTCGGTGACGGTGTAGTTCTTCTCTGCTCTGGTCAGCGTCCGATTGCCATATGCTACGACGTGTTGGCGGCCGTTGCAGAGTTGGACCAGCACAGCACCAACACCTAGTCCACAAGCATCAGTTTGCAGTTCAGTGAAAGCATCAGGATAAAAATGTTTCAGAATGGGTCGTGAAGTCAATAAAAACGCTGTTGAACTGCAGCTTTACATTTATCGTCCCACAGGTACGGTGTGTATTTCTGAAGAAGGAACATCAGTGGAAAGGCAAGTTGTGCAAAGTTCCTAATAAATCGGCGGAATTATGAGCGCCAACCCAGAAAACTTCGCAGGTATTTATTGTTCGTGGTTGCTCAAGGTTGCGAACCACTGGGGGTCTTCTGTGCGTCTCGTCGTACGCCTTCTTTGTCCATAAGAAATCCTAATACAAGAGCTTGAAGTTTTCTAAAACGGCACTTCTTTGAGTTTAAAACAAGGCCAGCTTCGCGCAAGCATTCAAACACAAGTGATAAGCGGTGGTTGTGCTTTTGAAAAGTCTTTCCATAGATAATCACGGAAATGCAAATTTCCAATTTCAGTCCACGGAGTACTTTATCCATAAATTTCTCGAATGTCGCTGGAGAATTGCAAAAGCCAAAGGGCATAACGTTAACCTAAAAAAACAACCGTCAGGTGTTACGAAGGCAGGCTTCTCTTTATCTGACGGATGCATAGGAATTTACCAATACCCAGAACGCAAGTCAACCAAAAAAAATTGAAGGCAGAATACAGGCAATCAACGGCGTCATCTAAGCGCTTAATTTAGATTCGCTAACCTTGTCATGGGTATGAAACTTCCTCTCTAACCGCCAGCAGTTCACCGTTGTTAATTTCTTCTCTCCTCCTTCCGATGTCACATCAGGGGTACCGCAAGGCAGCGTCCTTGGTCCTTTACTATTCTTAAGTTACATTAATGGCCTGCCAAATAATATATCATCTAGTATACGTATATTTCCTGATGACTGCATTTATCGCTCTATAAAAACTGTGGATGATCACCTATCCCTCCAAAGTGACTTGGATCGCAATAACAACTACTGTAAAACATGGCTAATGACTCTTAACATTTCAAAACGTAAAACTATCTCATTTACCTGTAATCAGCTTGTTTGCTCTTTCCTCACATCAGTAACAACAGATTGGCTAGAACCACAGGGTATGAGTATCTAGGCGTTCACCTCACACAAAATATTTCCTGGGTCGTCCATATAACTACCATTTCTGCTAATGCTTCAATATCATTGGGGTATCTTCGTCGCAACCTAAAATCCGCTACTCCTCACGTACGTAAACAGGCCTACCAAACATTTGTCCGGCGCCACTTAGAGTACGCATCATCCATTTGGTCACCTCACCAAAAATATTTAATACAGAAGTTAGAAGCTATTCAGAACAGGGCTTGTCATTTTATCACGCGTAATTATGACAACTTGTTCAGTGCAACCCAGCTAAAGCTCAATCTTTCACTCCATCCATTAGCGATTCGTCGTGACATAGCGTTTTGTCTCTCTTTCATGAAAATGCCTACGCCACTCGATCAACGCTAGCGCAATTACAATTTTCCTCTCACTTATCACACAGGTTGCACAATGACTTTAGCTACAATCGCCTCTACGGCACCACTAATGCTTTTAACTACTCGTCACTCCGACGTGCCATTATACTGTGGAATGATCTTCCAAACAGCATCGCCCTCCAGCGTAATCACAGTAAATTTCGCGAGCGTCTTCTCAACCATTTCACTGATAATGCTTAGCTGGTCCACTTAATCCCGAGATTCATGTCTCCCCTTTTTCTTTTTATTTCATCATCACAGTGAAGCTGTTGTTTAATGTTTTGTTGATTAACCCAAACCAGCACGGTAAACTGCGTTGTCTGTGTCACTACGCTTCATTTTGATCTGTTGTACACGCTATTGCATTTCTTTTACATGTTTTAAACTTACCTATTCATGTGGAATACATTCGACTACTTCTGTACTTGGACATATCTTTGTTGTTTTTGACGTACTACATTTTCCTTACTGACTTGTTATCTGTTACTGACTTGTTATTACTTTGTATCAATCCACCTTGCACAATGCCTCTGCGAGGCCTGTAAGGTACTTGTAAATAATTAATTAAATAAATAAATAAGTATACGTGGAAAAGGGTAGACATCTTTTATTTAATGGCGTTTAGGCGACGATAGTCTACGCCGAATTTCCATGAATTATCCTTCTTCCTGACAAGAATGACAGGAGCTGCCCACAGACTACACGATTCTTCTATTACGCCCTTCTTTAGCATGTCTTAAACTTGTCCAGGGATGACTTTCCTTTCGAAGGCGATACGCTTTTGGCCTTTTGGCGTATTGTAGATGCTTGGCCTGTATAGATGCAGTGTTGCGTATGTGAAGACGGTGGCGTTACGGTATCTGTTTCGTTTTGGGCAAAGTGAAAGACTGAGGCGTAGCCTGCGAGCACCTCCTGCAGCAGGGACCGTTCAGTTGAAGGAAGCGACTTGTTGATCATACGGTCAATGCTGGCAGAATAGTCGGGGTACGAGTTAGCGTGGGGTTTCTTGGCGGCCGCCGACAGTTCATGAGACCATTTGGTAAATGTAGTTTGCTCTTGATAGCTTGCCAATTTAAGCCCTGAAGGCGGAGATATGGGCTGAACGGATACGTTCACAGTCCACAAATCGGCACAATCATCAACGGCGAGCACGAGGCAACGAGGCAAAATGCCGTTTTTCTTAAGCGCGTTATGAAGTTCGGCTTGGCTCAATCGTAGCAAGAACCCGCACTAGAACGTGAAGAGTTTAGGCGCACAAAAATTGCAGTGTGAGGGGCAGGGCAGACGTCTTGAGACACGGAAAACACGTTCGAGCTGTCATCAACGGTATCTTCCGTCAATAGAGAGAGCAACACGGTACGAAAACAAATCCCACCACTCTACAATCCAGAACGGCACCATATTCACGCAAAAAATCTATACCTAGAAGGACGTCGTAGGTCGCACGTGCAAGCACCGTTACTTCGGCTCTAAACGTTTGATTTCCTGTAAAAAACAGAACAAACACCAACTAGGCTCAACGTTGCTCCCCCTACGCCGCGGAACGTAGCAATCCGACTCCAAGCAAACATCACTTCCGTCCCAAGGCGATTTTTAAAAGACATGCGCATTATAGAAACCGCCGTACTGGTATCAACTAAGGCAACGGTACTCACATTGTCTACAAAAGCACCCACTTTGTTCTCAACTATTACAACACAATGGGGTCTTGCGGAAGATGATTTTGCGGCCTCGCCCCCATCAGTCGTCCCAGTTAGTTTCCCAGTGGTGGTGGCGTCCCCGAGCGGTGACGCGAGGACAGTGATCGCTGTTGGTGCGCGGGTGGTGGGGTAACGCTGCAGTCGGTGCAAGGCGAGTCAGAACGTGCTGCGTGTTGCCGTAGGAACGAGCTTTGAAATGGTTGAGACTCACCGGCAGGCACATAGGGCGTGTACACGTTGAATCGTGGAGCTCACTGTTGTGACGGTAGCAGTACCTAGCGATGTGTCCAGGTAACCCGCAGTTGCAGCAAGTACGGGTGGCACGTCTAGTGAGGTAGACCTCGTTGGTTGATAACAACCGGGAGATGGTGGCTGAGGAGTAAATCGCCGTGATGCAGCTTGCCTGCGTTCCTGGTTTTCAAGTGGCCGCTCACTCCTTCGTTCGAACCGATTGATGCAATTCGGGTGAGGCTCAAAGTAGCTCTGACGCATCCGAGGTACCGGTGGTTCATGGTGGCTTTGGTCGAATGCACACTAATGGCAGAGACCGGCGCTGTCCACAGCTTGCAGTGCAGCAAGTTTTTCCTTAACCACTCGTCTTATAATTGAAAAGATGTCGTCCTGCAGTGGAACGTTGACACATTCAATCGTTGGCACATTGTCAAGACGTCCAAGTTTCGGTATGATTCTCCTATTCTTTAGCGCTTCAAATGCTCGGCAGTGTTTTCTTAGGTCGGAATGTGTGTGTAGGTCTTCCATAGTGATAAAAAACTGTACACGTTTTCCGCGATTTCCTTGAGGAGATTACCTACTCTATCTCCGTCAGACGTGGTCGGACTCATGATTCCGCAAAGCTTCGAAACGGCCTTGATGTAGGTGGTGCATGTTTCGCCAGGTAACTGAGCGCTGCGTGAAAGCGTTTGCTCCGCTAGCTTGACCTTATCAATCAAGTCACCAAACCACCTTTTGAGCTCATGCACAAAAATGTCCCATGTGACAAATGTACTCTCGTGGTTGTCACACCAAAAGGACGCTGTACGAACGAGAAAAAAAGCGCCACGTTATCGGGCTGCTTAGCAGTGATCACGTCAATGACGACGTGATCACTGCTAAGGACTTCAAAATGCTGCGACTAACTCTTTAGTAGTGCTTCAGCCAATCCTCCACAACGTCATCCAGCTCTCCGAGAAGGTCCTTGGTTCTCGCTCCGGCGTGCCGTAGCCAGCTTGTCTTGGCGGGGTTGTTATGGCCTGCTCCTGCGTCATCCATGTCTGGTAGCAGCAGTGGCAAACCTGCCAAGCGTCTGCTCCGTCGCGAAATCGGTAGAGCTGGGTCGTCCAGATCGATGTACCCAGCACCTCCACCAAACTGTTAAAAATGAATGAGTTTATTGACAGATGTGGTAAAATTGCGTTGGGAAAGAGCAGCGTACTTCTGGGACAGGCCTAATCCAGTTCACCCAACCACACAGTCCAAGCGCCAGCTCCACTACTCTTCTTCTTCAGCGTGCCGTACGCTCGCGCATCTTCGTCACAGTATGTTAGCTCAACAAATAAAAATGGGTCAACAACGGGCCTTTCAAATTCGGATTATACACTGGCGGTTTTTGAGTACTTCACAGAATCGACTTCAGAATTACACTAGGTATTGTTAAGATTGCCAAATGCAGCACCAAGATGTGATAGAACTACAAAATTAAGACTGAAGAAAGTATGCGAGAAATTCCCGAGTGTATTTTTATCCTCATAAACTACTTCAAAAGGAAGGAATGGTTAACTGATGAATGAAAGCTTGCTAAAATTATGCGGCTGCTTAAAAAGCAAGACAATATCAGATCAATATCATTAACATCAAATGTAGTGAAATCTCCTAATCATATGGTAGTTTTGGGACGTTGAACCCCACATATCGAAAGCTATTCAAAGGGTACTTGATAAGCGTACATTGACATTTATTATTGAGCAACAGCTGCTCAATCCCTGCGACATTGGCTTTAGATAGGAACATTTGATAGAAAATGCGCATTTAGACCTCGAAAGTAGAGTTCACACCGTTATAAAAAACAGCACGCTGTTTTAGTTACGTTAGATATATGTAAAGTATAAGATAGTGTAGAACATCCTATTTTAATAAATTTGTTACGGTATCACGGATTCTCAGCGTATATTATTGAATGGCTTACGGAATTTTTAAGAAAACACGTGTTTTACT
This sequence comes from Rhipicephalus annulatus, assembly GCA_013436015.1. Lineage (NCBI taxonomy): Eukaryota > Metazoa > Arthropoda > Arachnida > Ixodida > Ixodidae > Rhipicephalus > Rhipicephalus annulatus. The sequence goes on from WOVY01012538.1 coordinate 335,923, forward strand.
GTTTTAAAGAAGGCTTTACTTCCTGCAAGAGCAAGGAGAAGCGAGTTGTGCCTGAAGGGTCAGTACTTTCACCAGCTTTATAAACATAATTAGGCATACTATCCTCATTCGATCAGAGGTGCAGACTTATGTTTACGCGTGTGACATTGGTTTTTGCAATGGCCATTGACACTCATTGCCTTCATAATACTTTGCAGCCATACATGAGAGAACTCGAAATTTGATTAGATTGTTTATTAATAAGTGTGCTGTGATAGTTTTCCCTGCCAAAAACTCGGTGGCCATATCTATAAATTACAAGCTGCTGAATACCCCACAAGTGGATTCATAAAATGTACCAGACTTATAATGAGTGATAATCTCAATTGGCAACCGCATATTAAAGTAATCGCAACCAAAGGAGCACCTGCCGTGCATGGGTGTTTTGCGCAGGATGAGTAGCCGCAGATCTTGTATGAGAAAAAAATGGCAGCATATCCACGGAGTGAATGATTGAGAGTGGGGCGAAGCATCCGTCCGTCCATTCGTTATTGCTTCCGTCCGTCCATGCGTGCGTCTGTGTGGCCACCCGTGCGTCTATCCGCTCGTCCGTGCGTGCGTCTGTTCGTGCGTCCGCAAGCCCATCTGTGCGTCCGTCCCTCCGTTCGCCCATGCATCCGCTCCTGCATCCGTCCATGCGTACATCCGTCCGTGCAGGCATCCGTGCGTCCGTCCATGCATATGTCTGTGTGTCCGTTCGTCCACCTATTCAACACTCCAAGTACCACCATCTCGCATATTTTCATCATATATTTCTCATATAGAAGCACCGCCATCCAGCGGACATTCCAAGGACTGAACTAGAGAAGGCACACGCACACTTTTTTACGGCTTGCGCTTCGTGTCTACTCCCCAGCTTTAATTACCTCGAGTTCATGGTATAGACTAGTTCACTGTATTCATGGCACTGCGGCCCAACGCTCGCTAAACCTTTCTAAAACCAAGGAGGTTACGCTCAGCGCGTATAACATAGAAACCCTTTCTTGTCAGATAGTGCTCAATGTACATGTCAATGGCTGCTAAGGGGGAGAGAGACAGGAGAATTTGTCGTTTAGTTAACGCGCCCGCTGCGAATTTTTTATTGTTCAACAATGCACAGAAGAAAAATCCCAACGGCACCACCTTGGAGGTCAAAATGTAAGACTGGTTACACACAACTACTACGACTACGAGGGATGAACGGGTGCCGCTATAAGAAGCTTCGCCCATAAAAAGGCACTCTTGATGGTTTATGAAATATATGTATAGCTGGTACAAGAATTCAGCTGTATTCATTTTTTGGGTGCGCAATCCTACGAGCTTCGGGCACCTGTCCTTTTAGAGTGAGAAGCTTTAGGGTTGCGCTTAGGCCTTCCACAATACGTGGCGAATGCTATAATATACCTTCTTGCGCGAACAGCACCCCTGTTCGGCCTATTCAAGTAACTTACGGTGCAGGCTTTCTTAAAGTTGCACAATGCACTGTTTAGTCATATTCAAACAGTTTTGATCTCAAATCCCGGCTTTTTTTATTGGAGGTATAGCCTGAGTTTTTCAAAACCCTATTATATTTGTACGGATATTATTCGGCCCCCTCAATGTATGAATTCGCGATGTGCTCCCTTTGAATATAGGCAGCCAAACTTCATAGGGACTGTTTACCATAACAATTTTCCAAACAATGCTAAACATTGCATCCCAATATTTTATTGGGACTGCTACAAAAACGGCTAAGTAGTTTGCCAATGAATGTCGTTATTGCAACCGTCGCATCGCACTGTGATAGAAGATCTGGCATAGGAATGTCTTGCCCCGATCTCGACTGGACCTTTTCATTACGACCACGTGACTTTTTGTTGCTGAATTTATTACCATAATATTATCTTAACGAAAGCTTAGTATTTAAATTAGAGTAGTTGCATTTGTCTTTGATTCATTATCTGCATACTCGTCTCTCTCCCCCTTTGATGAAACACCTATACTGAAGCTTTTTAGAATATTAATCTCTTCTCACTTTAAATGCATTTATTTGCGTAACAGGCCACAAAGGTTTGTTGTTAGACGAAAGGGCCGATTCTTTAGCAAAGGAGACTGTATTGGCTCCAATCCTTCGGGTTTTCCCACGAACAAGATACATCAAAATTGCAAGATTCTACTCAAGAACTATCATAAAACGCTTTAGACTCCATACTAGCAGCTTCTCCAGAGTGTAAGCATCACTTGCTTCCTTGGCGCAGTGATTCGTCGAGGTGAAGAATAATGGAAGGGGATATAACCGAGTTTCGCTGCTGCGTTAGCGCGCTCAATTTTTACCTTCATAGAGCACCTACAGTGCTTTTTACTCCATGCTTCTTCTGTAATAAATAAGAAACCATTTGACATTTCTTTCTATCATGTCGCCGGTTCTTGTCAATGAGGAAAAGATGCATAGTACCACCTCTTCGAAATCTGAGTCAGGACGTATCAGATTCTCTATGTTTAGTACCTCTACTCTAGGTTACAGTCATAGGGATGTTTTCTTCGCCATTGAAGCGTTCCTCAGTCAGTCTAAAATACTAACTATTTTTTTTTCTCTTTTAAGCACTGCATAACCAAGAAGTCATACTTCAACTTATAATATTAGTTATTTATAGCTATCAGAGTAATGCACAGAAGAAAATACTGAAAAATTCATTCTCTACATCACCAATCTTCAGCATTGTGTATGGGCCACGAGAAGAAGAAGAGAAGAATACTAGGGCTATATTGTCAACCTTGTGTTTGGCATCGTAAATAGAATAATTAAGAAGATACCCGCAACATTATTGGTGGAGGTGTACGACTCCCGTACGTCAAAGGACACGCGGCAACAGACGTGGCAACACCGGCGATACCACGCTGACTTCATGAAAACAAGACTTTTTTCAATGAGCAAAGCTTCCAGAATCAGTGTGATTGCGTTCTGGTTTCTACATGTGATCATTTACTAAAGAGAACAGAAATTAATTCGCTGTCTGCATACCAGCCAGCAACTTCTCAATGTGAACGAAAGCGCTTTGCTATGATTCCCTATGTACGTACATTTAATTTGACATAGATTTTAACTCTTTCATACACAAAAATTCATTTTGGGTGGGAAAGCGATATTTATTGAAAAAAATGGTGACCACTTTTAAATAAATGACTTTTTCACAAGAAAAATAAAATGGCATTACTTAACGTTAGCTATTCATGAAGCCTGCTTTTCTGAGCTATCAACACAATAGGTACAACAAATGCTTTTATATCTACAAAAATGTATCGTGTCCACCACCTAGCGCACGTTGAAGAGGACGGCAGCCGAAGAAAACAAGCGTAGCATGCCACACTGAAGCCCAAACTAAGTAGCGTCAACTTTGTCAGATCGCGAAACGCTTCAAGAAATTGCGCCAATTGAATAATTACACGCGTCGATCATGTGTTTGAAAAGGAAAAAAAGAAAGGGTGGTTACTTGGGGTGATCACCATTCTCCAAAAGAGTTAAGGAAACTCGTGGGGTGGTATAAGGTTCACTTTGTTCGGGTACAAATATATTAGGCAGCTTATCTGGCCAGATTGAAAGACGCGTGAGAAGAAGGGGGGGGACAAAGACTTCTGATAACGCTTGCTCAATCAAGCACGTTGAGAAGTACACCCAGTGTTCCACCGGGGTAGTACAGAGAATACTTCCCACCTGCGGCAGTGTCTACAATGAACAGACTGCGAGATGTGTGAATATCAGGCTGTGAGAACACGATGAGTCCTTGAAGGGTGGGGTTTTGTCTCACCTCGCCAGCCATTGCCATGATTGCGGTTGCGCGCTTTCCTCTGCGTAGACCTCGATCGTCGATCACCACAATAATGAACGTACTCATGAGATATCTGAGGCATACCACATGGCGAAGTGTGTTTGCATTTGCATTAGTCAGCCATCAGTTTCGTTATCAGAACAAGTATTTCGTTTCATTTATCTAGTGTAATCTTCATGCGATGCACGGTGTTTTAGTATAATATGCATTCTTTCAAAGACATAATCTGTTCTTGTACCAGCGCTTGTCCTGTTCCCTTCTTTTCTGTTTTATGAACTGGTGGGCTGCCCAACGATGAATGAGTTCTAACTTAAAAAAACTACTCAATTGGGTGAGCTGGTGCTCCGATATGGAATCTATGGCGCGTTGCGCAACTAAAGAGGCCACACTAAAAGGAACAGACGAGAACAGGCACACACTAACGACTGATTTTATTGAAGACGGACCCACACCGTTATACATCAGCAAGCTGGGCAGGCGCACAATCACAACTAATACAGACAAAAAACTTCAAACTAGGTGCGAAATAAATTAACCTTCAGCTCTGTACAGAGCAATGGAAGTGTCGCTCCGGCACTGCTCACCTGCTTTCCTAATAAAGAACATTTCTAGCGTTTCGCAAGCTGTTTTTTGTATGCTTGTGACTAGAATTTTTGGAAATACAAATCGTGGTTCACAATGTGAGCACGCCACCCAGTGGTTAAGAAGGTGACTTACAACTCACCCGCCTTTCAGTCCTACTAAAACCTACGTCATTCTCCCAGACCTCCGGGACCTTGACACTTTCTCCGGTGACGGTACCAACGATGTGAACGCCTGGCTGAACAGGTGTAAGCGCGTCTGTGCTACTCACCCACGGGATCGCAAGCTCTTGTTCGCTAACGTTCTTAGCGCTTTTGTTGTCCACTTTCTTGCGTTCTCGTGTTCTTTGTTTTTATAGCACGTTCCTTTTTTTCTAGCGTGGTAAATCATGTTTGAATGGTCACTGTGCTCCTCCGGGACTTCCTATGAAAATTCTTCGGCTGTGAATAAGTATTTTTTCCCTTTAGTGAGGCGAATCTGAGCTAATTGAAAACGAAAGGACTCTTTTATGTTCTCAGCTCGCTCACCGCTTTAGTTGAGCGGTCTTGCTATGTCACCGATAGATATTTTAGGAACGAAAATGCATTTGAAAAAACGCAAGCATGCATGGGGAGAAAACTGATTAGCCACAACGGGTAACTGATGGCCCATTTCTGTTCTTCTCTTCTGGCCCATTTCTCTTTTTTTCTGTTCCCGTTGACGAGGAACAGTTAAAGGGAATGTCAACAGTTCTGCCCATGAAGTAGCAGTGATCTACCAAAGAAGACGTCGACGGCACACTGTGAGCCACAGCCATTTAACTCACTAACTATAGCGCTGAACTCCGATTTGGCCAATGGGACGGAATTCGAGAGGCGTTGGAAACTAGGGTGTTTCGATGTGCTTCTCTAGAACAGGGTAGAGGCACTGCCATATTGGTTCAAACGTTCGCGTTCACTGGCGTTGCCTGGCACTTTCAGCGGATTCCGCAGTAATTTGGCTCCGTTTATTCTTCCAGTGGTGAGGCTTGCATATATAATGTTGGTAACAGATATATTTGGCACTAAAAGCCGAGGAAAGAGTAGGCCATATGAACCTATCTAAACTCTTTGTTTGGAGCTCTTTGGTGTCACAAAACACTTCTCGGAAAACGAAAAGCAAAAACAGCAATTTCAGAGGAGGAAATGACTGTACCCATTTGCGTACATCGGACATAAGCTGAGAAAGAAATTAAGAAAGTCATTTTTGTATAGAAAGAAAAAAAACATGCTTCACAGTTAGTGCGTTTGACGCGTGTTCTAGCTCTTTTTATCTTCAGTGTGGCATATTATCAACTTTTTTATGGACACGCAGTTATTAGAATAAATTCAGTTTCAAAGCTCCGTAGAGTGGGTCGAACGGTGGTCGCGAGAACCAGCAGCGCTGCAGTTCCATTTTGCTCCACTCTCGGTGCATCGTCTGCTACGGCGATGTACCATGGCGGTCGGCCACGCTGTTGCTGGCGATGGCAATCTTGTTGTAATATTATCAAACTTGACCATTCATCATGCCTCCAGTCATCATTTTCGCGTCGCATTTGTGGACTGCTTACGTGGATACGCACAAGGTCACCTGTATAGATTGGGCCGGATGCGTTACGGATTGATTACCTGACTAAATTTGAGCTGTCGACATTGCGTTTCACCCTGAAGTAATAGAGGTTCTGCGTGAACGAGCATTCTCAGCGTAGTTTTTATGACGACCGCTATCATTTTAACCAGGGGCGTCTTGCCTAGACGAAAAATGGCCCAAAACGTCTGTAAGAGCCTCAGTCAAGTTGACTTACTGGAATACAAAAATGCTCTAAGAGAACAGTACTGATGTTTTCTATTAGTTACAAAAAATACATTCTCAAAAAAATAGTATGCATGCTCGTCACTGTTCACCAGATAAGTCTTCGTGATGTCTATTCATTGAAAGCAGAGTGCGAAATGTTACAGCAACTTCACCTTCCTTCTCGTATTCTTCATTTTTGGAGAACGCCCCTGATTGGTTTTCTTGCAAATAGTGCCAAAAAAGGAAAGGCATCACAATATAAATCACTACTACTCGAGCCATCACGTTCTCATCACGAGCGGTATAACTCAAAAAATGCAGTGGCAACAGCTCCAACTTTGCAAGCACAATCCAAAAGAAGTCACCAACTATAAGGTTTTCATGAAAAGCCTCTAAACAGCTTTCTCAATTGCTTTTAATGTAGAAAGTAGGCCGCGTAAAAGATGACGTAAGCAGCCTTCTTGAAAACTCATCTAAGTGAGTGCACTTTCGTGTGCTTTGGCACGGCTGCCCCAGGGTTACTTGTGGAAGATGCTGTACTCCTTTATGCAAACGTACCAACGGGTGTAGTACACTCACAGTGCGTTACTGGTGGACTGCGCTGCACCGGGTAAAAGTGACACCGAGATGTGAAACACCCCGTTACCTGCTATAAGGTTGAGAAATGGGAACACTACGATTGAAAAAAAATATCCATAACTTATCTAAGCGGTAAAAACACGTGCGTATAAGACAAGTGAAGGACACAGGACAAGGGCTACATTTAACTGAAATGTATTAGAAGGTTCTCTATACGCAGCGTAATGAAACTAAGTGATCACTAGTTGTTCATTCAGGAGGCCTGCGTGAATGTGCACTCTAAGTTTGAAGTCATTTGATGAAACACGTGGGGCGTGACCTGCCATCAAAGTTAGCGTCTCCATTTGCACACAGAGACTGAAAGGGCTATTTTTGATCTAAAGGCACGATGCCCATGCGCGATTTTTCCCTTGCGCATGCTCAAAAAATTGAGACTAGTTAGAGCCTGCAATTCTAGAGGACACAGGATTCTCGTTGCTGCCTGTACGCTATTTTGTAAATTTAGGCAGTAAAGGTCCACCAAAGCAAAAATTCTCACAATGAAACGTCTGCTTTAAGACTTCCGCGTGCTTATGTTTAGAAGCACGTTACAGAATCGTAATAGGTCGTAATTGCCTATAAGGGTCGGAGCGTGTGCATTGACGACAGTTGGTGTAACAAACGCCAAACGCTAATGAACATTGTACACGTTCCTGTGCGTCACCCCACAATAACCACTACTACCAAGAAGGTACGCTCCTCTTTCGTGGTATATCAATTCCTATGACTGGGGAATCAGCCATGCTTTTTTTTAAATCAATAAACTGTGTGCATTGCATGGGCGTACTTTGAGTAGCGTAAAGGCTTGTGCGTGCAAACTTTAGTGGAATTTGTAAATGTTTGTGCAGGGCGTCCGAAAAAGGCAAGGAAGACGACAAAACGCAGTGTCAGCGACAGGTGGCTACAGGTGGCACGTACGGTAATGGTACTAGAGGAAAAAGAAGAGGAAGAAGAGAGGCGCGTGAGAAACGTGCAGAGAGCCGATCAAGACCAAGCCGAAGGACACGCTGGACCAGGACACTGTCCTTGGAGGTTGCGTGGCCATGCTAACAGAAGGCCTGGTGCTCGCCTGGTGGTCCCGACGGTGGCTCAAGCTGGGACACGCCGGACCAGGGCGCTGTCTGTGGAGCTCCTCCTGCTTGTCCCCTGGGGATCGAAGTCCGGGAGCAGAGGTACCTGTCCGTGGCTACCAACATCAGATGCGGCTGATGCTACTTCGGCGTGCTCGGCAGGGACGGCAGGTTCTAGATGGCCGCCGCCACCTGAGACGGCTGAAGGCCGTCTACAAACGTGAGTCCTGACGGAGGCCTTGGTTCCTGCTGAAACTGTACGCGGGACGTGTCACCTGCGTGCCTGAGCTCGTGACAGACAAGGGTCATCGCTGTACGTGGACTGTCACCTCCTCGGGATGCTGGTTCAATCAACTGTGAGCCATCATGTAGCCACGTAGAATGGACAGTAGCCACTCGGACTTTAGGCAGTTTAAGTGTGTACTTCTGTGCTTGTCTTTGTGATAGTCGATCGAGTCCCTTGTTCTTCTAAATGTTGTTCATGATCTACTCCGGTGTATCTCATATCGTTCATTTTGTTGACGACGCACATGCAAACGTGGCGAGCCACCCCTGTCTTTACACTGGGCAACACTTATTTCTCTGTTTGCGCAAAGAACGGAAGAAAGAAGCAAGAGAAATACTCGAGGCAGCGGAAACCGAAAAATAGATGTGCGTGTCAGTTGCCCCTCGGTATCATTTTCTAAAAAATACGTGCTGGTAGCATGGTATTTAAAATCTTGTAGTCTGAAAATTTTCTCAGGAGCGCGTCACATCTACGTAGTTTGATTTTTCTCTATGCATGGTTTCTTGTGGTCTTGATCGTACTCTGTACTCTTAGTGCTCATGTGCGTTTTGTTCCATGTAAGGCGGTCAATAAAAGAGGAGGGATTGTTGCAGTTGTTTGCGTAATTGCACGCATGATTGTGTCCTTTTGTTCGATGCATCATCAACTACCACGACTCACCATTAGAACATCAGCAAATATTAAGCGTGTTCTTACTAGTTTTCGAGCAAGACCCTGGCGACGTAGTAGCCGAGCACAGTGCACGAGAACACCACTGCGGGGATTACCACGCACTGCCATTGGGCAGAGCTGAGGCGGCGAGCCAGGGGAAGCCTGCGTGGATAGAAAAAACTCGTGATAATTCGCAGTATTGATGGCTTCAACGTGATGTTATGATTACACAGCATGGTGACATATATGGCAATCATGCAGTAGAACCATGTGACGATTATTATGCTTTTGTGTGATGCTTGTGTGTGCAATACCGCGTGTCACCAAAAGAATAAGAGACGATACGTTCTGAGGTGAAGCAGATGAATGATGACGACGTCATTCAACCCTCCCACTCTTCATGGGTGTCGGCTATCGTACTTGTAAAATAAAACACGGCACTCTTTGATTATGCGTGGTTTACCGGAAACTTATCAAAGTGATGAAGAAAGACGTCTACCCTCTCCCACGAACAGATGATTCGCTGGATCGACCTACACATGCCCGATCTTTTCTGTCAGTCGCCACAAGCGGCGACTGACAGATTGTGGTCAATGAACGTGACAGGGAAAAAAACAGCTTTCATAACTGCCGATGGCCTCTACGAATTCCAAGTGCCACCGTTTGTATAGTGCTCTGCAATGGCAACGTTGCAAACGATGATTGATACCGTGCTGTCTGGTCTGAAGTGGGAATCATGCTTTGTCTATTTAGAGAATGTGCTCGTTTTGCCCCAAACATTTTAACAACATATACATCGACTTCAGCCCGTCTTCGTCTCTATTCGAGCCACAGGTTTATCACTAAAATCGGAGAAGTGTCATTTCGGCTACGAGGAACTAAGTTCCTCGGCCACTTTGTCAGTCACGATAGCATTCGACCAGGCCAAGTGAAGACAATGGCTGTTGCTGCATTTCCCCCGCCTTCGAAGAAACGGGATGGGTGCCGATTTTTAAGACTATGCGCATGCAGCAGAATGGCAAAGCGGGCTAGTTGGATTACGTTCATGATTGAAAATTTCGTCGAAGCTCATAAAAAAAGAAGTCCGAAAGAAGGGACATGACTGTTTTAGCCAAGCCACGATTGTGCTGCTTGATAAAGAATATGCGTATCTGGACACGTAGTGCTTGCGAAATATAATAAATGGTAAATAACACGAATTATTTTGTAATTGATTGATTTCATTTGTGAGGTTTAACGTCCCGAAACCACCATATGATTATGAGAGACGCCGTAGTGGAGGGCTCCGGAAATTTCGACCACCTGGGGTTCTTTAACGTGCACCCAAATCTGAGTACACGGGCCTACAACATTTCCGGCTCCATCAGAAATGCAGCCGCCACAGCCGGGATTTGTTCCCACGACCTGCGGATCAGCAGCCGAGTACCTTAGCTACTAGACCACCGTGGCGGGGGAATCATTTTGTAATCACAATACGAGCACTCTTTTGTTGCACCCTGCTCTGTTGCACATGCAGGAATAACCATGTACTCGTACTAAATACCTTTTTGTGACTAATAAAACTTCAGTTGCGAAAGCAAGCACTGTCCTTAGTCAGCCTCTTCTGTCCGTCTGCATTTTTGGTGCACTTCAACAAAATTTACTATTTTTTGAATACTACAGGCGCTTTGTGCAGAACATCGGCAACATCGCTGAACCCTTTACCCGCGTAACGAAGAAGGACACTCCTTTTGTATGAGTCCAAATGAAATGGACGCTTTTTCAGAGCTCCAGAAGCGCCTTCAGACAAAGCTCTTACTAGAGCACTTTGACGAAGATGCCACCACCGAACTGCGCACTGACGCAAGCAACATCGGTATTGGTGCGGTGTTCGTCCAGTGGCGTGACGGCGCCGAACGTTTCATCGCTTATGCAAGTCACATTCCGTCATCTGCGGAAACTAATTACTCGACCACAGAGAAGGAATGTCTCACTGTTATCTGGCCGATATCAAAGTTCAGACGATTTCAGAGTCGTTACAAACCATCACGCCCTCTGTTGGTGGCCCTTCAGAGCGCCTCAGGAGATGGAGCTTGCGCCTCAAGAATTTGACGTAACAGTCATCTAGAAGTCTGGCAGCAAGCACATTGATGCCGATTACCTTTCACCCGCTCCAAATGCAACGGAATTGAGTGATAATGATACCGATGGCAGTTTCCTATGCACGTTCAGTGGACCTGACTTAGCCCAACAACAGCGGAATGATTCAGAGCTTGGACAGGCTATCAAATACTTTGAACGGCCCAGCTGGAGTCCACCACGGGCATTCGCACGTCTCCGCAACGACATCTTGAACAAAAAAAAATTATGGACCATATCTCTCAAGGAAATCATGATGGAATGCAAAGTAGCAGCGGTGCGCACGCCATTGACCCGGCTGAAACGGGCGTCGACGCGGGTGCTGAAAGAATGGTTTGAAGCGAACCGCGCGGTAGCCTTTACTCGAGTAAACATTTTTTTGAAGCGCAGACACGGGAGGCAGGTTGGGTTTCGTCACAGATAAACGAGCCGAAAGAGTGTTTCTACTCGACGTGCGGTAGAGCGTTGCGGATGGAGGAGAGTATCAAGTGAGAGAGACGTGTGTTGCAAGCAGGCGTAGGAGCAACACCACTTAGGTACGTTAGGAGGAATCAGTAGCTGCTGCAGGTGAGGGAGAGAGTGAGGTCAATGCGCTGCTGTGACTTGACCTATTTAGCACTGTTCCGATAACTTCGTGGAGGAACGCGGTGTGGCGCGTCAGCACGGAGAAACGGACAGACAGCGTTAAACGAACTAATCAAAAAGCTGCTTCGCATCTATAAGTGCTTCGAACATGTTGCTTCCAAACACCAGCTCGTCGTTCAATCAGTGCTACATGCTGATATTTTATCTGTCCGCCACGATGAGTCTTCCTCCGGCCACCTACGATTCGCGCGTACCCTTGCCCAGATTCAGACTCACTACTAGTGGCGAAAGCTCATCCAGGATGTCAAGCATTGCATTCAAACGTGTAATCATTGCCAGTGCCGTAATGCCCCACCTGTGCGCCCAGCTAGTTTATTGAAGCCTGTTGCGCCACCATCACGATCATTCGAAAAAATCGGCATGGACTTAATCGGCCCCTTTTCAAAGTCACATGATGGGAAGCGCTCGATCGTAGTCGCTACCGACCCTTTGATGAGGCACTGCGAAACGAAAGCCCTACAACGAAGCACCGCCAATGAGATCGTATAGTATTTACGAAAAACATCGCACTCCGCAATGAAGTGTCAAAAGTTGTTACCACTGACTGTGGAAAAGCCTCTAATACCCAAATGATGCAAGACATCATAGGGCTTAGTGGAACCGTCTATCGAAAACAACGGAATACCATTAACAAACCAATGTTCTGACGAATTAATTAGACAAGTCGCTTGCTCACATGTTATCCATGTACGTTGACCATGATGACAAAAACTGGGATGACGTTCTGCCATACGTAACGTTTGCTTACAACACTAAGGTCCAACAGGCTGCAGGATTCACTCATTTCTGGTTGCTTAATGGTCGAGAAGCAATTAGATGCTAGGTGTCATGCTCTTTTCTAACATGACCGACATTACTACTGATGCAAGCGACTTTATTGGGCTCACCGACAAGTTCGCAAGCTTGCACTCGAGCGGATCCAAAAACAACTTTTCATGGATTCTCAGAGGTATACCATTCCGTCACTGCCATGTTATTTACCAATCCGGTGATCTACCGGGGCCTTGAATTCCTGTTAGCCAAAGAGGCCTCCTGTAAAAGATACTTCACCACTACTTCGGTCCTTATATAGTACTATGGCACATCAGTGATGTCAGCTACGAATTCCTGCTTGAAGGCACAGCTTGGCGATCTCGACTTTCCCAGCAAGCGGACATTGTTCATGTCTCGAGCATAAAGCCACACTACCCCCCGAACCATCGACACTGATTAATCATGCGTGTTTGTGCATGTGTGCAATTACTCCTAGTTCTAATCTACACTGAGCATCGGGATGGTACTTTCTTTGGAAGGGTAGTAATGCCACGGGCATGGAACCAGATTGGGCCTTGCCAATGCGTGTATGTGCCATTGTGAGAAAGAAGGGTAGACGTGTAGCTCGTGTTTTTGGTGACGGCTTTAGCTCAACGTTGAGTGTTCCTGTGGGCAGAGGTTGTGCTATCTATAATCACGTTAAATTATTTATTGCTGGCACGTTATTGGGTCCCGGTGCACGGATAGCGAAAGAATTAACTTAAGATGTACTGATGACACTAGCATGACATCACAAGGATCATGTCCCAACATGTCAGTGCGTCAGCGCGGCTTTTTCAGCGACATTAGTGCAAGACGTCAGACTCAGTCCAGGTGGTGCGTCGGTAAAGACCACCCTCAACGTCCTCATCAAATCCCTGACGCTGAGTAGTGCAAGGAGAGATGTCCGCAAGAGAATGTGCACAGGCCACACTAAATCGTCCTCTTTCGTTTATGCCAAGGCGTGAGCTCCTGAATGACTTGGAAAGCTCTTTCCGCCCATCCACGCTTCTAAAAAGTAGGAAGGTCATCAAAGCCAACTGAAGGTACAAAGCAATAGAAAGTGACAGATATTTCGGTGTGCTGTGACTCGCAAGTGCAAGCGAGTATCGCAAAACATCTAGTTAGATGCAAGCCGTCAGGCGTCCGTTATGTCGCGCCTAAATTCATTGAATTTTAATATACAGGGTGGCCCCAGCTACATTTCACAAAAGTTTCAAAATGTGCTAGTGCACTTTATGACGACGCGACCTAATCTTTACTTTGACTATTGCACGGGTGACAGACTATTATCTATTGCGCTTAGCTTGATTATCTAGAGAGAAACAATCATTTAAATTTCAAACAGCTGAAGCTGACAAAACTATCCAATTAGGCAATTGTAGACTGATTAAAAAAGCACCCGATTGTAGTGTTTCCAACTTCTTATAAAGCATTCGCATTCTTGTGCTTACTACAGATGCCCGGGAAATACACGCACGATAAAAAGACAAAAAGGCTACTAAGCCATGCAAGACGTGATGGTAATAGCAGCAAAACTGATCCATCCAAGTGGGTGGCTTCATCCTGGTTCACTTGAGTAAGGCTGTCTTCAAACATGGTTTAAGCAAGACTGTTTTTGAGCTTCTTATGGCTGTTGGATCGACCACTTCCTTCTCTTTCTCCAGACACTTTCCTTTTTTCTGCATCTAATCACCGCCACTGATCTCGCCCTGCTGCAGCCCATCGAGTTTCGCGATAAGCAGAATCTTCGTTAGGCGTGCAGTTCTTCCTGGGATAACTTCTGGCTGCATGCACATTGCATCGGCACACGACCATGCTCGGCTCTTTTAACACAATCCCGAGGACATGTCTATGCGTAGTAGGTCTATTCATGATGTATTTGAGGACACAAAAGCTAGCCGTAACTTTTTTATGCGTATACTTGACGCAGTTACAATTTCTCATTCCGGTAGCAAATGCACCATGCATTTGCTACCGAAATTTCACTTTGGTCACGTCGTCAAGAATGCGCCGAGATATCTTTGAACACTGGCTTAGATACCTTTTTCAGTTGGTGCTGGTGCAGGTGCAATCTGTGAGGATAATATCAAAGCCATGATGTAAATGCAAGATTAATTTACTTAGCTATGTTATCATCATCATCATCATTAGCCTGACTACGCCCACTGCAGGGCAAATGCCTCTTCTATTTTCTGCCAATCATCACCGTAAGGTGCTTTCTACTCACACTTTATACCCTCGAACTTCCTAATCTTATCTGCTCACATAAATTTCTGCCTCCTCCTCACGCGTTTGCCTTCTCTGAAAATGCACTCAGTTACCCCCAATGACCAGTTGTTATCCTGCCCAGGCGCAACATGCCTCGCCCATGGCCACCCTTCATCCTGTTTGTTCACGTGCCCACTCAGCCGTCTTGCTGTCTCTTAAAGTTACACCTGTCATTTTCTTTAGCGTGGCTCGCTGCGTCATTTCCACTTCAAGTTGAACCCTCTTTGTCAGCCTCTAGGTATCAGCTCTGCAGGTAGGTACCAATAAGATGCAGCAGTCTAGCCGGTGGTTATTTAGGGAACTGACTGGATTCTAAAAGAAAACAAACTCGTGGGAGGGAGATAGCAGATTCGGTAGGCATGTAAGATTAAGGCCGCGTTCACACTGAGCATTCCGGCTGCCGAAAGTGCTCCGAATCCGGTTCGGCGGCGGCGAGATCCGCCGAAAGGGCCCTCTCCGCGCCGATTGCTCTCGGACCAATTTTCGCGGCGTCTGCCGCCGAATCCGCGGACCAATAGGAGTGCTAGTCAAGGAATTTTGAAAAATGGTGGCCAAGCCCTACTCACTTGTTATGCCGCAGTGCACGTAACTGAATGTTGAAACCAACGGGAGTTTAACCTACTCTGTGCCTACTTCGCGTCCGTATTTCGTGGAAGAGGTGACCGAGCCTGCTGTTGGCGTGACCGAGCTTGTTGCGGTCTTGCAGAGCAAAACGAACCCACCAACGCCGCTGGTTTTTCTGCTCTTCGTGCATTACAAGACAGCCACTTGCCAGCAAAGTAAGCAGTACTATCTTTTCTTGCTTCTTGCGTACGAGAATCGTCGAAGTATACACCACCGGATATCGTAGTAGCGTTTGCGAGCCGCGACAACAACCGGGTGACAGCGCATCCATCCCCACGAGTGTTGAAGATTGGGCGAGTTGGTTCGTCATCCATCCCCCGTTCGCCCCGTAGTAGATGGCATATTCGGCAGCGCGGGGCGCGTCCAGTGCGAACGACGCCGCGTTTCGGTGGCAGGGGAATTTCGGTCGCTGTAGGAAGCGGATGTTTCAGTGTGAACTAGGCATAAGAAGCTTGCCGGTATGACGTGGAAGCACGAAGCTGCAGGATCAGATTGATTGGCAGAACATGCAGGAGGCCTTTGCACAGCAGTGGGCGTAGTCAGTCTGTTGTTGATGATGAGGTGGATTCACAGTTTTGAAATGCTTGCCGAATGTACGGCACCCTATCATTTTTCTTCTAGTTACTTCACTCTCATGGTTCGGATGCACGAACCATTATAATCCTGAGGAACTTTTTACCATCCAGTGTGTCGCCCCTATTTCAAAGCACTGTTCTCTGCGGAGACTTGCACATTACTTTAGTTTTGTGGATTTGCAGACCAATTATCTTGATTTCCATGTCCAGTTATGTAGTCAAGAACTGTAACTGGTCCACTGCGTTACTCATCAAGGCAATGTTGTCACCTAATCAGCGGTTACTAAGACGCCCTCCATTGATTCGTATTCATAACTCTCCCCAATCAGGGGCCTTGTAAACCTCCGGTAAACACGCGGTGAATAGCACTGGATGAATCACGTCTTCCTGTTTTGCACTGTTCTTCACAGGGACTCTGTTGCTTTATTTCCCGCTCACTATAGTGACACCTGTTGCCACAGCAAACTCTTCAAGGATAGGGGAAACCACGTTCGGCGTATAATAGCACCAGATAAAAAAGACGAGGCGCAATATTTATGGAGCATCTATGTAAAAAAGCGTCTTCTCTTCCAGTCAACGTTTTCTTCTCCTTCGTCGATGCCGAAACCATCCGATGCGCGTGACATTCCTGTGGGAGGTTCAGACAATTCACAACAATGGAGTCAGCCTCGCACAACCCCATTCTTTCCCTTCATTCTGACAGGTATGCTAGGCGTCGTGTAAATTTAGAGTTACCGCAACTTTCAGGTAGCATAGCTGGACTTGTGTTTTCGAACCCTGCTAGAAACCAAGCACTGTGGAGAAGCTGACGCACAGGCCACGCTCGATAAAAATTGCTGCACCACCGAAGGTGGTCATTGCCCACCTGAAATCTATCAAGTGGTCGTCGTGCATTGTGTACCTTGTTAACTACCAACTGGTGGTTTCTCTTGCTGTAGATCCATATCCTTAAGCTTCGACAGCAAAGTGTTTTCTTGAATTCAGCACCATTTTCGAAAAACGCATTGAAATAATCCACGCTGTTGGCTTCGCGAGGCACTCCATAAGTCTCGAAGCACATATACTTTGTGTTTGTCAGTTGTTCTTTATCCTCCATAGCTGGCACCTTTTGACGCGGCGGCAGCGGCGGCACATGTTATTCGGCACTATTCTATATACTATGCCTTTGCACTTTGCGCTACCGGACAGACTTATAAATGCTTTTCTATGCCTGTGGCACAGTCCCGAAAGGTGTTGTTTTCTTTTTCATAGCCGGCCGTTGACACACCAGGCATATCAACTGGTGATCGGCGATACAAATCGTTAACCAGCGACAGGCTTAATAAGCAAGTCGCCTGCAAAAGCAGCACAGCTTCAACGTGTAACTATGGTTGCTGGCCAGACGAGTTGGCGGACTTGTGCGCAACAGTGCATGCTCCGGCGATGGGGATCATATACACAGAAAGTCTATTCAAAACTATTCGAAGCTCCACAGTCTGACATATATGCACACTGCACTGTTGAAAACAAATATAAATTGCACTTGTAAAGCAAAAATGTTGTCATATGTCGATGCCGACCAGTTGCAAATTGTACACATTACCGATGCTTCGTTGAAACAGCTGTGGGGACGCACAAGCAATTCAGTTGCGACATTGGGCGCAACTTAAGCTTATAAAGTGTTCTCCCACTTTCGCCTGTCAACTAAGGTTTCTTGCTGTGCACCAGAACTTGTCAACCGGAGCACCTATTCATGATAAGTGCTACCTGACTGATCTGATGCTGGCGATACAAATTGTTTCTGAACTCCCACACAATCTTGTTTGAAGATGGGTAAAGCGCATGCAGAAGTTAAAAGAATAAACAAGTTACGTTTCATCCAGGTAAGTTTATTTCAAGCTGGCAAAAGAGTAACTTTGAAAGATAGAATACGTCGTTAAGCAGAATTCGTTTGGCGCGCACTGCATAGAGAGCTGGGATGCAAAATGGGTCCATATTGCAATCATGTCGTTATTAGTTAGAAGTCGCTTGTAATGAAATATTTAAGGTACCAAGAACCTGGAGTGATCCCTAAGAGAAAGTGGGCACGCTTTTCTTGAACATCTGCTTGCAGTAAAACACAAGTTCTCACATATTAGGAGAAACAAATCGATTCAAAGTTAAAATAGCCCAATTCTTGCTCGTCAATGCATTCTAAGGTGTGGAAAACGTTGACACTAAAGAGAAGGTTCAAAGAGGGTGATGCATAGTGTCCTGCTACCCCCCCCCCCGCCCACTCCCTTTCTCTGAAGTTCATGATTGTGGTTAATGAAATACGTAGCAGGGTTAGGTGGGAAACAGTCTTACAAATGGGAACTACTCCCAACTCGTTCCAAGAGTTGTGAGTAGCTCCTGACCTGTGCATCTGCGTTCTTTATTTTTCTTGATTCATATTGCGCTATGCAATTTTGAAGTTAATCTGTGCAGTGGCACACAGCATACGACTTGTCACACGCTCATTAAGTCCTTTACAGCCAGCGTAAATATTGACATTAAAGGGTATGATCATGTTCGAGTGCAAAAGGAAATGAGAAAAAATCAACATCATCATCATCATTAAAATTGTCATCATTATCATCATCATCATTATAATCGTCATCATCTTCATCAGCATTATAATCGTCATTATCTTTATCGTCATTATAATCATCATTATCTTCTTGATTATTTTCCAGAATACGCTCAGTCCTCCTCATCATCCGATCACCGTCTTAGACTTAGACTTTGACTTCACAGTAAACGGAAAACTTGGATAAGCAACCAGCGGAAGTAAGAAAGGCAGCATGGAGTTACTTTGATTCAGGCTAGATTGCCCTGAATGCATGCTGGGATCCTGACCCGTAGCAAGATATTGAAACTTGTGTCTGCCCATGAACATGTGCAGGGCTGATACAAGGTTACCAGGCTGCGCCACCTGGGAATGTTTTGCCATCCTTGTATTTGCCCTTGCTAAAAAGTATTGGAGTCCGTTTTCTTGAACCGTCGCTCCCATTTATAGTACAGCCACTGAATAAATTATATTTAATGAGATTAGGCTACAATATTAAGAGCTCTAAATCCTTTGTTGTGGATTACATATTCTGCATAGGGCTGCATTCATGAGCACATGTAAGTTCAGGTGGTTTTCGCGTAGTATCCAAACAAATACTCGCAAACAAGGAAATAAAAATGGCGCTCCTTGCCATCAATTGGTCCTTGCGTCATTAAACACCACTCTTCATCAACAAGGAAATAAAATGCGTTAGTTGGCGGGTACACACCGTCGGTCGTAGTCGATCATGAGGCGGTTCTCTGGGCTGTCGTTGAACGCTGTCATGGACACGAGTGTGTGCACCAGCAAAGTGCTGTACAGCAGGTAGGCCTCCAACTTGGTGTAACGCCTGCATCGACAAAAAACTCGTAGTGGTTCACGCTGCACACCAACGAGCCGAGAAATACACCGAGTTAGCGTGCAGAGACCGAAGACACAAGCAATTTAAGACAAAGCAGAACACCACAGATATTTTTACCAGGTAAAGGTAATGGCATCATTGATATGTGGGGTTTAGCGTCTAAAAACCACCATATGATTATGAAAGACGCCGTAGTGGAGGGCTCCGGAAATTTCGACTACCTGGGGTTTTTCAACGTGCACCCAAATCTGAGCACATGGGCCTACGAAATTTCCGCCTCCATCGGAAATGCAGCCACTGCAGCCGGGATTCGATCCCGCGACCTGCGGGTCAGCAGCCGAGTACCTTAGCCACTAGACCACCGCGGTGGGGCGTAATGGCATCAACGCGTTCCCTATGGGCTTCTGGCATACGTCGGATAATGCAAGTTCCCAGAAAGTTTCAAATTCCTTTTAAATAGTCAATAAAATACATGAATAAATATGCAACTAAATAGAATATCTTCGCGAAACGAATTTGAATGTATAGAAGCTGTGAAGCCGTGTATGCGTCCTCACAGCTTCTATAAATGCTGCTTCTACATGCATGCACAGCCTTTACATGCATGCTGTTTTTTGCCAGTGTAGAGAACTCAAACAGTGAAAGGCTAGCGGAGATTGCCGATTCGAGGGCACTCGTATTGTAGAACAATGTATCAGTAGCTATAAAACCACAATATGTGCAATGTTCACTAATCGAACGAAAAAAAAAAACCTGGCTGATTCCTCTGACACAAGAAATTATATACCATGAAAGTGAAGCGTGCCTTGGGAGAAGTAGTGCCTGTTGTAAAGTGATGCAGAAGAGCTTGCATATGTTTATTGGTGTTTGGCAGGTATTACACCATTTAACGTCAATGTACCCATACGTCCATGCATAACGTCTATCACGATGACTAACACCAATGATCAGAATTTAAGTGCTGTGGCAATTGAAATGGATAACGCCATGGTGTAAGAAAAATAACTTAAGTGTGCACACTCGGACCACGGCGCATCCAGATAATACTCGGCGCTTTTGCTTCGTCTAGCCCCCCCCCCCCCCCCCTCCGTCGTAGCGTGCCCACGCAGTACGACGAGCTGCGTACCAAGGCTCCCGAGATAGCGCACCGGTTCGAGGCATCTCCATAAGTGTTATGGAATGGGTGTCTCCATTCTATTCCAATATCATTCCAAGGGATTAGAAGTTACCCCAGTTCCATTCCTTTCAATACCTGGGAATGAAAAAAACTTAGCCCATTTCCACTACAGGAATGGCCGGGCAGTTCGATTCTCTCCCTCTGATTCCTCAGCGTAGGAAAGGAGTCCTGATAGTTTTATCGAGTTAAGAATGAACGCCTCAGGAAGCTGGTGCCATCACATATATTAAAGGGGCTCTCTAACATTTGGAAGCATTGGTACTAACTGCACAGCTTGTAGTGGTGCTCGCCAGAACTATTGCGAGCGGAAATGACGACCGAGGGTGCAGTGCTCTGATTAAGTAAATGTTACGTTATATGAAATCGCTGCATTGCATCAAGATAGGGATTATTATTGAATTTATTTTTTCTTTAACATGCTTTTTTTGCTGAACGCCGAAGAGGATGTTTCGGCTTGAAAACTGCAAAGCCGGTCAAAGAATGCGCAAATGCCACAGTGCTACAGTAAACGCACCAGGGATGCTTCAGGCGCCGTTGTTTTAAAAAACTAAAAAATTATATAAGAGCATCCACCCGCTCATTACGCTACCGTTCTCTGTCACAATTCCGGCATACGTCATCACCCGTACGTCCAGATCCAACCTTTCTGGACAGCCACACGGAAAACTAGAGGCTGTAGTTTCTCGAGGGAAAACTGCCCATCATCAAACGCAACAATTCCTACATCTCGCCCAGCAATTTTACTACCTGTTCGTGTTGAAGGCGTTTCTATTGACTCTGTTATAGACACTGGTGCTGCTATTTCGGTCATTCACCGCGTATTGTGTTTTCATTTACAGAAAGTGCAGACTCCTTATGTTGGTCCTACGTTGTGCAGTTCTAATGACAATTTTGTTTGCCATACCGGACATTGTAATGCTCGCGCGCTCATCGACAGAATCCGTCATCATGTAGAGTTGGCTGTGCTTCATTCGTGCGCTCATCAGATCATCTTAGCCTGGGATTTATTATCGGCTGCGTCAGCTGTCATTCCATGTGGACAACCTCTTATTCGTCCTGCGGACACTGACTATTCATCTGCTTCCAATTTTTCGTCGTGCTACCTTGTTACAGCTGTGGATTTTCACCTGCCTTCTGGTCAAGAGCGCGTTCTTACGATAAGATAACGAGGCATTATAGACGGTGACGCAGCGGCTACCTCTTGCCAGCGCTGCATTCTTCGCGAAACCGCCATTTCCTCTTGCCTAGTGCGTTTCTGCCGTGGTTATGCAAGAATTACTGCCTAGAACACCATACCTGAAACACTACTGCTGCCAGAGGGGGCCACCGTTGCCAGCATTCTTGAAGAAGCACAGCTATGCGTCGTGACTGTTTCACCTGGCTCCTTCGCCACACTGTCCAGCCGCAGAATGTCCATTTCGCTCGATCAAAGCCACCGTGAGCACAGATATTAATCTGACTGAGACCGATGCCTTGCTCACCATAATAATGAAACACAAATCTTGCTTTGACCTTTATTGCGATGGTCTTAGGCAAACAAGCGTGACCACTCATCGCATCGACACAGACGGATCCCGTACCATTCGCCGCCGCCCGTACCATGTATCATCTTCTGAACACAAGGTTATAGAAGAACAAGTTGAAGACATGCTCGCACGGAGCGTTATCAGACCTTCAGAAAGCACAAGGTCTTCTCCTGTTGTACTAGTTAAAAAGATAAATGGCTAGGTGCAAATCTGCGTCGGCTATAGAGCGCCGAAGATGAATACCTGTAAGGACGTTCATCTTATACCTCGCATCGACGACGCTCTTAATACATTGCAAAGTGCCGAGTACTTTTCAAGTCTTGACTACCGCTTTGGTTATTGACAGATCCCCATGGGTGTGTCGGATAAAAAGGAAACTGCCTTTGCCACACCTGACGAACTTTTAGCATTCAATGTAATGCCTTTTGGCCTATGCAATATCCGTGCCATTTTTCAACGCATGATAGATACGGTACTGCGGGGCTTGAAATGGAAGACCTGCCTTTGCTATCTGAACGACATCATGATCTTTTCGTCTAGGTTTTCACAGCATCTAGAACGGCTACACGAAGTTTTAACGTGTCTAGCTAAGGCTGGTATCTAGCTCAACACTAAGAAGTGCCGGTTTGCCGGTCGCAGCATCAAGGTTTGAGGTCACGTCACCAGTAAACATAGCATTGAGCCCGATCCCGACAAGGTTGCTGTCGTACTTCCCTTTTTTACACCAACAACATCCAAAAACAATCGCAGCTTTATTTGTTTAGCATCATACTTCCTTCGCTTTGTGCGTGATTTCGCCAATATCGCCGCTCCTCTGCACAAACTTCTGACCGTGAGCGCACCTTTTGTCTGGTCGGATGCCTGCAAAACTGCTTTTCACACTCTCAAGCGATGCCTCACATCACGGCCAGTGGTCCGCAATTTCGATCCTACAGCATCTACTGTTCTGCACACTGACGCCAGTGGACTTGGCATTGATGCGGTCCTGCTTCAGCGAAACGACGCCTTCGAAGAACAAGTCGTGGCCTACGCTAGCCGTACTCTTTTTCCTGATTATAGCATCACCCAACATGAATGCCTCGCCATCGTGTGGTCCGTGCAAAAGCTTCGCCCCTACTTATACGGCCGGCACTCCATAGTCGTGACTGACCATCGTTCTCTCAGCTGTTTATCGATTCTCAAGAATTTTTTGGGACGCCTTGGCCATTGGTTGCTACGCTTACAGGAGTATGACTAGAGCGTCGCATATAGGTCAGGTCGTCAACAACAAGATTCGGATGCATTATCGTGTCACCCACTTTCACCAAGTGCCCGACTTTCACCTTCCATCTGTTCTTCACTGACCAGCCAAGCGACCAAGCAGACGGCTCTTGGTCCGAAAGAGTTTGTTGCCTCGGTGGACCTTTTTAATCCGCAGATTTCACATCACTGCAACATGCATATCCAGACTGCCGGAGAATCACCGATTAGCTCACAGGCTTAACCCGGGCTCTAAACAGCCGCTTAAGACGACAGCTTGCACGCTTCAAACTTCAAGATGGAAGATAATGGCGGCAAATTTATGATCCTCTCGGCAACCAATGAGATCCGGCCGTCCCTCGCTCACTTCGTCTCCAGGTTTTACAACCTTTACATGATGATGTGACAGCTAGCCACTTAGGCTTTCGCAAGACTTACGACCACATCAAGACTCGCTGCTTCTGGCCTGGCCTTTCCACCTGTGGGGCCAAGTACGTCGGTTTGTGTGCGTCATGCCTGCACTGAAAACGTACCACATCTCTTCCAACGGGGCCGTTGCAACCTCTGCCTTGTCCGTCCACACTCTTTGAATTTGTGGGCATCGATTTATACGGACCACTCCCTCTAACTCCCGCCGGTCACTGTTGGATTGTTACTGCCATGGACCACCTTACTCGATACGCGCAGACGGCAGCTCTTCCCTCTGGTGCTACCTTTGAAGTTGCCGATTTTATCCTGCGTGCCATAATTTTGCGCCATGGCACCCGCATGTGCTTCTTGGTGATTTCTTTCCCAAGTCCTTGCTGAAGTTCTCCAGGCACTAAACACCATCCACAAACGAATGGTCTAACAGAGCGTTTTCACCGAACTCTGTCTGATATGATCTCCATGTATATTCAGCAAGATCACAAAAACTAAGACATCATACTTCCCTTCGCCACAATCACATAAAATGCTGTCATACAACGTACGACGAATTGCATCCCATTTTTCCTCGATTATGGCCATTCACCAACTTTCGTTCTGGACCCCACCTTTTTGTGCACGTCCCCTGCTCCGTATTGTTCTCTACCAGAAAAGTTCGCTGCTGCGTCGCCCGTTGCCACGAAGTTGTCCGCGCCTACACAGCTAAAATTCAGGACAAGACGAAAGCCGATGTTGATTCGAAACGACGGGTTGTTACGTTTCACCCCGGCGATTATGTGCTCCTGTGGACATCTGTTCGTCTACCTGGGCTTTGTGAAAAATTCCTTCACAGTTATCTCGGCCCACACCATGCTGGAACAGATATCTGATGTGAACTATCGCGTTGATCCTGCCAGCGTGGCTCCTGATTGTCGTCCCCACAGGACGACGATCGCTCATGTATCTCGACTGAAACAATACACTCGGTGTCCCACCCCCTTTAACTTGCTGCCCTCTTTTGCGAAAGGGTAGGGCGAAATAGTGTGAGCGCTCACTATCTGCTTCATCATCTTCATCTGAATACCCAATAAATCATTGTAATCATCATCATCGTTAGACGCGCGGGCTTCGCTGCTTGTGGCTCTCGCGGCTGCGTTGGAGAATGCAATGGTCGTTTTGTCGTACCTGACGTCAATTCACAATATAAACGCCATCACACAAATAAAGATGAGTAACGCTACAAAACATTATAGAAGCCTTCGCGAGCTGTCTCGTTTCACACGTGCTGTTCCCTCTTCAAGTACAACATCATTTATTACCATCGTAACGGCATCCTCAATACGTCGGACATAATTGGAAATATGGCATGCAAGCTTCCTATGAGGTAGTGCTTTTAGTACGTTTTATCGAGCAGCTTTCGGACGTCACAGTGAGGGAATCACGGACAGATGAGCCCACGAAAATTGAGTTGTGGGCAAGCATCCAAGTCATAGTATTTTATTCTCCCTGTACTGGATAACTTTGCATTGCGTGCCCCTTTCGCCGACGTTCTTGCGGCGATTATTTCTGAAGCGTACAGTGCACGCAACCAGCTAGAAAAACGTGTATAACAATGAGGTAATGAAAATTGGTTGAGGGACCTTTTAGGAGCTGCTAAAGTACGCAAACAGCGTTACCATGGTCGAGGTATACTGACTTGGTGACATATTTAGTTCAGTGCAACTACCTCATACTCGGCGACAACTTCCTGTGCTGCACAGCCAAAGCTACGATTCCCAAGCCACCCTTTTCTACTACGCTTTTGCTTGTAGTCTACGTACGCCAACTTTTGTATACTGCGTAGAATAATGAAAAATATAAAAAAGAAAAATGCAAATATTATGTGCAAGATCGTTTGCATTATTATTAGAAAAGATCACCTGTGTAAAATGTTTCTTTGCAGTTTCTAGTTTTATGGTTTCCTGATGTCCTTTCACCTTTTCCTTGCCCCGGTAAACAACGATGGCGTCGCTCGGTTGCAGCAAGTTCACATCGAAGTTTGTGAGCGAGCATGAGTGCGTGTTCATTCAGTGATCTGTATTCATCGAGCAGGGAGAAATGAAGACAGGACAGTGGTGCGTCGTGAAATATTTTGTTTCCCGCACACCCAATCACTGAGAATTTGTGCGCGAGTGATATCATCAGCGAATGTGGGCCTCTAATTGATATAGCCACCTTGAAAGTGTCACTGGCGACCTGCCAGTCTTCAGCCACACCAGCTGCTAGGAAGAAAAAGTGCGATTGGAAACTGTACGTAAAACCAATGACCCTTTTTCTAAATTGCGTTGCATACGTGGTCGATGTTTCGGCTGCCTAATAAGGAGTTTTAGAATAACGTTTGCGGTCACTGCAAGCGTTGGCAGCATAGCGTGCGCCATATATGCGTGTGCCCTCCTGCGCGTGCGCCCTCCTGCGAACCGCAACGCACAATGGCAGCGACACCGTAGCCTCAAAACCAGCGTTTGTGGGCCGCATGCGGGCCGCACACGCCACCCGCTATTTCCGATTTTCTGCGAGCGGGCCGCGAACGCGAACGGCTGCTCGCATTATGACGCATGCGCAGTGACTGCGACCACATCACAAAGGCTCGCGGTGTGCTATTCTAAAACTCCCTATTATTGTTGATACGATAACGCTGAAGATCGCGTACCGTTTCACCGCTCACATCAGCGTTTGCGAAGGTAGTTCGAAGGGGATGCATTGTGCTTTGCCTGGAAAATGGACGCATTCATGTATATTATCTTGTTGACTGTGCAAAAACAGTGTTCTTAGCCACATAAAGATTGCGTTTCACCCACTTGGATATGCAAGCGTCAGACGCCTGCTCATGACCGATCGGTGCTAAGATTTCTGCTTCCCATCGTTGCCTTCGCGTGCCCTAAAGAATAACGTGAGCGTCTCCAGAAAGTTCTCGCACATCTAAAAGAAAGAAAACAATGATGCTGACCAAGTATGCACTGAAATTTAGGAAATAGTTTCTTGGCTTTGCGCTGTTTCAATCATACAGTACGTGTTCAACAGTATCTTTTTTGCTGAAATAAATCTGAACGCTTCAAAGAAGCTGCGCGTTTTTTTCTCTTAGAGAATGAACATTTTAAATCTTTCCTCCCAATTAAATGCATGATTTATTGCATGAAAGTCGTGCAAAAAAATACACGTTGAATGCGCTTGCAAACCGGGACTGAAGTCACATAACAATGGACTACTTGGCGTAGTAACACATGTGCAGAAGCTCTGCCCACATAGCTTTAGCTGTGCTGCCACAGAAAGTTGTCGCTGAGTATTAAGGAAGGAAGCAAAACTTTATTCGCAAGGGTTCGGGACAGGGGTCATGAGCTTGATGGGTGGAGCCGCAAGTCCAGGGCTCCACTGGCTGCTGCCGCCTGGCTGACATGATGCAGAAGTGCAAACTGCATCTCTGGGTCAAAGCTGGCGAGCGGTGCCTCCCATTGCTCAAAAGTATTACAAAGCTTGTACTGACTTAAAAAGGTATCTAAATTTGGTGGTCAGTTTAGGCATCCCCACTAAATGTGGTAGAGAGATGGCGAGCCACCACACCACGGACACGCATGCCCATACAGAGTTGGAAAAATTTTGTAAAATATTTGAAGATTGGGAAAGACTCCCGTTTGAATTCTGCGGAGGTCAATCGCGTCCTCCCCTTCTGATGATTTGTGGGGGAGAGGGCGCTGTATTTTTGTCGCATGCCTCGCTGGTTAGCAGGTATTTCGCGAGAGGCCATTCTGGGTGAGTAAATATCCTCCTCGATAGCTTCCTCCTGGAGTGTTTCAAAGGATTGAATGTGCTGTCGAAGCTCTGCTTGGTTCGTGAGCCATCGAGCACAAGCGTTGGCACTTTCGTTCCCCTACAAGCCTGCGTGTCCTGGACACCAGATCAGCCTCTATTTGTCCGTCAATCTCCCGCCTAAAAATTTGCTAATTTATATCGGAAGGTGGCCTCTTAAAAATAAACGGCACGCTTCCTGCGAGTCGGAAATTATAGTTATCTGCGGTTCATCTCTCTGTTCCTGCGCTTTAATTGCAAGGGCAATGGCAAAGCATTCCGCCTTGGCGATCAAGGACGTGCACAGTGATGCACATGTCACCATGCAGTTGTCGTTGCTAAGTACTTATGCAACTGACCATTTAAAATTGTACCTCGAAGCGTCCACATACAAAACATTTGATTTGTTTTTTAATGTTTTTTGGAGCCATCGCACCCTCTCCTCTCTGCGCTTTCTGTTTGTTTTTACGTCCATGTTCTTGGGCAGCGGTGAGATCGAGATCTTGCTGCGGACGGGATCCGGGATTTCTACAAGAACCTACTCCTGGTTCTGGGGGTATTGCGGAAAGCCCACCCTAGCAAGTATTTCTCTCCCCACTTTCGTTTGACTTAGACGATTGCTCTGCGCAGTCAGTACCACTGTCTTTAGCTCAGGGTATGTATTATATATACCAAGGTCCTAAAGCTTTTGAGTTGGTGTGCTTACCGGTAGCCCTATGGCCACTTTGTAGGCACCCCTAATTATAGACTCGATGGTTTCTTGTTCCGATTTGTTTAACACGTAAAATGTAGACTATACGTAACCTTACACAGTACAAGTGCTTGTACTAATCTTATTGTGTCTCCTTCCTTCATTCCCTCTTTGTGGTATGTTATTCTATGAATCATTCGCGCAACTTGTTTCATGGATGATTTTATTATGTTTATTGTATGGTTCGCTTGTCCATTACATTGAACCCAGTAACCCAAAATACGTGCGACGTTCACCTCACGTACTTTCACACCTTCAAGGTGTATGCCGATGCTTCCGTTACTTTTGTATCTTTTTTCATGTACCCTGATAATTTCAGATTTTTCTGGGGCACAGCTTAGCCCGCTTGCCTTCGCAAAATTTTCAACTGCTGTTGCAGCCTCTTGAAGTGTCTGCTCTTTGCGATTCCCATTGGGGCAGTTCTCTCGCTTACTGCATAGTATTTGCATTGCCCGTATGTTTGAGTGAATGTTGATGTTTTTATAATGTTTAAGCATAAAACGTTAATGCTAAAATGATGACACGGCGTATTTTGTGTTGACAAAAGTAGTGTGCATCAAGAGTAACCCATTTTGCCACGCGTCTGCAGTGGACACAAATATGACCAAAACTACAATTTTGTTAATGAAGAAGAAAACCTTGTAGATCTGCTGGTATTAGTTGTAGCAGTGCACCGATCAAGTGCCTTGACCCTTTACGTCGAGTACAGGACATTGGGCCACACTCCGTGTCAACACTGACGCTTGGGAGGAGAACCTACTGTGTGCGCCTATGCGCAGGTATGCAATGTCTTCCTTGTCGCAAAGGTTATTTTAGTGTGTCCGGAACTAAAGTGCTCAAGTGCATACGAATTCACCACTTGCATGTTCACCGGTAATATAGGTAACCTACACGCAGGGATAGTTTGCTTTTCCTTTCAGTATATCTGCTAGGAAATGTATCTATTTGTAGACGTTTTATGCCTATCATTCGTTCAAGTGTGCTGGCAATGGAAATACTATAGGTAGTAGGAGAACTGCTTCTATGGGAATGGCTGAATGGCTGGAACGTGAGCCACCAGCTAGTCTGGTCACCCTGACGTCACGAGAAATGCGCGCAAGCAAACATCGCACGCTTTTCGCGCCTCCCGCACGCCATGAACAATTCTGGCTATAAGATCCGAACGTATACAATTCTGAGCTTCGTTTTTCGTGGTAGTGGTTCGCTGCTGCGTGTGTCAGTGGAGGAGCAGGTCATAGAAAGGGGTAAGATTATTTCACATCCCCAGAGAAGAAAAGAATGCCATGCGCAGGAATTAATCGATCCACAACATTAGAAAAAAGGGCTTCAGCCCTTCCAAGGACGTCGTTTTTTGCTAGGTGTAACCAATTTCCTTAATATCGATGAAGTTGTATGGTAATGTTGCTTGCATAGACGGACTGTTGATTAAATTTAATAACACACCATATCCATATCACTATAGCTTTTTTTCTCAGTGAGTGCATGTGCTATTGTTTTCTATGTGCCCCGAGAAAGCTTTGTTGTATTTAACGCACACAACTATGCTATTTGTAAGCTAACATGTTTAACTCACAACTTCTAAATATGAACAAGTCTGCGAGCTCGCTTATACATGTGTGTTTTTGTGTATGTGCCTGCGTACGAGTGCTTTCCCGTATGTGAACACGCATGTATTGACGCGATAGCATTGAAGAGTTCGTTTCTCAAAACTTCCAGCGTTGATGTCAGCGTTGCGTCGTTTGCTGTAAGCGAAAAATCATCATCCTATGCGTGGCCGAAAAATCGAGAACGATGAAAATGAAATTCGAGCAGAGTGGGGACGGAACCAGAGTTTTTTGGGTCAAAGTGAGGATCGAACCTTGGTCGTGTGCGAGGCAAGCGAATGTTCTACAACACGGCCACGCCTCTGCTTGTGAAAAAAGTGACAAGAACGTGTGTGCATATTTAGCAAACGTTGATATCGCCTTGCTAATTCGTTCTATTTTGGTGCCTCATTAGGGTAGTATTTATTTGAACCGGCGAATCAAACTGGCACTTAACACATTCGTAGATGTGCGGTTTTCACTCACGCGCGCTGCGTGTATGCGATTTACGCTGCGTAGAGTGCTTGTATTGTGCGTTTACGTGTGCGATAATTGTGCAAGCTCGTCACGCACCCGATATCTCATCGGGCCTGAAATTCGGCACCTTTGATGCAGAGCCGCGTTCGCACATTAGGCTTTATACACCTGTACAGGTGATATTCTCATAAATTTGGAGTATGCTTCACTGTTGCGGATGACATGACTTTAATCAAATAAGGCTTTTTAGTTCTATGGCCATGTCGTCAGTGCTTCTTTTTCACAAGCAACGAAAATTAGTTTACGAGAAAATGCGTATGTTACTGGCAGCATGCCCATAAAGTGGACAAGCTTGTTTTTCATTACCGACAACGTAGAGCATTGATTGCACGTGTAGCCTCATTTAAACCTGCATATAGAGCATTAGGTATATTTAACACACGAGAGAAGGAAGCTTCGAGAGAGTTGACTGTTGGGTGAGTTGGTGATTTTGACATAGAAACAGTGGTGAGAGCACAGCAAAACACGACACGCAAGACAGACGAGGTCAGGCGCAACCTATTGCGCCTGTCCTCGTCTGTTTCTTCCTGTGTTTTGTGTTTTGTTGTTCTCTCACGATGGTCTCCATGTAGAAGGAAGCTTACCTCGACATATCGTACGCAGTAATGTTGCGGACATCGGAACTGCATTTCGCGTCAAGTCGGGCTTCGTTTTCATTTGCTCCATGACGTAAACGTGAATAATTTTCTGATTTGATTACGTTCGCTTTTCGAAGTGCTTGTTCACTTTAGAGATTTTTTTTGTCGAGCAATCGGCGCTCCTAAATGCAGTGCAAGAGCCCTTCAAATGCAGGGGAGTGAGCGGCAGCGCGGTGGAAAGAAGCGAAAACGCACGAAGTACATCCCCAGTTTTCATTTTTCTGCCACAGATGGCGCTGCCTGTCTGGAGTCACAGTACCACCAAGCATTGCTTTGAGTCTCTATAGAGAAAGAAAACTCGCGCGCGCAGTGTCGCTGCTTTCAAGATCTAGAGACTTTAACCATGCCAGGGGATGAAGAGACACATTGATTGATTGATTGATATGTGGGGTTTAACGTCCCAAAACTACCATATAATTATGAGAGACGCCGTAATGGAGGGCTCCGGAAATTTCGACCACCTGGGTTTCTTTAACGTTCACCCAAATCTGAGCACATGGGCTACAACATTTCCGCCTCAATCGGAAATGCAGCCGCCGCAGCCGGAATTCGATCCCACGACCTGCGGGTCAGCAGCCAAGTACCTTAGCCACTAGGCCACCACGGCGTGTTGAGGGAGAGAGAGAGACACAGGTGAGCATGATGCAATAATGTCTTTCAGTTGTATCGGACCCGCCGCCACCCAATCTAGCTGCTAAGAACAGCGGTACACCAAAGAAGCAGACCCCATCCCAAAATGAGGATGGAGTGTTGTCGCTTCTCCCATTTCACTAGAAGAACAACAGCCACTGCACGTGCAAAACAACAATCGGTGCACTTGTGTAACAATAGTAAGAGCACGTAACAGCGGTAACAAGTAAACATTTCGTTTCGCGTGACGTCCTCAGTCGCATGCAAGCATTCAAGCTCTCTCAATTCCTGAATTGGGATTTGGACACACGTGTGACGTGAGAGAAAAAAGCAACAAGTTTATGACGAATGCACTTTCATGCAAGAAAATTATCACACGTCAGCTTTCTCAGAAAAAGCTTGTAGAGTAACCAAATGCGCGTTGCAGTAACCTTGCGTACTACGCAGTGAAATTTCCTCTTCGCTTAAGTATACGGCTGAGCTATGTTGCTAACTAGAGAGTCGTGCGGAAGGGCTTGCTCACGAGCTGTGCCAGAGACATATTTCCAGGAGCACAGGGTTGCCGAACACAATAGGCTCCAGGAACTCGGCGTCTGAAATTGAAGCAATACATTTGATTAGGTTAGTGCCAAATGCAGGAGGTGCAGTGCGATTAGTCTATTCGATACGCGTCCACCTTCTGTGAAAGAGCAAAATGAATTAAATCTGATGATAACGGAAGTGTGGCCGCTAGTCTATGTTCTCCTTTTATGCCTTCACAAATATTGACAAATGTGGGCTCATCAAGAGAACATTTTGCAGTAACAAACAAATATAGGCTTTCTGTGGAGGAGCTTTCGGAGTTGTTCTGTGCATTAGGCTTACGAAAAACAGCCCTGCACACCGCGGTGGTTTATGGTTATGGCACTCAAACGCGGAACTGAAGGACGGGAGATATAATCCCGGCTGCGGTGACCCCGTTTTGATTGTGGTGATATGCTGGAGGCCCATGTGTTTAGGTTCTGGCACAGGTTGAAAAATCCCACGATTTGGTTGAGATTTCCTCACTCTCACTAAGGTGTCTTTACTAGGCACATCTATCGGGAGAGGGGGGCGATGGGGGCGCTATTTTAGTGAGGATATTAAGGAAGGTGTACTCTTCCGAAACTGGTCACTGGAGGCTCTACGATGGGTAACCATTAGTTGAGGCAGAAGTTTATGTCAACATAGCAATGACATAACTATTTAAATTTGTCCTACGCCGCCGCTGTCTTTGGAATCTCATGACCACACTTTCTGCGTTGCGTATACGACACTCTCGCGCTTTCAGCTCCAGCATTGCAGAAGAGGTCACCACGGAGCCGGAGCTCTAGCGTTAATCACTCACTAATTGCTTACTTTAATTTGTGGCCTTGAAAGTTGAACAATTTACAACAAAAATGTGGCAACACAAGCAGCAAGTGTTTTATGAACCGATCAAAACATTTGCGGTGTGAGGAAACTTCTTTTCTCGTCATGATAAAGCAACAACATAAGGACAGGGCGAGTGAGTGCGCAGTAAATGTCGAGTGTTGGGCAAAAATGAAAGAGCTGACAAAGATTACTGCTTTAGTATCTGATTGCCCTGCTTCACCTTGCTTGTCGTATGGTAGCTTGCAGAGATCTCGCCGGCTTGCAACAATGCCATGAATAAGGCAAAGGACTGGAGCACATCGGTAAACTAAGCTTTTGTTTTCTCTGCAACTTGATCATCTGAGCCAGAAAGAAGTTAAATACCAGTCCACGGTTTTCTGGCCCACAGTGACTGGATTGACGGCTGGGCTCGTAGGTATTGAATAACCTTGAATTAACTTGTGCAGCGCAAAATACAACACGGACAACAAGAAAGCGCGCACTGTTTATTAGGGGCGAATCTCCTTTGGGCGATCCTCCATCGTTGTCGGACGTAGCCACAGGGATGTGAGATGGGAGATGGTGGTACTTGGAGTGTTCACTAGGTAGACGCACGGACGGACGCATAGACAGACGGGCAGACAAACTAGCAGACAGACGGACGGATGGATGGACGTGTGGAGCTGGTATATGCCATGGGGGATGTGAGATGGCGGCACTCGCAGTGTTCGCTATATGGACGCACGGACAGATGGACAGCCAGACTAGAAGACAGATGGACAGATGGACGAACAGGCAGCTGATGGATGAACGCGCGGACGTAAGGATAGATGGACGCATGGACAGACGGATGGACGCACAGATGGTCACGCAGACGGGCTGACGGACGCTTCGCCCCACTCATCATCATCATTCACTCATGGATATGCCGTGATTTTTTTTCTCTCTCAGCAAGCCTGCGAGCCTATTACTGAACTCACGTTCATCTCGGAGCGTGCGTTTGATCCACTCCGGCGACGACTCTCCTGGCGCGACGATCCGCTGCGGGGCCACGTCGTCTTTGTCCGTCGCCTGGTTCGGGGGCAGAAGCAACTTGATGCGCGATGGCCGCCGGGGCACTGCACACAATTAGGAGTTGTTTCGTTACGAAAATGTTTATGAAAGGCAGCTGAACAGGAAGGGATACGAGTGCCGTCTCCATCACCCGCTCAAGTAAGTCGACTGCGTAAAGTGAGCAGCATGAGAGGGA
The DNA here is from genome assembly GCA_013436015.1 of Rhipicephalus annulatus. NCBI lineage: Eukaryota > Metazoa > Arthropoda > Arachnida > Ixodida > Ixodidae > Rhipicephalus > Rhipicephalus annulatus. The sequence goes on from WOVY01012538.1 coordinate 370,111, forward strand.
ACAGATCTGTTATTGTTAACAGAAAGGGAACACAGGGGGCAAGCACGAAAGTGTTCATAAAGCTAAATCATCAAGAGATACAGTATCTTTGGCAATTGAATTGCATGGTCATTACATTATTATAACTTTCTTTGCTCTTTAAGAAGTCGGTCCAGTATCAATCGACACAAAGAAAAGGTGGATATTGCTGGCGCACTTCGCTCAAATAAAGACGCAGGAGCAGTTTTGTTTTCTTCATGCGTCACCACGTTTAAGGGAATGCGGAATAAGGTTCCCATACCTAGGCATCATATGCTGGTGTCTAGGTTCTACTGACGGAAATCTCAAACTATCTCTCAAAATATGGGTTGTATGCATAGCACGTGTTTGTGGCACTAAGCGTGGTGGATGTGAACGAGTATGGGTGGGCGCACGCGCGCGCGCACACACACACACACACACACACACACACACACACACACACACACACACACACACACACACACACACACACACACACACACACACACACACACACACACACACACACACACACACACACACACACACACACACACACTCATATATATATATATATATGAACGCGTCGAACGCGTAATTCGAAGGTCGTAGGTTCAAAGCATCGAACGCGTAATTCGAAGGTCGTAGGTTCGATTCCTGCTCACAGTTGGTAATTTTTTCATCCACTTTTCTTTCTTCTTATTTATATTCCATTGGTTTTAATAACTTCCCCTGTACATTCCTTGGCATTACTGTCTGTTATAGCTCATTAATATTGTGTTAAAACACGGAAAAACGAGCCCTTAGGTATACACTTCTTTCCCTTATATATATATACATATATATATATATATATATATATATATATATATATATATATATATATATATATATATATATATATATATATATATATATAATGACGCGCTGTTGAAAGAACAGCGCGTCATCGAGAACACCTATGTTCAAAGAACTACTGGCTACTCGCCTTTCTACCTCGTGTACGGCCGTTCAACGACATTCACCATCGACGTCTCTTTCCTAAATGTTCCAACTGACGCCTCGGCAACCGTATCAGAGCAGTTAATCACAAGGCTCGAGGAATGTCGGCAACAAGCTCGCCTTAATACAGAAGCCAATCAGGAAGATCGCAAGCAACGCTACGACAGCTTTCATCGCGACGTCTTTTTCAGTCCGGGGGTGAAGTGTTGCTTTGGAAGCCCATTCGTACTCCAGGATTGTGCGATAAATTTCAGGCACGCTTCATTGGACCCTATACAACCAACGAACAAACGTCACCAGTGAACTACCGTGTCACTCCCAGTGACCTTTCTTCGGGTCGTCGCTGTCGTGGTTCAGAGATTGTCCACGTATCGCGTCTGAAGCCATTTGTTCGACGTTCCGTTTCCGTCTAAGACGCGTCTGGGCTGGCCGCTCAGGCGTGGGGGGAAATAAGTGTGAGCGTTATTCATGCGAGTCACCTTATCATATGTACAACTCATCATCATCAGTCTGACCTGTGTTGTGGGGAAGAGGCTCGGCAAGTAAAAGAAGTGTCTTGCAGCCAAAACGTTGCCTTACAATATATATATATATATATATATATATATATATATATATATATATATATATATATATATTGTAAGATGGCGTCGAGAACACTCGAGACTCTCCTTTTATTGACCCGAGTATGTGCCCCACAACCTAAACTTGACTGGTGATGATGAGTATTTACAGATGAAAAGATGGGACGCATAAATAATGCTCACACTTATTTTCCCCGCGCACTTGAGCGGCCGGCCCGGCCGAGACTTAGGCGGGAAAGGTACGGCGCACAAAGGGTTTAAGACGTGAAACGTGGACAATCTCGGAGGCACGGTAACGACGGTCCGAGGAACTCTCGACGGGAGTGACAAGGTAATTGACCGGAGATGTTCTTTCACAAACAACGTAAGGTCCTAGAAAGCGAGACTGAAACTTTTCACACAATCCGGGTGTGCGAACAGGCGTCCAAAGTAATACTTCATCTCCAGGACGGAAGGTGACGTCTCGACGAAAGCTGTCATAGCGTTGCTTGCGGTCTTCTTGACTGGCCTCCGTGTTGAGTTGAGCACGTTGACGTGCCTCAGCAAGCCTTGAGACGAAATCTTCTGGCGTAGTCGTCGACGTTTTTGCCATTACATTGAAGAAAGATGCGTCAATGGTGAATGTCGGCGCACGACCATAGACGAGGAAGAAAGGTGAATACCCGGTGGTTCGTTGAACAGCGGTGTTGTGTGCAAATGTTACGAACGGCAAGATTTTGTCCCAATTATCGTGGTTCGGTCCGATGTACATGGATATCATGTCGATTAGAGTCCGGTGGAATCGCTCTGTCAGCCCATTTGTCTGCGGGTGGTAAGCGGATGTGGTCTTATGAAGTGTGCCACAAGTTTTTAGAATTTCGTCAAGAATTGTCGACATGAAGGCCTTGCCCCGGTCACTCAACAACGTGCGAGGTGCACCATGACGCAACACAATGGCTTCTAAAAAGAAGGCGGCAACGTCTGAGGCGGAGCTAGTGCGTAGAGGAGCGGTCTCCGCGTATCGTGTGAGGTGGTCGATGGCTGTGACGATCCAGCGGTGGCCCGCTGGCGTTACGGGAAGTGGCCCGACGAGGTCTATTCCGACAGCGGCAAAAGGTGTGTCGGGACATGGAATGGGTTGTAATAAGCCAGCAGGAGCTGAAGTTGGTCGTTTCCGGCGTTGACAAAGTGCGCAAGAAGCGACATAATTAGCCACAAAGGTAGAAAGACCGGGCCAGAAGAAACGGCTCCTAACGCGGTTGTAGGTCTTTTGAAATCCCAAGTGTCCAGCTGATGGGTCGTCGTGCAATGCTTCGAGAAATTGTTTTCGCAGCGAACGGGGAAGTACTGGCACCCACCGATGCCCATCCGCATTGTAAGTATAGTGCTGCAGGGCATTGTTCTCTAGCTTGAACAGCCGTAGCTGACGACGTAGTCTGGCATTAGGTGGAAAACGCGAGCCATTCAAGTATCCGATGATGCGGTTACAGTAGGGGTCGTCACGTTGGTACGCGGCAAACTGGGCGCTGTTGTTTAAAGGTAGCGACCCAGCAACTGCCAGGGGTGATAACGTGAGTGAACAGGAAGCCGCTTGATCACCTGAGGGACATTCGGGATGCGTGGTTGGAGATGAAAGTGGCAGAGGGCAGCGAGAGAGAGCGTCAGCATCCTGATGCTGTTTGCCGGACCTGTACACAACGTCAAAAGTGTACTCTTGCAAACGCAGTATCCAGCGACCGAGGCGCCCAGACAAATTCTTCAGCGAGGACAACCAGCATAAGGCATGGTGGTCGGTAACCACAGTAAAGTGGCGTCCATACAGATAAGGTCAAAATTTCTGGATGGCCCAAACGACAGCGAGACATTCCTGCTCTGTTATCGAGTAGTTCTGCTCTGCTGGTGTTAGTGCGCGGCTGGCATACGCAACTACTCTCTCACGTGAAGTGTCGTCACGCTGGAGGAGGACAGCACCGATTCCGTGGCCGCTGGCATCTGTGTGCAGGAAAGTGGGTGCACTCTCATCGAAGTGACGGAGGACGGGGTCGGATGTCAAAGCACGCTTAAGGGCTTGGAAAGCACGCTCGCACTCGTCAGTCCACGTGAAATCCGTCCCTGACGTCAGAAGCTTGTGTAACGGCCCCGCAATGGCAGCAAAGTGACGGATGAAGCGGCGGAAGTAAGACGCCAGGCCGACGAAACTTCGCAATTGTTTTTGATTGCGCGGACGTGGAAAACTAATTACGGCAGCAACCTTGTCGGGGTCGGGTCGAACGCCGTCTTTGCTGACAAGGTGACCCAATACTTTGATGCTTGTGCTGGCGAAGTGGCACTTTTTTGTATTGAGCTGTAGGCCAGCGTTCGAAATGCACGTTAGAACTTCGTCCAAACGCTTAAGGTGCTGTGAAAAAGTAGAAGAATAAATGACGATGTCGTCTAAATAACATAAACAGGTTTTCCATTTGAGACCACGTAAGACAGTATCTATCATGCGCTCAAATGTTGCTGGAGCGTTGCATAAGCCAAAGGGCATGACGTTAAATTCGTAAAGCCCGTCAGGCGTCGCAAACGCTGTTTTCTCCTTGTCTGCTTCGCGCATTGGTATTTGCCAATACCCGCATCGGAGGTCGAGGCTGGAGAAATATTCTGCGCCTTGTAGGGAGTCCAGGGCATCATCTATGCGTGGCAACGGATATACGTCTTTTTTCGTGATCTTATTGAGCGCTCTGTAATCAACACAAAAGCGGACAGAGCCATCCTTTTTCCGGACCAACACCACAGGAGACGACCAGGAGCTGGATGAAGGTCGAATAACATCCCGTTTGAGCATGTCGGCGACGTTTTTCTCGATAATTTGCCGTTCAGCCGAAGAGAGACGGTATGGGCGGCGGCGTACAATGGAGCTGCCTTCGGTTTCGATACTGTGCTCTGCAACGGAAGTGCGGCCCAGAACTTTGCAATGTACATCAAACGAAAGGCTGTGCTTTTGGAGAAGGTCTAAGAGGTCTCTCTTTTGCTCGGCAGTGAGGTGAGGACTTATGGTGTCATTTAAGGTAACAGTGGTAGCCTTGATATCAGTAGTAGCAGACAAAGGCGGTGATTCTGCGTGAAGGGGCAGCAGTGAAAAGGACTCACTGTCAGCGAAGCAGCTCACAGCAGTGCCCTGGGGCAGCATCACTGGCGAAGAAGTTGGATTCAAGGCGGTGACCAATGCTTTACCGTCGTTGAACCGCACAAGGCCGGGTGCTATGGTAAGCCCCGCAGGTTTCGAGCGAACTGATGGAGCTATGAACACGTCACCATTAACTATAGTATCCGAAGCGATCGTTAGAAGTTGTTCATCTCCTGGCGAAATGAAAGAATCAGTAGCAGCAATGAAACGGAAGCTGTATGGATCGACACCCGATGAACTCTCAGTAGCTGACATTCGAATTACTCGCTGACGACACGATATGAAAGCTGATGCCGAAGAAAGGAAGTCCCATCCTAAAATTACTGTGTGAGTGCACAAAGGAAGTACAAGAAACTGAATGTGGTGAATGATGCCATCTATGAAAACACGGACTGTGCAAACACTTGAAGGCTGAATAGGGACTCCATCTGCGCAACGAAGAGGAGGACCATCGTAGGGCGTCCTAACTTTTTTCAAGCGGGCACAAAAGTCTGCACGAATTACGGAATGTGATGCGCCTGTGTCCACCAGTGCCTCTGTCTGTATACCTTCAACATACACCAATAAAACATTCGATGGGCGGTCCGGAGGAGTTTGACGCAGTTCGAAAGATGCAGCTTTCCCTCCCGAAGCTGCACTGTTCAGTTTTCCAGTTGGCGGTCGGGAATCGAAGTAGAAGGTCGGAGAGGAGAAGAAGAACGCCGCATCGGTGAAGGTGAGCGACGACGTGAGAACCGGGAACTGCCAACTGGGTCAAAGTTCTGCGGAGACGGCGACCGACGTGTGCTGTTCGGATACAGCCGACGATAGGGTGGTCCAGTCGCGTAGAAGTCGTCCCGTTCAAGGTTATCGTAGCCTCGTCGTTCGTCTTGCTGACGGCGTCGGCAAAACCTTGAAATATGACCACGGATGCCGCAATAGAAGCAAGTCGGCTGCGAACTGCGCCAGGCGTTGTAAGGCTGGGAAGATGGTCGCGGTGCGAGTGAGTTGAGCGAACCATGCACTTCGGGCGCTGGTAACTGCATTGGGCTTTGCTGGGGTGCAGGCGTTCCTAGCAGCAACCTGAGCATACGTTGGCATGGCCACAGGATATGAGCTCGGGACAGGTGTGACAGTCATCGAGGCCAGGCTCTGGTGGGGCGTAGGTGTCGTTGCAGCAACGTGAGCATAACTGGACATGGGATGTGAACTCGGAGCTGGTGTACTAGTCATTAAGGCCAGTTCCTCCCTCACGACGTCGCGCAAACTAGTGGCGGGTGGCGTCGTTCGGATATCGAGGTGGCGAGGTGAAGCCTGTGCGTGAAGTTCCTCGCGGATGATAGAGCGAATCAGTGCACGCAGCTCTGTTGTATCTTGACTTGAGCTCAGCTCAGACATATCAGGTTGTACCCGAGTGGTCTGAAGCTCCTCAAGGCGCTGACAGGTAGCGACAACATCGGCTACGGTTTGAGGATTTTGCACCACAAGCGCATTAAAAGCGACAGTCGCAATTCCTTTTAGCAGGTGGCGCACACGGTCGTTTTCCGCCATATTGTTGTCGATGCGGCGGCAAAGGGCGAGAACATCTTCGATGTAAGAAGTGTAAGACTCGCCAGGGCGTTGAACACGTGCGCCAAGCCTCTTTTTGGCGATATCCGAGCGTACTGACGGGTTGGCGAAAATCTGGCGGAGCTGACGTGTAAAAGCGGGCCATGTCGGAAAATCTGTGGCGTGGTTGAAAAACCACGTTTTTGCGACGCCGCTCAGGTAGAATGCAACGTGGGTGAGTTTCGCAGGCTCATCCCAGTTGTTGATAACACTCACGCGGTCATACTCCTCTAGCCAGTCTTCAACGTCTTCACCCGGAAGCCCTGCGAACAGCGGAGGATCCTTTTGAGGGCTGGTGACCAGGTGAGAAGGGTTTCTTGCCGGTGGGAGCGGTGGCGAAGCTGGCACGCTGGACTGGGCGGCTTGCGACATTACCGGACCCAGGTCGTTTAAGCGGCGGCCTGAACGGAGCTCCAGGGATGTTTCTAGAAGACGCTGGGGTGTCCGAGAACGCGAGAGGACGCAGGAACCGGGCAGCACTCTCCACCACTTGTAAGATGGCGTCGAGAACACTCGAGACTCTCCTTTTATTGACCCGAGTATGTGCCCCACAACCTAAACTTGACTGGTGATGATGAGTATTTACAGATGAAAAGATGGGACGCATAAATAATGCTCACAATATATACATATACATATATATATAGATATACATATACATATATATATATATATATATATATATATATATATATATATATATATATATATATAGTGTGTGTGTGTGTGTGAATGAAGCTGAGACGTCATGGGGATGCATGGTCTCATTCAGATTTGAACACAACAGAATGTACTGGAGTACTATTTACTGAGCGCTATACTACTGTCATGAATGAAGTACCGAGAGAACTGAGAAAAAGGGCACACATTTCGTGATTATACTGATTATACTCAGTGGCATTACTGGTACTGGTTCACAACATTCCAGTATGTTCCAGTATGCATTACCGGTACTGGTTCACAACAAAAGACACCGTCCACACATACTTAGCCATGGATCCTGCCATGAGCTCGAAGACCACCGGGCACTGCGGGCACCGCGCCCATGATACATCGTGTACTTCAAACAACAGCGGCATCTATGCTTTCTCGATGCCTCACAACGTCTCGACGATGCGAACGCTATTCGTGGACGGCGTCCTGGCCTCCTCAGTGACTCAAATTTCCTTTGTTGGTGCCGCAACCCCAGCTCACGTCAACGTATCGTATGGGCTTTTTGCGTCTGGAAACGTAGTTAACGATTCCATGAGCGTGGGTTCCGTCAACTGTACTCAAGCATACTACCAGCCTCCCACGGACGCCGTTCATGCATGCGTCCCGTTCGAGGCTGAGGGATAGATTCTGGCTATAGATTCTACCACCATGGCTATGTCTATACATTCTGCCAACATGAGTTCTGGAAACGCCGTGTCATGCACAGATGTCACCCCTGGCTCCGCATGCGGTTTGCCCTAAAGCCCCTCTGAGCTTCTTCGCTCCATCGCCTGCACCGACGTCTGCGCTGTTCCCCGGGGCCTTGATAGGACTGCACATCATCGATGAGGCGTTGGCCGCAGCTGCCTGACAAGGCCACAACAAAAGCTCACCCGAGAGCCAAAAAAAGCTCCACCATACCCTCTCAGAGCTTTCACACGAACTCGGCTGCTTGGCATCGACATGCTCCACAGTTTCGGCAGCCGTATCACCATCGCTGGTTGCTTTCTAGCTCCCGGAGTTTCGTGGTATTGAGGATGATGAGTTTCAGTGGCTCGAGACTATCGTCTCACTCGGCACCCTCCTTGTCTGGCGAGAAAATTGACAATGGTGCATTGCCATTGACCACCTTCGTGATGCCTCCACGGCATGGCATGTGTACGAAGGTGTCAGGCAAAGATCCTGCTCAGAATAGTGTGCGAGGTTGACGAGTGCATTTCGCCCACTTTTGAATGCTTGTAACCGCTTTCTTGCCGATCAAGTGTCCCCCACGCATCAGAGCTATGAGGGACACCACTTCCACAGAGCGACTTAGGTGTCGATCCACCAGTCCCCCAGCGCAAATCAACTTTGTGAGGGACAGTGAGAGAGCATTGTACATCTGTTCCCTGTAGCTGCTCTACAGACAGCCTCAAGGAGGGTACTGTGGCAATCATCTACCATAGCCGCAAGAGTCCTCCTCTTTACAGGTGTCAGACTCAACGTCGACACCTGCCACACAACGCACGTCGACCGAGGGTAAGACCGCGCCAGAAATGTCGGTGACCGAAGCCGGAAGCGCATCCCCACCTTGAACGTGCAGACACCTACTCCGCTAATTATTCACACGCTACACGCTCAGAAGCTTGGGGACCACGTGCCACCGATCAACATCATTTTGCATACAGACGCGCCAGAGCGGCGTACGCAAAGTTCGGCGTAGTCATTTCACCAATGCGCAAGGGGTCGCCTTGCGATGTGCAAAGACCAAGCTCCTGATGCAGGGGGCCTGGTAGTCGTGTCTGTGGGGACTCGCTCGCTGGATTTCTCGCCCATTGGCTGTGCTCTCCCGATCTCCGACGACAGCTCAGCTCTGACCGACTGGTCTTACCATACGTCATCTCCTGCCGCCGATCTCCAACGACAGCGCAGCTTTGGCCGACTGAACTCGCCCTATGCCATCTGCTGTCACCGACAAGAGCTCTTGTCGAGTAGTGCCCCATCCTCGGACTCCTGCGACCGTGTCCATCTTTCCTATACTCTCTTTACTTCCATCGCTAGCTGTACCTGCGCTGCGCTCTCTCTCCCTCTCTCTCTATACATTTTAATCCCTCCTTACCCCCATTACGTGTGAGCTACTGTGGAGGTGTCGCGCTCTGATGCACACAATTACAGGGCTCAATTTTCTCTTCTTTTTCCTTCAGAAACCACCTAAGTCGTGTCTGTGCACGCCGTTGACGAGGCTGTTGGCTCCCACAACCAAGTCGCCACATCTATGACACCACTTTTCGCTGATCTGTGCATCCCAGACACACACCGACGAGCAATAGCACTTGCAGAGGCAATTATATCCGATTAGGCGCTGCCTCCTCGATCAAGGTGCGAAAGACCGACACGGCTGTAGACATCGACAACATGCTGCTGTGGTTAAAGCATTACTCCTTTACGACCAAAGCCCAACCAAGGCCATCAGCGACCAACCCAACGCAACAAATGTCGGCCCCCAGAACGTCCGTCAGCTGGGCCAGACAAGCCACTTTCACCGCAACGCCACATCATAGAAGATCGACAGCCGTGGAACACCTAGTGTCGACCACCTGAGACATTTGCCTATCTCTAAATCAAGTTGCAGTGTGCTTGGAACCGACCCAGATGTAGTCAGTTTCACCCAGCCGAAACAATTCTGCAGCTCCATCGCCATGCAGTGCCGCAGCGTGGCCGAAGGTAAAGAAAATATCGCAACGATTTCCGGGTGCACGCAGGTAGATCGGGAGGAAGAGAACAATGAGGATAGAAAAAGAACAGTCGGCCCGCAGCAAGGATGCTGCCTCTTGCTTCCCTCTTACAATTGCTTCATATTTTCGCAAGCAATTATTGCGGAAAATATCCATGACCGGTAGATGGAAGTCAATTATCAGGGTACATGTTGTCTGTAATTGAGTTCCACATTTAGCATGAGAGTTTAATGAATAGCTTTTTTTACAACAACAAAAAAACGAACACGATGGTTTTTTCTCCAAAGTACGCATAATGTACTTATATTATTAACACTATTCAGCGCAAAATTCACCACGAATCTGAATGTTTCACTGGAAATGTCGTCGAAAGACGATAGCCTTTTGTCTGGAGAGAGTGAGCAAAACGTTCATTTGATGTTTCGCACAAGAAAACCGCTGAATTGTATTCTGCAGGCGCTGCACTAGTGCCTCGATGTATGCAGCGAAGACGAAGGAGCACTATCTGGCAGTTATCTTTGAAAACGATGGAAGGCATGCGGGCCTGTCTCACAGGCGATAAGATGTAGAACACAAAGTGACGGGCACGTGCCACCACCGTGTCGTCTTAGCAAAGCGTTTGAGACACTTGTCTTTTAAATTCGAAGCATTTCTTAGCGAACCTCGGCGAGTTTCACCGTATCTATCCATATCTATCTATCTATCTATCTATCTATCTATCTATCTATCTATCTATCTATCTATCTATCTATCTATCTATCTATCTATCTATCTATCTATCTATCTATCTATCTATCTATCTATCTATCTATCTATCTATCTATCTGTCTATCTATGTATCTGTCTGTCTGTCTGTCTGTCCGGACGGACGGACCTATCTATCTATCTATCTATCTATCTATCTATCTATCTATCTATCTATCTATCTATCTATCTATCTATCTATCTATCTATCTATCTATCTATCTATCTATCTATCTATCTATCTATCTATCTATCTATCTATCTATCTATCTATCTATCTATCTATCTATCTATCTATCTATCTATCTATCTATCTATCTATCTATCTATCTATCTATCTATCTATCTATCTATCTATCTATCTATCTATCTATCTATCTATCTATCTATCTATCTATCTATCTATCTATCTATCTATCTATCTATCTATCTATCTATCTATCTATCTATCTATCTATCTATCTATCTATCTATCTAGCCGCCTATGACTTGTAACTCTCCTGGCCGTTCGGATAACTTATTTATTCATTTATTGATACTGCATTGTCAAGCAAAGACTACAGCAAGTGTGATACACCGATACATGATAATAAAAAAAGGCACAATAATTTTCGTAGAAAATACATGAAGTGAAAAGTACTATGCAGACAGATAAAACAATGATGCTAAGAAAATGAACAAGAACACAATGAAATTGAACAGCAAATAGTAACTGTAAAATGCAAGAGTACAAGAAGAGGCTGAATAATCCCAAAAAAAGATCATAACTTCAAAGAGAAAATTTGTCAAATCAAACATGTTTATGCAATAATTTGGAACGGATAATAAAAACTAAAAATACTCAACTTTGCTAGCGAGCTACTGCAAATATTTTTCAAACAAAGAAAGCGAGGCTTGTGTTACAATATTTCGCGGAAGGTTATTCCAATCAAAAATAGTTCCTTGAAAAAAAAAGTATTTAAAGCAGTTATTTCGTGGAAGTAAAGGGGTTATCGTGGAAGAATGCCTGCCTGGTTGCATAACCCTGAGAATAATTGATAATGGGAAAGGAGTTTATGTTATAATGCCCTTAAACTATTTGGTAAAACAATTCAAGTTTGCAAGTTCTACCACTATAGCTAACTGAGGGCAACCAAGTTCGTTTGATGATGAGATAGATCTATACCGAATTTCGAATGGTATAACATGACTGTATGAGGAGCATAACTGACTAGTCATAACAAGAAAGTAATGAGATGTATATCATGAATGTCACGGCATGATTTAGATGCTATGGTCTTGCTGCTTCTGCGGTTGTTTCGTTCACATGACATATCGCAAAACTGGTATGGTAAGACATGTATGCATGTCGATCATAAGTGACAGGCCGTCACGCGGAAATCATGACATGCGTGTCATGTAAAAACGCGACTACACGCCACACTCATGATGCGCTCGCGGTCATTACGCTAGTTTCATATACGCCAAATGTGGTACTACGTGATGGGAATGAATGATAAAGGTATATGAGTGGTGCAAATATGATAATCATGACATGCGTGTCATGCAAGAACATGACTACATGCCACGCTCATAATGCGGTCACAACCATTTCGGTAACTCCACATATAGAAAAATTGGTATCAAGTGACATGAACAGACGGCGAAGATAAATGGTACATCTTAACATAATAAGCATGACATGCATGTCATTCAATATATGACTGCATGCTACGCTCATAACGCGCTCCCGGCCATTGCGCTGGCTTCACATGTACTAAATTCGGCATACGGGACGTGAATGGACGACGAACAAAAATACCAGGCGCAGACATGATAATCTTGACATGGAAGTCGTGTACGGCATAATTCACGTCTGCGTCATAGCGTCGTGCTGATAATAAAGGGACATATTAACCTTCCTCTTTTGCGCTTTGCATATCATAGATTCCCACTGCATGTAGATCTGCCAATTTTGTGCATAGCGTTGCATTGGCAGTGCAGCGTGATAAACACTACGGTCCTTAGAATTACTTATGTTTGACTTTTCTAGCATAAAGACACACATACACAATATTGACGTGTTGTTATTGTACCTCTGATATGCGCAATAATTGTTTTCGAAAAAGGGCGCCCCTAGCACCACGGATGCAAACTATAGTCTGCCGCCATTGTGAGGGAACCGCAGCAGACGACGCAGGCTGTGTGTCCCAGTGACGCTAATGCGCGTTTCTTGCAGCGCACACAAACATATCTTTCGTTCCTGCACGACGCGGACCGCGACGGGAGAGTAGGCCGATGAGAATCTCTTGCAGGCCATAGACACAAATGAGAAGGCCTTGACCGCGGGCTCCGTAAGGACCAGATCGTTGGAGCCAGCGGAAGAAATGGCCATTGCACTGGCCGTAGTCAATGGTCGAAAACACGACAGATTAATAATCAGGGACTCCAATATGGCCATTAGGAATTTTACAAAGAGATGGGTCTCCATCGAAGCAGCCAAAATCCCGAACCGTAGAGCAGAAGACTTCTGGAACGGCAAAATTGTACCCAAATACCTCAAGTGGATCCCGGCGCACATGGGGGAATTAATCCTCGATTCCTCTAAACCTCAACGAGAAGGCCCACCGAACCGTGCGAGAACTAACCCATCACAGCTCGGACAGCGACGGCCCGGCCCCCCGCACCGACCACAGAAGGGGGGACGACTCCGGCGGAAACGATGGGGACAATGGAGGTGATGACAATAATGACAGACAGACAGACAGACAGACAAACAGACAGACAGACAAACAGACAGAAAGACAGACAGACAGACAGACAGACAGACCGACAGGAAGCAGGCAGGCAGGCCAAAATTTTTGCGCCGAAGTACCCCATGAAAGACTACCGTTTTTGAAACACATGACGTATCATCTGCTGCAATGTCAGGTGGGTCGGTCTGAGTGGCTCGCTCCTACGCTCCACTCGTTTTGTTGTGAAGACGAGTCAGAGGAGCGTGATGGGGCGTCTGCTTTGCTTCAGCGTCATTTTACATTATATGCAAAATGTGCACTTGCTTAAAAAACGTGAACTTCTTGCGATGCCCTGCACTAGCAAAGTACGCTACATCTATGCGCAGCGGGAAGTGCTTGTCCCTTCGGTAAACTATGAAGTACAAGCTGTGATCTGCAACGACGAAGCAAGCTAAGGTATTTTTTGTTTTTGAGCCTTTTTGAACAACAAAGCCACTGCTAGAGTGCTTCGCACCACATCCTACTACCTATGCTGCACGAAGAAAGAAACTGAAACTGTGGAAACGGACCTGTAGAGAGACCACTAGCTAACGTTATCCATTCCGAAGCCTGTACTTCCCATCATACCATGGAGGAAGGAAAGCTAGAAAAATGCCATTGTAGTGCAAGCAGCAGAGCAAGGCGTGTGGGGAAGGTGACGTGCTTTTGCAGAAAGTTGGGAGATCCCTTGTTTACGCCGTCGTCTCATGTCGTCTGCAATTGCATCACCACCCATATTACCGCGCTGTGGAGAGCCGGCTGAAGTTACCAGAGCGCATTTTTACGCAGATGTTGCACGTCGAAGATGATGCAACTACTAACTGCTAAAAATAATGAGTAAATAATATGCAGCGTTAGAAAACGCGTGCTGGATTGGTCGCGTACATAAAAAACAACTAAAGATAACCTACCATGAGCACACAAAAATTTAAATTACTGAATACTTCTCGAATCGGTGCTAAATCAGAAGAAATACAACGACGAGATGAAAAAAAACACCCAGCTAAATGAAAAAAAGGAAAACAACTTCATGGCAGTACACAGCTTGGAACGTTTCTCACAAGAGGGAGAAAAAAAAGCAAGATCAGTTTGCTTTATGCATTACACTTTGAATGTAGATATGATGAATGTGAACATTTGTTACGATGACAACTGTAGCGTTAGGAATTCCCCAAGTTTATCTTTGTTTGTGTGATGGTGTTAGGAAGCGAATTGCGAAAGCGAATATTTTTTTGGCGAGGTTGGTGAGTTTATTGCACCGTTGTTCCCATAAATGTGATTTTGAATGTGAAGATGTCGCCATGTGCAGGATGCGCGAAGCAATGGTAAGTGTGATGGCTTCATCGGACTAACATACCTGTGGAACAAGAACAAAAGCGCTATGTCACGTCGAACACTTGGAGCTGAATGGAATGGTGCAGTTTGCCATATACTTGACTGGCAGTCATATTCAAAAGTATTCATGATAGGAAGACCATATGGAAGGTGCAAATTCAAGCTGCGGACGTGTTTATGTTAATAACGCAAGCTTACGATTGTTCGACGGGCTTTTTGATAGGTTGTGGTGAGCATACCCAATACATTTGGAAGATTTGGAAGCAGCCATACGAGGCGTCCATGAACGGCTTGATATAAAAGCTATGCCTATATATTTATATGGTGATGTCGGAGAAATTAGCGTAGTATTTATGTAATTGAAAAAAAAGGTGACAATTAGAGCGTTACACAAAAATGCGATTATTGTATGTTTAACAATTTTGAGCCTTGTTTGTGAGGCTTCACACCAATTTGTGATGATGTGAAGGTGATGTAAAATTAGGCGATCATCGGATCTCCTAATTGGTCGATTGCAAACACACCCATAGAGGATCAAATGTTATTAGGCAGATGACTGATATAATGGAAAAAGAGCGACGCTCCGAGCAAACTACCTTGTGGTACACTAGAGGTGACATATGTAAGTGATGACGTACGATAACTAGAGCTAGTGAATCGCGGACGGTTTGTTGGAAAGTCACAGATCAAGAAGTCTTAAGCTGTCTAATTTCAGAACTGAAGATTTCAAAATTGAGTGGCAGTGAGCTACGTGATCGAAGCCTTCAGAGAAGTCAAGAAAAATGCAATCTGTTTGAAGGCTGTGATACATGTTAAAATGTATGTCTCTCGTAAAATATTAAGCGAGTCTCAGATAACAAGCCTTCCCTGAACCCATGCTGTTTAGCAAAGAAAAACATATTGAACTCCAGATGGCGAACTTCGATGGATGAACTTGGACGGAAGCTTTTTGGGGAATATGTGCTGCCACTTTTGTGTACCGGTACTACTTTTGCCATTTTGCGATGTGAGGAAAGTTGACCTCGTGATAATAATTGGCGAAAAATACGAAACGAAAGTTTCCTAGATATTTCTATGGTATTCTTTAAAGATTTGGAGCTAATATAGTTAGAGCATGATCAGCTAGATAACATGATGTCCATATTGAGACCTATCATTTGAGTTTCTGTTACGTCAACAAACTTCATGCACTAGTAATTTAAATCAGTGACTTGCAAAAGCTATGAACGGTGTTCTGTAGTGAGTATAGAAAAAAGTGACGTGTTAAACGCGACTGCACCGTCCTTGTCACTAACAAGAACTTCTGAGAATTGCGTCTTAGTAGTGATGGAAGATAATGTGAGTAGTATGTAACCTGATGATTCATCTGTGGGGTTTTCCATCCCGAAACCACCGTATGATTATGAGAGACGTCGTAGGAGAAGGCTCAGGAAATTTAGATTACCTGGGGTTCTTTAACGTGCACCCACATCTCAGCACACAGCTCTACAGCATTTTCGCCTCCACCGAAAATGCCGCCACCGTAGCGGCAATTCGATCCCGCGACCTGCGGGGCAGCACCACAGTACCTTGGTAGTATTTATGATCAGTCTCTGCTAAAACTGCGCAATATTCCTTCAAAAGTAGAGCGTATATATCTGCCCCATGTCGTGGACGACTTTATTTTTTAACCTTCAAAGGAGTTTGGTGTCAAAGGGCTCCGCATATGGGTAGATATCTTGATCAGGAGGATGAACTTTTCCGCCGATGTACACAGCGTTTATTTAAAAAGAAGCTAGTTTTTATTCAAATAACAATTTTAAAACAAAGGTAAAAGAGTGCCAGAAAGAATGGCTTCAATTGCTTTGTTTATTTTGTAATAGTCTTCTTTTTTTGCTTACAAATGGTCTTGTTTGAAAGGCGAGTAAAGTGCAAGGGGATATCATGAGTAAGCTGAAGGAGCTTCTGATCGCTGAAGCCATCCAAGACAATTCCACCAACCGTTTGAGGAGCATTAGTGGAAAACGAAATCTCAAATGATTGTGCCATAAGTGCACCGCTTGACCATTTGGAACAATTTGAAGTTTAGGGCTAAGGAAATAAGGTCTATTGATGTGCGCTGAGTGGAGGACTGGGTTATTTAAGTCAATGCGTGGAAAATTAATATATCCGAAGGGGTACACGCTACCAGCAGGACAGCACTCAATGTCTGGACGTGCTAATATAACCCCAGTATATCGGCCATTCATAATCCTACAATAGTTGAGTGGAAGGCGACTCTGTACAGCTATGACCCAGTGCAGCGACAGGCTCTGGTCGAACGAGCCCGGAGGGCGGAGAGAGCCAATGGTCTTCCGGACTAGGAAGTGCAAACACTATAACGACTTATTTATTCGCAGTAAATGTTTTAGATTCAAAGCAGCTCTTTGACTAGCCTGTGTAACGTTGTCCTTCCGTCCACGCCACGCTCCCCTGGCCCCAGATGTTCGGGCGGTGCCAAGTAGGTCACACCTTCCCTCACAGTGCGCGCGTGTTTACATCACTCTCTCTCTCAAGCGTGTCGCCGCTCGCGGCGTGCCATCTTTCTCACTACCCCTCTCCACCGTTCGCAACCTTTGATTGTTTCACTCTTTCCAATACTCGCAACACTCGAGCTCATTCCTAACGTGGGCAGCATCTCACCCACGCCACCTCGCCATCTGTCGGCGAGAAGAAGCAGCTAGCCGGCTGATGCCTCGCCTCGAGAATCTCGCGGCAGCCGGTTGGATAGCTAGATGAATGGGTGAATGTATCCGGTCGTGCCCTTTAGATCGGGTGGTGGCTCACGCCACCTAGCTGTAAAGTTAAGTACTATCACTATTTGTTGAAGGATTAAATTTCACTCGCGCCTTGATTGTAGCCACCAATCAGTAAGCCTCCTCCTGGGTATTTCTACCCGTTTAAAATCTATTTTGCCTTCACTGAGCCACCCACAACAGCTTTTATCCCTGAAAACCACTCCAAATGTGTTTAGAAAAACTAAGAAAAATAGAAAATATCCAGCAAAAGGAAGGCGCGCTCGTCATTCTTTGAAGGACCTTTCTTAAATGCTAAGGCGTTGTCCAACAAGACCAAAGGCCACAGATATTTAGCGCTCACTGCTTGCAGAACAGGTGCAGCATTGTTTCTGTTCCTTTATAATTGTTGCCAGAGCTTTATGCCTCCTGAATTATGCCGCTCGTTAGCCGATTCTTCCGCGTTTTGCCGGAGTTCTAGCTTGTGTAAATACGTTTATTGGGCGAACCTAACGAGCAGGTGCAAGATTCGAGATAGCGACAGGACGAAGAAGAAGGTGGAGCTCGAGCGCCGATTTCGTGGTGCCTTACTCTGCGATTATGCTTGTTGTTTCCTGGTGTTGTCATCATTTCTTCATTATAATTGCCCCGTCGAGAAAGATGAAGCCATCCTGGCGATCTAACAGTTGGAACAAGCGGGTCGTAGTACGGCTTCAAGCGGTCCACGTGAACAATAGCGTGTCCACGCCGACGATGGTCACCGAGTGGCGCAAGCGGTTCGATGGCGTAATTGATGGGCGATGTGCACTCTACCACGTGGTATGGACCAAGGTAATTTGAAAATATCTTGGTAGACAAATCAGGTACACAGGGTGGCATATACAGCCATACAAAGGTTCGAGGGGCTAACTTTGCGACAGGAGGGTGGTCGTCATCGCGGGCCTTTTTCTGGCGTTGCTGGTCAGCCGTAGTAAACTGCTTCGTTAGTTGGCGGCATTCTTCGGCGTGACGGGCGGCTTCGGACACGGTTGTGCACTCAGATGCATCTGGCGCGTATGGCAGCAAAGTGTCAATTGTATGCGATGGTTGACGTCCGTGTAGAAGAAAGAATCGGGAAAAGCCGGTGGTGACTTAAGTAGCGGTGTTATACTCCTAAGTCGCAAACGGAAGAACCAGGTCCCAGTTCGTTTGGTCAGATGCCACATGCGTCGTGAGCATGTCACCCTGGGTCCGATTAAACTGCTCAGTCAGGCCATTCGTCTGAGGGTGGTAAGCAGTACTCATCCGGTGTACAATATGGAACTGTCGGAGAAGTGCTTGGATTACGTCGGATAGAAATAAACGGCTCCGGTCTCTGAGAAGCTCGCGAGGAGGGCCGTGTAGCAACACAAACCGATGGACGATGAAAGATGCGATGTCCTGAGCGGTCGCCGTAGGAAGAGCAGCGGTTTCGGCGTACCATGTCAGGTGAGCTATAGCAAAGATAGCCCACCGGTTACCTGCTGTGGTCAATGGCAGTGGCCCATAAAGGTCGATTCCGACGCGATCGAATGGGTGGTCGGGGCACGCAAGTGGCTGTAGTGGAGCTGCTCTTGGATTCGGTGGCTGTTTTCGTCACTGACACTCGTGGCAGCCACGAATAAACTGTAGAACAAAAGTAAACATTCCACGCCAGTAGCACCACTACCTTACACGTTTGTAGGTCTTGAAGACAGCGGCATGAGCGCATTGCGGGTCGGAGTAAGATGATGCAGAGATTGTAGAGTGCAACTTTCTGGTTATAATGAATGGATGGATGAATGGATGGATATGGCTGTACCCTTTAAATCGGGTGGTGGCTAACGCCATCAAGCCGTAATACTTAGTGAACCAAAAACTAGATTTATTTTTTCCCCTTAAATTATGAGGTGGAGGATTCGTACTTTGCAGCGAAGGGTTCAATTTTCACTCGTGCCTTTTTGCCTTTACTTTAGCCACCAATCAGATAACCTCCTTCTAGTTAATTCTACCCGCTTCAAGTCTATTTTGCCCTCACTGTCCCTAAACCCCAGTGCTTTGAAAAACTCTGCGCCATCAACCTGAACTACAGGGAGAATCCCTTTACAGAACATCATCAAGTGTTCGGCAGTTTTTTCTTCCTCTCCACACGCACGGCATATCGTGTCTACCCCTTCGTATTCGGCCCGATATGTCTTAGTTCGCAATATTCCCTTCCTGGCCTCAAACAGTAGAGAACTACCCCGAGTATTTTCATAGATCCTTTCCTTGGCAAATTCCTGCTTAAAAGTTCGATAGATCTCAGTGTGGACTTCTTAATCATGCTAATGCTCCACATATCGGTCTCTGCTTCCTTCACCTTCTTAACCGATATTTCTTTTTGGTTTCGCCTCCTGCTGTTTTGCAAGTATTTACCGGTCAATTTTCTGGTTCGCTTCCGCCATTTTGTACCGACATTATTCATGTACAAAAAGCTGAATACCTTCCTAGCCCAACGCTCCTGCCCCCATTTCTCTCGAGCAGTCACTT
This sequence comes from Rhipicephalus annulatus, assembly GCA_013436015.1. NCBI lineage: Eukaryota > Metazoa > Arthropoda > Arachnida > Ixodida > Ixodidae > Rhipicephalus > Rhipicephalus annulatus. The sequence continues at coordinate 389,950 of WOVY01012538.1, forward strand.
CCTGCCGTAATGATTGATTGATTTGTGGGGTTTAACGTCCCAAAACCATGATATGATTATGAGAGACGCCGTAGTAGAGGTCTCCGAAAATTTCGACCACCTGGGGTTCTTTAACGTGCACCCAAATCTGAGCACATGGGCCTACAACATTTCCGCCTCCATCGGAAATGCAGCCGCTGCAGCCGGGATTTAAACCCGCGACCTGCGGGTCAGCAGCCGAGTACCTTAGCCACTAGACCACCGCGGCGGGGCCCTGCCGTAACGAGCAGCCACTTCCTGCCGTATGGTGAGTAATTGCGCCGGTACAAGAGGCCACCTTAAATGGTGAAGTGCGAAACCTGGCGTCACATTGCTCGAGTGGTTGGATGTCGGTACCCCAGATAAAACCTCCAGAAGCGAAGTTATCCATGCATCGTCGCGCTGTGCAGAGGACATTGCGTCGATGTTAAGAGCTGAGAGCGCGAGCTCTATAGAATATATAGAGGCAGGGTCAGTTGACAGTGGTGATCGCGAAAACGCATCAGCATCGGTATGTTGGCGGCCGGAGCGGTACACGACGCGGATGTCATACTCTTGAAGTCGCAGAGACCAACGAGCAAGGTGACCTGATGGATCCTTCAGCGACGACAACCAACATAAGGCATGATGGTCTGTAACTACAGCAAACATGCGGCCATATAACTATGGGTGAAACCTGACAATCGCCCAAAGTATGGCTAAGCACTCTTTTTCGGTAACACTGGACTTTACCCCAGCCTTGTTGAGCGTTCTGCTGGCATAGGCAATGACGTACTCAGGGGATCCAGGCTTGCGTTGAGCGAGGACTGCGCCGAGACCAGTACCGCTGGCGTTTGTATGGATTTCAGATGAAGTCGTGGGATCATAGTGAGGCAATATAGGCGGTGATGTCAGGACACCCCGAAGAGTGGTAAATGCGTGATCACACTCGGAAGACCATGACGAGATGTCATTAGCACTGCTTAAAAGTTGGGTCAAAGGGGCAATGGACGAAAGCGACGAAAGTAGGAGCACAAAGCACGAAGTAACAAACTGACGAAAGTAGGAGCACAATCCTAAGAAGCTGCCGAACTGTTTCACAGTCGTCGGTTTGGGGAATTCAGCGACAGTGCGTAGTTTTGCCGGGTCGGGAAGAACGCCATCTTTAATAAGACGTGAGCGAGAATGCTGAGCTTCCGAGCAGCGAAGCGGCATTTCTGAAGATTCAGTCGAAGCTGTGCATTCTTCAGATACGTGAGGAGGTATTTCAGGCGTACAAGATGTGTTGGAAAATCGGGTGCAAATACAACGATATCGTCGAGGTTGCAGAGGCATATGTTCCATTTAAAACCCCGCAGAACCGAGTCTATCATGCGCTCGAATGTGGCTGGCGCATTGCAAAAGCCAAAGGGCATGACATTGAACTCATACAGCCTGTCCGGTGTCACGAAGGCTGTTTTTGGACGATCGGCATCTGATAAGGGCACCTGCTAATACCCCGAACGCAAATGTAACGACGAAAAAAAACTCGGCAATAAAGGGCGTGATAAATCCTGGAAAAAAGGTATCCATCTTTGCGAGTGATCTTATTTACGCGCCTGTAATCAACGCAGAAGTAAATTGTACCATCCTTCTTCTTAACAAGAACGACAGGTGAGGCCCATGGACCTTGGGAAGGTCGGATAACGTCGCGCTTGAGCATATCACCAACCTGTTCGGTGATAACCTGACGTTCCAAGGCAGAAACACGGTATGGTCGGTGTCGTACTGGCGCGTTGGAGCCTGTGTCGATGCAGTAAAAAAACTGGGAGTTAGGACAAGGGTAGGTTGAGCAACGTCAAAGGATTTACGGAACTGGTAGAGCAGCTGAAGAAGCTCAGAGCGTTCAGATGGCGATAGTCCGTCAGCGATCGATGAATTGAAAAACTCGGAAGGTGGTACGTTGGAAGGGTTGAGGGCACTGATGGCGTCGTGGTCGCCGGAACAATCTGGTGGCATGGTAAAAATTTGTTCCTTATCAATAGCATGCACATGTCCAAGAGATTCACCTTGAAACAGTTCGACGGGATACGGAAGGGGATTGATGAGGCAAATAGCACTGTTTCCTTCAAAAAGGAGATGATTGAATAAGGCAGGAGAAGTGATCTTCGACAAAGAAAGTGGCTTGATGATTCAAAGAATGCAGCTTCATCCCTAATGCCGTCACAGAACACGGGGAGCAACACAGCTGCTGTCGGAAGAATTTCAGTGCCTTCTTTGAAAATGAGTTTGTATACGGCGGGCTGAATGTGGTTCGTTGGTTAGTCGTAAAACGCGAAGAGTTGGAGTTCCGATCTTGCACAACCAATAACGGCGTGGTTACGCGATAAAAAATCCCATTCAAGTATGATGTCGTGTGAACATGACGAAAGGAAAATAAACGCAAGAGTGTAGTGGTCGTTCGTGATGATCAGTCAGACAGTACAGGCGGCTACAGGCTGAACCGGGTCCCCATTCGCTGTTTGCAAGGACATGATATCAAGAGGCGTAGTCATTTTTCGGAGCTTGCGGCAAAGGTTAGTACCTATCGCGGAAACGGCAGCACCGGTATCCATTAGAGCAGATGCTAAAGTACCTTCTACAAAAACTTCGACAACATTTGACGGCAATGCCCGAAGACTTGAGCATTTCGACAGCACAGTTTTTGCCTCCTGAACTGCGGCGGTTAGTTTCCTTCGTGTTCAGGAGCTGGCCGACGACGCAAGGGTGACAAAGAGCGACGATGAGGTGAAGGTGAGCGACCAGACATAGTACGCGGACATTCCCGTGAAGACGAGCTTGACTGAGGATCCAATTTTTCCAGACGAGATGGAGGAAGGGCCATGAAGCTGTTAGGTGCCAGGGTGTCTGTGTATCCCGGCACGTGACGACGGCAGTATCGGGCGATATGGCCAGGACCACCGTACGCAAAACAGATGAGCTGGTTATCGCGCGTCCTCCAAGTATTGGTGACGAGGGGAGCAGCCCATGCGGCGGAGGGTTGAGTTCAGACTGTGGTAGCAATGGGAGGAACCCAGGTGGAGGACGGCTGAGTCGAGGCTGAGATATGCGGCAGTCCCTGGAACGGCGGGGGCTGGTGTAACTGCTGCCGCTTTAGTGCCTCAGCGTAAGAAAGAGGCACGATGACGGGGGGCTGCTGCAAGGGCACTGACGTAGCCTCGAAAATCTGCTCCTGGATTACGTGTCGGAGCGCGGGAGCCAATGGTGGTGGGTGTCGCAGTGGCTGTTGCTGCGAGAGCTCCGGGCGTTGAGCAAAAGGCAGTAGATAAAGCTGCCGAGCCACTTTCTCTCGCACGAAGTCTTTTATTTGTGCGAGAAGGTTTGTCTGGTCAGTCATGATGTCTAGTGCGGTCACTGGTTGGATTGTCTAGAATGAGAGCCGCGTCTGAGCTCGTTGCCTCCACAATGCATCATAACTTTCATACAAAGTCACTACTTAAGACACAGTGCTACGAGATTTTGCGAGAAGCCTCCGGAAGATGTCATCGTCGACGCCCTTCATAATGTGCTGTATCTTTGCACTCTCGCTCATGGAAGCATCGACGCACCAGCAGAGATTGATCACATTTTCTATATACCAGGTGAAAGTTTCACCTGGCTCCTGTGTCTGTGTGCGCAGACGTTGTTCGGCGCGTAGCTTCCGTAAGGCAGGGCGACCAAAGGCGGCACATATCCCCTCCTTGAAGGCGGACCAGTTCGCAAACTCAGTTTTGTGGTTCGTGTACCACAGCTTGGCTACGCTGGTGAGATAAAAATTGACAGTGCCCAACTTAGCGGCGTCATCCCACCTGTTGGGTCTACTGACTTTTCCGTATGATGCCAGCTAGTCCTCGACATTCTGGTCTTCGGTGCCCGCAAAGATTGGGGGGTCTCGCTGGTCCTTTACAGAAATGCCATACATGGCCCATATATAAGTTATATGTGGCCACGTATAAGCATATATGTCAGCATATGTGGCTTCTATTTATCATATATGGATGTATATCTGGCGAAGTGGGTTCATGTATGGGGTTATATACAGCCATATCTGACGAAGTTGGCCCATATAAGGAGTCAAATCCGGCCTTAATAAGGCACGGCCACACCATACATAACATATCAAGTGGATCCTTATATGTGGAAGTGCTCTGTTATTTGGGATGAACCACGTATATATTTAGCACCGTAATCACACTTTTATGCGGATTGTAATATATAACAACTTGTACACAAAGCTGACCTGCTTATTTTTCATAACAATAGGAGTATTAATTATATATGTTGTTCCTGCCATGCAAAAAAAACCGAGATTTCAGGTCAGCTTTGTGTACGTGATAGTTGCAACTCAGTTGAATGCATATATGCATGCATTCGTGTAATATAACTCGTACATTTTTCTTGGCATTTAGGTTTGAAACAATACGTTGCAATTAATACGACGTAAATAATGTGTACGAGAGCAGACATGTTTTGCGAGGAAGGAATCGTGTCACGTCACAAAACGTATTGAAGCTTCCGAACCTCGCTATTATTATAGAGCGATTCTATATAGTAATATGTAAAGACAAAATGCATGCAACTTATATTGTTCACATAAATGCATTGTTTAAAGTGGCAGCAAGAAATCGTAATTTCAATGCACTTTTAGCTTCCACATCAGTGGACGAAATTTCTGATTATTTGAAAGTTTTGATGGCTATATGCTCCCTTCATATAACAAGATTTCTATTAATCCTGTTGACCCCTCATCTGTGATTGCTTTCAGCAGCCATTTACTATAATTGCATGCGTAGTGCACTGTTTAAGGGAGTATTTTCAAAAACAAAAAAGAACTTACGTGAATGCAACTTGCAGACTCTATTATGATTACATTCAAGATTGAAGTTGTACTACTTTATTGCAAAAATACACCTTGCGTTTCCTTTGGCTACGTATAATGTTCCGGGCTGTGCAAATAATAAATTTATCAAAAATTTTATGATTGCACACGTGAACAATTAATTTAGTGTAATGTTTGCAAGCGTCAAATAAATCTCACGTCATAGACATGTACGTTAAGAAAGGTGCAACTGACTCACACGTGATACATATTTAATAGACCATGTATTGAAATGCTGAAGCTTTATAGCCACATTTAACGTAGGCTGCCGAATTCACAAAACTTCTATTTTGTGTGGGTGTGTCATTGCTTGGTCGTGGTCACTAAAGCGCACGTGCCATCATCAGGATTAGCCTAAACATTGCCTTGTGAATACAATTAGTATGACACACTTTTTGCGGGCTGGCGTGATACCTAAGCCAAACTCTACATTATGTACACAGCCCCCTGCTGTGCAGGCGCGTAACAATTCAAACTGCTTGCGAAAATATCCTTTCAACACCAACACGGTAGTGCACTTACTTATAAGATATGTATGCCGGCACATGCCCACCAAACTGCGCAATTGCACACTCGCGTATTGAGATTCATGGGCACCCGGACACTAGCATTTCATTCAATATGGCCAGATATTTTCGGCCATGTCAGAATGATATCAGTGTATTATTATTATTATTATTATTATTATTGTTGTTGTTGTTGTTGTTGTCGTAGTATCTCGCAAAACGTCCAACGTTTCAATTCCATATGCTGTCAATACTGTGTTATTATGTAAGTTTATGAGATCAGTTATCTTAGTGTTCTTTTTGATAGCCTGCATGAATTTTTTCTACTCGCAATAAATGTGCTGCCATGCGAGGCCTTCATTCTCTTCCTGTTGGCTCAACATCTCGCGAGAATCCGGTTCTCCTACAGCCTTCTACAAATTGTACAGCGCGATATGTCGTGCTCAACTTGAGTACATATGCATATCTGATTTGGAATGGCCTTGCAGCAGTAGCGCCACTAATATTCTAGCGGTAGCGCCACTGAGTGAGTCCAGAAAAACTTCAAAAGCATTGACCCCCATCGTTTCGCTAGAATCCTTTCAACACTGCTGGAATATTATATTTGCCATCAGTTAACGGTTGGCGAAATTGCGCTGAGCTGTTATTTCTTTACAAGCTTCTTCAGGGTGAGATATTCTGCCCTTCTCGGTTGTAATAATTTTCAAACTTTGCGTAAGTTATCGAGAGAGAATCGACCATTGCATGTACCTACCATCTTCTTTCAACACTCTATCTTTTACAGAATACCGAGTCTCTCTAACGTCAACTTTCTCGATTCGTTATGTTTTTCATAGTCTACGGTCATTTTTTTTGTCAGTGAGGGCTGCCCTGTCCTAACGTAGATTTGCATATGCACAGATTCTTCTCTTTTCCGTCTTTCAGGAAGCTTTCGGCACGGTTGTGTATATTCCACATTATTTTTCAGTCTCATTCCATGAATATTTACTCTTTTATTTGTTGTTCCCATTGTGCGTTGATTTTTTTCGACTGCTCGTTTTTGCTCTTTTCATTGATTTGCTTTTCTGTGGACAGTCTGTAATGTATTGTTTATATTTGTTTTATTTTCGCGCGCGCCAGCAAGAAAAACCCTGTGGTTGTTTTTGGATACGTTAAAATTGATTGATTAATTATTGGTTGATTGAATATTATTATTATCATTATAAATCCTTGCGAAATAAGATGAAAATTTGGCTGAAACACGTCTTCGTAGCCAGCGTTTACGAAGCAGTGATTTGAGCTCCACGGAATGCCTGTCTCAAAGGTCCTGCACGTGCAGCTTTCTCGGCTCGCGGGAGTAAGTGGAAGTCCATTATCCGAAGAAACTCGCCTGACTGCATTATTTGCAAGGGGTGCGCACAGTAAAAAAAATACAAAAAAGGGCGCCCATCGGATGGGTGGAAAATTCGGAGAACGTTGTTCGAAGAAGCGCACGTACGCGCCCTGCAGCCCTGCCGTGGCCTACACCAGTCTGTCGACACAGCAGGAAAGAGAGTGCCGCAGCCCATTTCAAGTAACGACGAAGAAAATTGTTTGCACAAACATTCAGTCGTATGGTATTAACATTGCGTCAATAACTGTTAAAAAATGAAACGTAGTTCGCCAATAAGCTCAGGAAAATTTAGTTCTAGTGAAAAGTGCGTAAACCATTGATCTCAAGGAGAAATGTAATGTTCATTGTGATGTTCATTGTCAAGCCTGCATGCACTGTATCCATCCGCGCCATCATTGCTTTTTCGCTCGCCAGAGTCATGGGTGCCATGCTGATCGAGTTTGTTAATTTTCATTCCTTTTGCTCTTATTTCGTGTTCAACTACTGCTCCAATTTACACAAGATAATGGCGCAGCTCTCAGGAATCTACTTCACTGTAAGTGGGGAAATTGTGGACGGACTTGGAGGCGTTTTTGTGTGTGTGTGCATCTGTACGCTGCTGGATTGGCGATAGTCAACTTTTCGTGCGAGAAAAAAAATGGATACCCATGCTTGCGGGCAAGCGTTCTTTCAAAACTTCTTCCTAAAGCAGTACGAATGGACGTGGTGGCTTTAAGGTGTGAATAGGCTATCAGGATTATTAGGCTCCTTGAAAGAGAAGTCTTGGTTAAATGTTAAGGTAAGTTCATCATTTTTATTACCTTCGCACGTTGTTCATAAATATTATGATAACTCGAAAACATAGCACATTGCATGCTTGGTGAGTAAATAACTTCATTCTAATTGTGGTTACGTCATTAGGCTGTTTTGTTTAAGCGATACGACAACACTTTCTTTTTTTTTCACTTGATCCAGACAGTGCTCTATTTAATCAAAAAATCTACGCCAGGAAAATGTTGGTTTCGTGCCATTGTACTTTTCATAAATATATTGATATAAATATTGACACACCTCGATGGGCGCATGAAGAGGAGGAGGTCGAAGCGGCATAGTATTGGCCCGGAAGTGAGAGCGAACTTTAGTTGCTTAAACGCTGACTCACAATTTGGTGTCCAGTGGAAAGGGACGTCCTTGCGCAGCAAGTCAGTCAGTGGCTGGGCCGTTTCAGCAAAATTAGGTACAAAGCGGCGAAAATAAGAGCATAGGCCCAGAAAGCTTCGTAGCTCGCGGATAGACTGTGGCTGCTTAAACTTGCTGACGGCGTCCACTTTCTGCGGGTCCGGCCTAACACCAGCTTTGTCCACAAGGTGTCCTAAAACCAGTGTTTGCCGTTCACCGAAACGACATTTTTTTGAGTTCAGTGTCAAGGCGGCTTTCTCCAAACATGTTAGAACAACGTCAAGGCGATGATTATGTTCCTCAAAAGTTCGTCCAAGAATAACCACATCGTCCAGGTAACATAAACAAATTTCCCATTTAAGGCCTCTCAAGACGGTATCCATATAGCGTTCAAATGTTGCCGGAGCATTACACAAGCCGAACGGCATAACATTAAATTCAAATAGACCGTCTGGCGTTACAAAAGCCGTCTTCTCTTTATCAACTGGATCCATGGGAATCTGCCAATACCCGGATCGCAAGTCTACCGAAGAAAAGTAGGAAGCTGAATGAAGGCAGTCAATTACGTCATCAATGCGGGGGAGGGGGTACACGTCCTTCTTGGTTATAGAATTGAGACGCCGATAATCAACACAGAACCTCCAGGACCCGTCTTTTTTCTTTACCAAAATAACAGGTGCAGCCCACGGACTTGACGATTCTTGAATTACACCAGTGGCTAGCATCTCGCCAACTTGTTCAGCAATAACTTTGCGTTCGGACACGGACACGCGATAGGGCTTTTGTCGGAGAGGATGAGCAGAGCCAGTATCGATCTTGTGACGAGCGCGCGTGGTCGGTATCTGAGCCCTAGGCACCTTCCGTGCAAAATCAAATACTTTAGCATGTCTCGCCAGCAGTGCAACCAGGTCTTTGCGCTTCTGTGAGGAAATGGACTTGCTAACCATTTTTGAAAATTCAGCTTCCATACCAGAAGTTTCCGGACCCGCCCTTTCAAGATCGCTTAAAGCTCCAATGCAGGTGCTGCTCTGCTTTTCGAACAGGGCAAGGCGCATACCAGCCGGTAGTACAACCGACTCGGGTGAGCTGTTTATCACCCATAATTGAGCCGTCTCGTCTGCGAGAGATACAATGCATCGTGGTACAAAGATGTTTTTCTTGAGACAAGCTACAGGCAACGGCTCAATCACTATGTCACGTGAATTCAAACTCGAGTTGGTTTCCGAAGTGGTCACTTGTACGCTGGCCGTGGACCACGCTGGCAGAAGTACATCTTTAGCTACAGTGAGGTTACCTTTCTCACAATCAGGCTGCTGGGCGAGAGTAGACAACAGAACCTCACCTGCTCCACAATCCACGGTCGCACGACACTCTCGCAAAAAGTCTATGCCAAGTATAACGTCATGCGTTGATTGAGCCAGTACTGTGAATTCCGCCTTGAACGTTTTACCGGCAACACTAACAGACGCAGTGCAGACGCCGACAGGACGCAAGAATGCGCCGCTCACTGCCCGAAATGTGGCAGGTTTGTCCCAGTGAAACATAACCTTACGGCCCAGTCGTTGCTTAAAAACTAAACTCATCACGGAAACACTTGCGCCAGTATCTATCAATGCCATCGTGGGAACGTCGTCAACAAGTACCTGAACCTTATTCTGAAGCATAGAAACTGGTGGAGGCATTCTTTGATGAAAATCGGTACGTCCAGCGACCTCACCTCCGTCGGCCGCGCTGGCTAGTTTCCCGGTGGCGGAGACGAAATTCGTGACCGGCGCCGTGGAGATGGTGACCGAGGTGGACGGGTGGTGGGCGGCGTTAAGCTGCGCACAGATCCGGGCGAATCACTCCGGTTGATCGGCTGGTAGGCGTGCCGCTCGTCAGTTGGGTTGGGGGGCCAGTAGGTGTAGTCAGGCCGTTGGCTTCGTTGTGCAAACGTCGCGGATCTCTGAGGGAATGTCGAACGTGGATTACGTCGCATTGGGCAAAATCGGGCGATATGTCCACGAACACCGCACTGGTAGCAGACGGGCCGTTCACGGGGCATAGGGAACGTCGCTGGATGTTGAGGGTACGCGGCGCTCTGTTCCCACTGAGACGCAAAAGGAGGTGGATGGCTGTTGTAGCCGTAACGACTGTGGGGAGCATAAGGCGGCTCTACATAAGAAGACGTCGGTGGTGGAGCCCTTAGCTGAGGGCCGCGGTTGGGATAGCTGCGCTCCTCGAAACTCGTAGCATTGATACTTGTGGACGGTGTATCGCACGGTGGTTCTCGGGCGTTCAAGGGCGCGTAAAGGTGACGACGAAGTTCCTCACGTACAATGAGGCGAATCGTTGACGAAAGGTCGGTAGGCACGGAGTCTTGGCACACATCGACAGTGGCGACGGTCGTAACATTGGCAAGGCGTCCGAACTTCGTAGTGATGCGGCGAGTCTTCAGGGCCTCAAACGTTCGGCAGTGCCCAATCACATCGGCCACAGACTCAAGACTCTCCTTGCCGATAAGGAAGTGGTAGACGTCTTCCGCAATTCCTTTGAGAATGTGGCCCACCTTGTCCTCTTCCGTCATGTTGGTGTCCACACACTTGCACAGTTTCAGTACCTCCTCAATGTAGGTTCTGCATGTCTCACCACAAGCTTGAGCTCTCTGCGACAACATTTGCTCTGCACGTTTCTTCTTCGTCGCAGGGTCGCCAAAGCACTTCTTGATCTCCTCCATAAACTGGTCCCATGTTGTCAAGGTGTCTTCGTGATTCTCGAACCACACTAAAGCACTGCCATCGAGAAATAGACCCACGTGGGACAACTGGCTGGCCGCATTCCAGCCATTGGCTCGGCTCACCCGTTGATAGTGGCTGAGCCATTCTTCAACGTCATCGCCAGGTTTTCCTGTAAATGTGCGTGGCTCTCGGTAGTGGAAAGACGGCGCCCTCGCGACCGGCTGCTGGATGTCTCCGTCCAAGTTCATATCTTGAGGTAGTGGTGGCAAGCCCGCTAGTCGACGGCTGCGGCGAAGCTCGTGCTCTTGCGGTTCCGTCGTTAGTAGACGGCTGCTCTCCGGTCTCGCTTGACAGTAGCTGGCGTACCCAGCACCTTCCACCACAACTGTGACGATGAAACGCGTTTATTTACAGGAAATGGTTGAGATCGGTACAGCTCAGAGCCAGAAACCGGAGACCGAGCTGCTCGTGCCCAGACCGCTTCGACCTCCTCCTCTTCATGCGCCCATCGAGGTGTGTCAATTGTGTTGTACTTGTGTTGTATTTTTCTCATTTTAACGCTTGAGGAAAAACCAAGCATAAATTACAACTTGCGCAATTACAAATAAAAAACAGTTGCATATCTCCAACTCCAAGGGTGTAATGAGATATATGAGCCCACGTTTGAATTTGTCTTGCGTTTTAATTTATCTTTCTTCGTCTACGTTCCCCTTGTTTTTATATTTACGTGTGTTTTGATAAGGACATGCAGTTAAAATTTTGTTGCTAGTTTGATTCTTCAAAACAGGGTGTTATGTCACGGATCCAATTGAAAAAACTTAAGAATAGCCCGTAATTTTGTTTCCGCCACCTACAATCAGGGTGATATAGGTGTAAATTTGACTGGAATGCGTACATCACAGGCGACATTATCGTTACTGATGTCGCAACATCGCGTGGTTATCTTGAGGAACTGCGCATACCCGCATACATAGTTACACAAAATAATGTGATGTCACGTTTTAATCCTTGAGCACTGCAGATAGTTTCACACAAGCCGACAAATAAACTGGTATGATGCATTAGGGCTTGCTACTGTGTGAAAAAACTGGGGGATCGTTAAGCTCCGTTTTTATAGTTGAACGTGATAGCAGTATCGATCCTGTTTCTTGTGCATAATTCATTCACTTAGTGTGTACTCTTTATTGCATGATGCTACTTGAACAATTTTACTTGTGGAGTAGTACTGTGTAATTGAGATAGTTGAAAGTGTCTCAACGAAGGTTTCGCACATGGCTGCGTTTTGTGTAAAAAAAAGGTAACATAGTTTGAAGAACGATAAATATTATGTTATTACGGAGTTGCACCAAAAAATTGAATACAAAAGGAAGACACCTAGACGCAGCACACACTGACAACTGAAACTTTGTTGGAGAAAACAGACATACGTATTTATGCGGTTACGAGAACACGTGCGGTGAAAGAAAAAGATTAGATGAGCAGACAGATTGTATAAATGATGCGCTTCCAGGAAAGCTACCTCAGTAGCCAGCAACATAAGTGAGAGTTACGTGACACATGAATTCCCAGCTTTGTTTATGAAATACGCCTCTCCGATTTCCCGCGCTATACCGTGTCACTGAATCTAGCTTTAAATACCGCATTCAAAACAAGGGCGCGCAGCCACACTTTCTACAATGTGATGATTGGTTAGAGAATGATTGTTCCTTAGAGAAGCTTTGTGATCTACAATTATACAAGTGAATTCTAAATAATACTTCCCACACGACAGCGCAGTGCCGTCCACCACACGATGTCCACACTGTGAAAGAAAATGATGAGATGTCTGCTCATCTAATCATTTTTTTCCACCTCACGTGTTCTCGTAACCCCATACATATGTCTGTTTTCTCCAATAAAGTTTCAGTTGTTAGTGTGCGCTGTGTCCAGGTGTCTTCCTTTCGCTTTTCAATTTTTTTCGCGCAACTAAGTTAAGATGAAGTACCAACTCGCCCAGCAGAACGTGCTTCTTAATAAAATGTGTGAAAAATGTTTTAGAACTTTATGCACCCACTACGCAGTCGTGAGGGAATACGCGCAGTAACTTGTGGGCCTTTTGTAATGGTTGGCTGTCTTTAGACCGCAAAGTCACGTTCGTAATAACGTGTTGTGATTCCCGATGACAATGCACGCTTGTATTATGCAATATAGCTGCGATAATAAATGTTGTGTTGTGAAACCTGTATGCAGGATACATGCATTTTTAAAGCATGAGAGTTATTTACTTGCATTTACAACAAGAGGAAGTTATTCATGCTTTATTTCCAAGCAGATGCATAGCTGTGTGGCAGAGCACTTGCATGCCATGCAAATTGCCTGCATGATTTCGATCATCACTCAAACCCGAAAATTTATAATATTTGTTTTATTTGCATTCTCTCAATTTTCGATCATTGACAAGACGATTTTTCACGGAGAGCCACCGATGCCTACGCCGGAATTTCTGCAGAATGAGCTCTTTACCACTGTTACGTTAATGATGCATTATTGTTAGACTGGAAAGTGGATTACGTTTACAAAGTACATTTTTTAGTGTCCCGTTGGCAAGAAATTTTGCTAAATGCCTCCGTTCCCACGCGCACAGAGACCTATCGACACCCGTTTTAGCAGTCGTTCTATAGGCCCTTAGTCACATTACTTGTACATAACAAGCTTGCATACCAATCACTTTTGACCGAACTCCTTAAAGTTGATTATCAACTCATTTAAGTTATTCAATGCACACGCAGTTCATACGGTCAACAGCAAGTCAATATTTCGTTTTGGCTTACTATGGACGCTCCATTAATACACGAGGAAAGTTTTAACAAACACTGTGAAAAATATCTTTACGAAACTCAAATTGGATTCTTTTATGCTATTTATTTTTGTCAAGTCGGAATCGAAAAAGCGGAATATTTACTTGCACCGTACTATGTCTCAGAACGTGTTGACCATAGGTTCAAGATAAGAAAAATCGCATGCAAGACTGACGTGTTTCAAAATAACTTTTCACCAAAAAATTACAAGATGGAACCCACTGCTTTCCAGCATTGCTTCTACACTCTCAAATATTTGTTTTATTCTATGTTAGAATTAGTGCATTGCATTTTTGGGGTGTGTCACATTTTTCAATTTATATAAGAATTCCTCTTGCAGATTGTGATTCAAGTGACTTTGATTATTTGTTTGGCTGACTATGTATATTTTGTATTCTACTTTTTGTAAACGCTCCCCCGCTGTAATGCCAATTGGAGCTGTGGGTAATGAAATAAATGGATAAATAAAAAGTGTCGATAAGTCAGCAATAAATTTAAGCACAAAGAATGTATCTCTTCAGGGAAAGTGGACTAACAGTGACATGTGCCCCCACAAACCTTAAATATGATGCCAAGTTACATTTTTAGTTATTAGTTATTGAGAATAACTCGAGATATAATGAGGATAACTTAATTAAACAAGGGGGTATGTACTGCCTTTGTTTTGGAGATGATGGTGACTGCATGCATACCTTTCAACAAACAGCAATATTTCTAGCTGAAGAATGATTTGAGCAGCTATATTTTTTGCCGGCGACACAAGCTGAACTACTATAGATTAATCATCCGAATAGCTTTATATAAAGGTATCCATATAAGGCCATATATGAAAGCATCCATATAAGACATTATATGGATGCTTCTATATATAGCCATATATGGCAATATACAGCAACAGCCGTATATGGGTATATAAGGCCCATATATGGCTATACCAGGAATTGGGCATATGAGGTTATATAGGGCCCATATATGGGGATTCCATATAAAGCCAGATACGCCCAATTCCTGATGTAGCCATATATGAGGATTTTCATATAAGTCCATATATGAGATTTTTGTAAGGGGTGAACCGGGCCGGGGCAAGTAGCGGCCGCGATAGGGACTGCTTGTTGGGCAACGTCAACTTGCATGGTCGACGGCCGGGTGCGGGATCGGAGTTTCAGGGTGTATGCGATGTGGTTAGCCAGCACGATCCACCCAATGTAAAGATGTTTATTGGGCGAACCTAGCGGGCAGGTGCAAGATTCGAGATAGTGACAGGACGAGGAAGATGGTGGAGCTCGAGCGCCGATCTCGTGGTACCTTACTCTGTGAGGATGCTTGTTGTTCCTTCGTGTTGTCATCATTCCTACATTATACTTGTACTATTCATAAGCACACACATACCTATATTAGGTGAAAAGCCGTCTGGTTAGATTAGATTTTTTATAAGTAAACTATTATCCCTTTATATCTACTTTATTTAATAATACCCCTTTCACTCTTCGTCGAGAACCCCCAATCCACGGTTTCACACCGACAAACTCTCTGGCGCCGTGTGCACGGCGCAGAAAATTCAACGTCAGGGTCACTGCGCCCCTACTGCCGACGGCTGGCATAACATACTTAGAAATTCTATCTCCCAGTTTATTCACGACGGGTGAGGAGGCCGCGAAAAAAGAAGCGCATGCAGGTGCAGTCTAGTCCGGCCGTGCATGCCACGGGATTGGCGACCGTTCATTTTCCTTTCTACGCTGCCACCTAAAGCGCGTCACTTTCTCATTTTCTAGGCGTTATCACACGCAAGCTTCTCAATACCAGAAAAAACAAAACGAGAAACAGTTTTTTATGCTTACTATTCTCAAGTCTTACGAATAAAATGATCGAAAAAAAGTTAGCTTGGTTTCGCTTACCTACGAAGGCAGTGCGCTGTCGTCGTTCATGTGGGGGCGACACCTTAAGGCTCGTTCACGAAGCTCGCAACATACCACTGGTTTGGTTATGCGCTTCTTACCAAAATGGATTCATATAAACTTACCGATGTTGATGTTTAATCACACCTCGCTTCTGGCATTACCGTTCTGTCCTAATTTCTCCTTGGTGGTTACATAGGGAAGCATAAAGAGGCCATCTCTCGGTAAAGGTTGTGCACAGGAAATTTCTACAAGATATATCCACTATCTCGTCGCCAGCAGACACCCACCGCAATAACTGGAGGGTTGCGGTGAGAGCCTTCAACCAACTATCACTCTTGAACCTTTTTTTACGCAATGCCCTTTATAGCAGATGCAATCATGGGCGCCTTAGGTAAACATGATGCTTCTTAGAGCCAAGCATATTCACACAGGTTGTTCTAGATCCCATAACAAAGCAGCACGACTCCTGTGACATATTCTTCAGTTGAAGAAAGTTTGTTTGTGCACACTGTTGTGTGCACATCGCACTGCACAAAAGAAAACGCCCAGTTGATGTAAAACACTTCAAAGATGCTTAGAATAGAAATATGACGTGTGCCCTTTGCAGCTAAATCTAAAAAGCGTCAATTCTCAAGCATGACCAGATGACAAAGCGGGAAAGGGGGTGGGGTGAGGGGCCCCCTACTTTTTTGAACCAGGCCCTGCTCACTGTTAATCCAGCCCTGGCCTTCGCTTATTAAGGCGTGAGCACGATATGAATGACCACGGCCGCCACACTGGCATTTCTCGGACAGTGGCCACGTGGCGCGTGTCAGCCCTAACAATGGTCCCCCCTGTACTAATGTTCTAGTCGTAAAAAGTGTTGTAATGATCGAAAAAGTCCACGGTCATACCGCCTCGTATTCAATTGATAGAAAAATTACAACTGGATGTTTTGAGGACCGATGGCTACACCTGAACAAGTGCGAATGCCGATGATGCATGAGTACTCACCCGGAGGTGGTGGCGACAGAATGGACGGCTGACGCTTGGTCCGTGACACCAACTGCAGGGCGTCTGGCTTCGGCGCATTCACTTGCCGTTCGTCTGGTTGCAAGTCGAATCCACGCAGCAGGCCACTAGAGACGTCTGTGTCTGCGCCGAAAAAATGCAACGTAGAAAGCCAGCTGGAGTTCGCCACAGGTAATGAAGGACGTAAGTTTAGAGCTTTTGCTGGAACATATAGGTGACGATTTTTTCCCCGGATTGAATCGCAGCTCAGAAATTGTGCAATGCGCAGCTATTTATGCGGAGGCGATGGCGGACATAAAAAATGAATTACATTCGCATTGTTGCTGCAATAAGCAGGACAACAGGATTAATGATTTTGATTTCGCGTTTGAAATTCGGTGATGAAAATTTCCAAGTACGCGCAACTTTTGTAATGCCTCAAAATAGTTATGCCAGAAATTATTGTGCACCACAACTTCCTTATATGTCAACTCCACTCAAGTCTTTATTTAAAATTGAAGTATATGTTCCTGGCAGTTTTTTACGTCATTGCAGATTGTTGCGCAAAACTGTTACCACCTCGACATATGTAGTTCACGGCCGCTACCTACAGGAGCCTACCACAAAATTTATATAAGGGATGGGCATTGTATATAAAAGAACATTATGTAAATAAATTAAATTGATTTTGTGACAATCTGTACAATACTGCAGAATATCAGGGAAGAAAAGGTGAGCTCGAAAGCAAAATGGCCACTTATGTCACCCTAATGGTAGTTGCAACAGATTGGCGATGAGGTACTGGCCACCTACTCGGTTTAACTGTGACGAAGAAATTAAGCAGCTGCTCTGATGTCTTGAAGTTGTATTGTGCAAATGCAGTGTTACATAGTAGTATCCACGGGCGGTGACTTCGCAGGTCATACCAAGAGGCCACAATGACGTTCGAACATTTCGTACTTGACATTTCCCTGTTCGGAATCTGATTATATTGCAGTATACAGAGCAGTGTTGCTGAATGGGCGCCTCCACTCCAATGTATTTCCATCCCGCGAAACGGAAACGTTCCACCACTTAATTCTCTTCAATTCCTCGGAATTAAGAAAGATCTTAACCCATTCCCACTTCGTAAAGGACCGAGCAGTTCATTTACAGACCTGTTTTCCTCAACATAGTGAGTGCATAATTTTATTGTGTTAATACTGGACGCCCCATAAACCTGTGGTCATCAGATGTGTTAGGAGCTATTAAAGAACGCAAAAACACATTATTCGGTGACTTCTCTTCTGCAGTGCAACCACCATACTAATTTCCATAGAGGCAGTTCTTCTGCTGCATACTGTATCTGCATGGTCAGCATCTTTCAACAAACGACGACGTTTTAATACGATTATAGGCATAATAAGCTTGTAGATATTAATGCCAAAATTACGACGTAGCGAATAATCGCGTCGAGACTCGGGGAGGCACTACTGTGGCTGTGTTACGTGGGCTTTACTGCTTTGGCCGGCTTTCTAAACCCGTGATTTTAAGGGGAGATGCGGGTCGAAAAACGCGAGTTTTTTTCGAAATTACAGATTTTTTCATTTTTGCCTATTTTGATAAAACTAGTACCTCTACTGTTATTAAAAAAATAGTACAGGTCGAGACCTAACTGCAAATGCTTTAAAATTGCATCCGTTAAATTGACCGTTAATAGGCGCAAGGTGCCTATTAACGGTCGAAAGTGTGCAGTCTTCGAGCACCTTGCCGCCGATAATGCGCCGCCACTCGTCATTGTTGATGGCATGAGTCGAAGATTCGAGCCTCACTCTTCAAATACCAACAGTTTCTCTTGCTGATGCAGCGCAAGACATAATTTTAAAAAGAAGCACTCTTCTGCGTGTTTTTAGAGCGCTGCAGCTGGCTTATCACATGGTGCGAATCGGGGACCGCCATTGGCCGCTGCGCGCCTGTATGTGCTGTGAAACCTATTTGCGGGGTCCATGTCTTGTTGAGCAGCGCAGCTGAACAATGCTTTTCTCGAGTAATTATCTCCATTGTGAATGAAAAAAAAGCATCACTTGCAAGTGAAAGCCGTTGTGCGGCGCGCTCTGTAGGAATAGGCTACGAGCAGCTGGTACAATTTGTGGCAGTTGGCTTGCAAAAGCCAATGCATCAAAAGTCATTCACACGCGTCAGCTGGAAAATTCTTGATGCGGCAATGGATGACGTCAGCGCCAATCTTGAGAGGTCAAAAAAACTCGCACTGAGAGAACTTAGCAGAAACGACTTGCCATTATGTACAACGGTATGTGGCACAAGCATGACTGCAAAATTGCATGACACTGGACGTAGTTTGGATTTCACAGTCCTGTCAAACTTCTTCCTAGCTTGCAGTTGGCACAAGGCTCTGCCAGTTGGAGCGGAAGTTTGGCAAGCGTTTCATGGCCCTGTCTATGAGCGAAATGTCTGTGAAGAGTTGGCTCGAAAAAGCTGAGAGGGACAAACTCATGATGCTGGCACATTTTAGTCCCAGTGGCCACTACAAGAAAGATCGTTCTTTTTGGTGTGGAAATTTCATCTGATTTAATGGTATTTTTCATAAATAAAAACTAAATTTTAACTTTAAAACTCGCTTTCCTCAAAACACAAGTTTTGCCATTTTTTCTAATGTGCCCCTTCTTTTTCGGGCACTCCTAATGCTCGGATCTGCACGAAATTTTGCCAAAGGTTTTTCCAATGTATGACAAAAGCAATTATCTAGCTAAATGTTAATATTTTATTGTATGATAAAAATATTGTATGTATACCTTTTCTAGGATAGGTGAAATATGGACTTTTTCCATCTGTTGTTTTTCAAGCGTATTACATAATTTTTATGTGGTTCCTAATTAGTTAATTGCACTCTACACTTTGTTTGAAGCATTATGGGCTGTGAATGCTAAAAATTACACAAGTTTGGGGATGAAGCGAGGGGGGGGGGCAAAAGGGTTAAGGTTTTCACTTTGTCATGTCGCAGAGCTAAAAATGTGTAACTTGCAAGAAAACTATTCATATATTTGAAATCAGCATAAATAGTTCCATAAACAGCTCAAGATTCATTGCTCTAGGGTGAATATTAAAAAAGTGTCTTCGAGTAGCATCTCCCCTTAAATTTGTATTGTCTCTCTCTGTGTGTATGGAGAAGTGAGATGGCGCTCAAGCTGGTATACGAAAGCTTGCAACGAACACAAACACCCCGCCAACGTCAATACGCATCACAACTTAGACAAGCGCTTCTTAAGATATGCTCCGGGTTGCCAATAAAAAAAAATTGGCAGCGCGTCTGCGTACTTCACTGAAAATGTCGGTGAAAGACGACAGTCTTCAGCCAGGCGCACTGCATCAGTCTTGGTCTCATCGGCGTGAAATTCGGCGTTGCGTGATTTATGGACACCCCCTGACAGTGGTGGCGAGAAGCATGACCTTGTGCAGAACCGAGGAACACTGCCAGGTGGCAGCATCATATCGCGAGTAGAAGGCTTTTTAAATGCGAAGAATTTCTTAGCGAACTTTGGCGACTTTGGGCGTATCTATCTATCTAGCCGCTTACGACATTTAGCTATCCTGGCCGTTACGATAATGGTATCAGTACCCAACTTAGTATGGCATAACATGACTGTATGAAGAACATATTTATTAGTCATAACATAAAAATATAGACGTGAATGGCATGAATGTCATTATTTATATTTCATGCTTCTGCAGCTCTTGCGGTGGTTTCGTTCACATGGCATGTTGCAAAACCTGTATGGTATGACATGATTGCATGGCGAACACAAACGACAGAGCCTAACATGAAAATCATGACATGTGTGTCATGTAACAACATGACTGCACGCCATTCTTACGATGCACTCGCGGCCGCTTCGCTAGCGTCACATATACCAAATTTGGTGTTACGGTACGTGAACAGATGACGAAGGTATGTGACAGGTGCGAACCTGATAATCATGAGATACGGGTCATGTCACAACATGACTACATGCCACGCTCATGAAGCGCTGGTGGCCGTTTTGCTGGCTTCAATTATACCAAATTTGGTATTACAGGACGTGAATGAACGTTGAAGGTATGCTGCTTGTGGAAACTAGATAAACATGAGATGTGTGTCATGGAACAACATGACTGCATGCTACGTTAATGATGCGCTCGCGGCCGTTTCGTTAGGTCCACATGTACCAAACTCGGTATTTCGTGACGCGAAAGGACGGCATGGGCAAATGACACATTCAAACATGATAATCACGACATGCGTGCCATATAACAACATGACTACATGCCACACTCATGATGCACTCGTGGCCGTTTCGCTAGCTTAACATATGCAAAGTTTCGTATTACGTGACGCTAATGGATGACGAAGGTATGTGACTGGTGCAAACAAAATAATCATGAGATTCGTGCCATGTGAGAGCAAGGCCACATGCTACAGTCAAGGCGCCAATACAATTCAACATGACGTGGTGCGCGTGCTCGCTGCCGTTCAATTCGTCACGTCACGCCGGCACTGCCAAGCCAGGCGCCAGTCCCACCATATACTTGCAGGCACGCACCACGCTGCGCTGGTCTGACGCACGCGCGTTTCAACGCGTCCGGTGTCCCTCCGTTACGAAAAGAGGGAGACGCAGTGTTGTCTCGGTAACGCGTCGGCATAGAGTAACGTTACTCTACGGAATCGGGGTCGGTGAGGCTCGCAATGGCGTGAGACACGGCTCTGCGTCGGCTCCGTGAAATGACCACTTTTAGATGCGGAAGCATCTTATACTCGCGCCTTGTAGTGCGCCGTCCGCGCCGTCCGCACCGCTTCTCGAACATTCGACAGCTGACGCGCGCGCATGCGCTGTCACGCCGTTGCCCCGGCGTTCAACAACGCGCCAACGGCGAGCACTGCGTTGCTACCGTCTGTGGCGTCGACGTCATGACGATGTACCTCGCGCCAAACCTCTCTCGTGCCGCCGTAGAAAAGTACGTCGACGAGGCCGTGCATGATTACAGAAAACAACAACCGCAACATCGACCGTTCATGCTAGTTGGCGACTTCAACGTCGACGTCATCAAGGACGATTGGATAGTCGAATACATGGCGTCGCGACACTCGCTGAAACGCGCAACGCACGACCACTGCAAACACCACCAGCCGACCACCATTCGCGGAACCTGCATCGACCACGTCTTTGCAAATTTCGACCTACGACCGATGCAACCCGATCCACTCACTCTTTACTTTACCGACCACAAAGCCATCGTCCTCAAAGTTCGTCGCAATAAATAAAACACAGCCCTTTCGCATACGTGCCGTACGTGTTCACTCATTTAACACCCCATTTCACAACCACGTTAACCAATTTAGCCATCGACCCAAGTAAGTCGCAATTTAACACCCGTTAACCAATTACATGCTTCCGCATCCTCCTCAGTGTTCCCCCGAGGGAAGCTGCGGGCAATTTTTTTTCACGCGCAAAGGAAAACAGCCAGCTGATAAAGTGCTGTGTGTGATTGCGGACGTGCTCAGGATCCTGTGGCTACCATTCTGAAAACTTTAAGTAGATTTTAAAGGATTTTATTGCGCCTTCGGTGTTCGGCTACGTTGTGCGTCTCGCCAACTCCACCGTTAGGCCTAGTGCCGAGGCGGTCAGATCGGCGTTCGAGGCTCCAGGCGTCGGCTCGTAGAGCGTCTGGCGAGGCACTATGATGATGGAAGTGACCGTTAATGGTACAGATGCCGATCAAGAAGAATTGGAAAGCTCGGACTGGGTGCCGAAAGTGTCGAAACGTGTGGCGGAGCTCCAGGAGAGTCAACAACGGGAACACGATGGCGCCACCAGGGTGGCGTCTACCAGCAGTGGATGCGGAAAAGTAGGCATGACGATGCCGGCCGGCTTCAATGGCGACAAGCATGGTGTAAGCGGGAGACGCTCATATAAAGCGGCGGGAAAAAATTGCCCGCAGCTTCCCTCGGGGGAACACTGAGGAGGATGCGGAGCATATAATTGGTTAACGGGGTGTTAAAGTGCGACTTACTTGGGTCGATGGCTAAATTGGTTACCGTGGTTGTGAAATGGGGTGTTAAATTGCGACTTACTTGGGTCGATGGCTAAATTGGTTAACGTGGTTGTAGGAGGGGGTGTTAAATGAGTGAACACGTACACACGTATGCGAAAGGGCGGCGCTGGTCGAAGGGACGTCAATCATTGTGTTTGTGGATTCCTTGGAATTCATTTCACCGCGACCTTGGACGTCGACGTGCCGTACAAACCAACCGACGAGCGGCAACTTAGCGAGCGAGCGCCGACCTAGAGTATATATACAGCGCGACGGCGCATGCGCTGTTAGCTGTCGAATGTTCTCGAAGGAGAAGCGCGCGCGGCACAGATGGTGGGCGACGGCGCGACGGCGCATGCGCGCGCGTCAGCTGTCGAATGTTCGAGAAGCGGTGCGGACGGCGCGGACGGCGCACTAAAAGGCGCGAGTATAAGATGCTTCCGCATCTAAAAGCTCGTGGAGCGGTCAGTGGCGTCGCATCTACCGCGTCCACAAGGATATTATCAGGCCCAAAGAAGGACTGACGCTCACCAGACATTCGGCACCTGTGATTGGTGGAGCAGTAAGGATGGCAGCAGGCATTCTATGGCAGAAAGATCGGGAGGAGGACAGGATCGTTGTCAACGACAAGCAAGGAACATTGATATACAGCACGCCCAGGGAGGATGATGCCAAAAAAATGTTGGACCTGAAAGTCATAAAGCTCGACGGCAAGGAGTACGAGGTGAATACATACATGGCTGCGCCTGAAAGCTGTGGCAAAGGAGCGATACGTGGACTTAATATCAGACTCTCTGAGAGAGAATCGGAACTGGCTTTCTCACACGAAGAGAATCGTCCTGTTCTTGGTGTGCGAAGAATGGGCAACTCAACTTCTGTAATCATCACCTTCGTTGACGACTACGTGCCGAGATGGATGATCTGCTTTGGGACGCCGATGAAATGTTTTCTCCACAAGAAGAGATATGAAGTGCGTTACAAGTGTGGTGAGCTGGGACATCAATCCGACGTATGTGACAGCCCGCTCGAAAAATGCAG
The DNA here is from genome assembly GCA_013436015.1 of Rhipicephalus annulatus. Classification (NCBI taxonomy): domain Eukaryota; kingdom Metazoa; phylum Arthropoda; class Arachnida; order Ixodida; family Ixodidae; genus Rhipicephalus; species Rhipicephalus annulatus. Next base: position 413,426 of record WOVY01012538.1, read on the forward strand.
AGGTTGTGGGGTGGCCTCTCCACCCAAGGACCATGAATGTACGCCGAGGTGCCGTCTGTGTGGCAAGGAGCACGTGACTGGAGACAAAAGGTGCAAAGAAATTTTTCGGACACCTTATATAGTGAAGAAGCGACAGTGGGAAATGAAGCTTGAAGAAGCGCGGGAGCAAGAAGAACGACGCAAGGCCGAAGAGGGCACACAGCGGCACAGCAGGACAGACGGGGTTCAAGATCGTTCGAGGCGCAAATCCAAGCATCGAAGTAGATCGAAAGGGCGCTCGGAATCCTCCCCCAATTGCGACCGCTGGAGAAGCCGAGAGCTTCTTACAAGGCATCCCGTGATGGTGGTGATTGTGCCCAGGAGAAGTAAAAATCCACAGGACCACAGGTGGGTCTGGTAACTAAGGTCTCCCAAGATGCTAATACAGAGATGATTAATGCTCTTAAAGAGCAAAACAGGATATTACAGGAGCAAAATGTGGAATTACGCAAACAGCTTGATGAGATTAAGGCTCATCTAACCAGTAAACCAGGGAAGGTGCTGGAAACACCCCAGGTATCAAACCAACCGCCTTTAAAGAAGTAGAGGGCTAAAGAAACCGAAATTGAAGAAAATCACGGAGCGAGAATTGATGCGCTTGAGGTGGAAACAGTCATTATAAGGTATGCTCCAAGCTGTACTAGAACAGATGAAACAAGTAGGCAACGCTATTGAGCAAATTAAGGCTGAATTTGCTAGCAGGGACCGACAGATAGAATGGCTATGCCAAGCACTCAAGCTAAACCAAGATGGCTCTGCACCCTTAAAGTAATACGATTTGGCAATGGAACTGTAGGGGTTTCTCGCGCAAACGCGCAGTTTTACAATCTTTTCTTACCAACGCCGATCGACCGGAGGTTATTGCGATCCAGGAGTGTGGGAAAAATGCAAAATTAGCAGGTTACAAATCTTTTGCCGGGTCGGGTATTGATACCCAAGTTACGAACTTCGTAAAGAGAAAGATTACGAAATTGCAGCACGAGACGGGGAACTCGCAGATCAATCATGTTTTAGTCAAACTCGTGCCTCGCAAGCGCAAAGACAAGACTCTTTTTATCCTGAACGTGTATAGTTCCCCCAGGCAGCGCGAAATTAACTTTGGTGATCTTTTCACGAAAACAAAGGTTATTTCAGCAAACGGTCTACTATTGATTTTGGGCGACTTTAATGCACATCATATGGCATGTGGTTATAAATTCACCCAGGTTAAGGGCAGAAATTAGTGGAATAAAATTCAACAACATGAGCTCATACTTATTACAGACCCAATGCAGCCAACGAGGAAAGGAAATAGCGTAACTCAAGACACGACGCCAGATCTTACCCTGGTCAGCAGTGCCACCGCCGCCACGTGGTGCAATACCGGCGAAGACCTAGGTAGTGATCATAGAATGTTAGAGATTATCGTTGCCAATGGCCCGCTGGTGATCAATTGGAGAAAAGTTAAAACTACAGATTGGGTGACCTTTAGAAATATCACGTCGGAACAAGACCCCATAAAAGATATTAACGATTGGAGTAAAGGGGGGATCCAGTCGGTTCAGCACGCTACCGAAAAGGTTGACGCTGGCGATGGGGAAGTTGTTGAAAGACATCTTGTAAGCTTGTGGAAGAAAAAGAAAAACATAGAGCGAAAAATCAGTCAGAAAAGAGGAGACAGGAATCTCCGAAAGGAAGTTGCTGCAATGAATAGAGAGATCGAAGATTATGCATTGGAACTTACCAAGCAAAAGTGGCGTAGTATCTGTGATCAGATGGATAGAGAGATTGGCAGTGCTAAAACATGGCAGATACTACAGCATCTATTAGACCCAGAGAAAACCAAGTCGGAGGCCCGACAGCAACTTCAAAAGCTTGTGTATAAATATGAAGGTCAGACGACGGAATTATTCACGTAGGTTAGGGATCGATACCTCTGCTGCGCAGAATCTCAAAAGCTCCCTGACTGCGCTGACTCAGAAAACCCGGACCTAGACAGCCCCATTACGGTTGGAGAAGTCAGGGCTGAAATTAACCGACCTAAAACAAAAATGGCTTCCGGTCCGGACAAAATCAACAACAGAATGCTCAGGAATCTTGACGACGGCTCCATTCGTCAACTTGCAGCTTATATGCAAGAATGCTGGGACAAGGGAGAAATACCGCAAACTTCGAAAACGGCCAATGTGGTCTTCATTCCTAAGCCAGGGAAAAAGCTGTCTTGAACATCTCAGACCCATTTCCATCACATCTTGCGTAGGAAAATTGATGGAGCACGTCATCCAAACAAGACTGACTAGGTTCATGGAAGATGAAAACCTGTATCCTGATACTATGATAGGCTTCAGATCCCACCTATCGACGTGCGATATTATGCTCCAGCTAAAGGAGGAGCTAATAGACAAAAAGACTGTTGACACCAAAGTAATTGTGGGTCTGGACGTCTCCAAGGCGTTTGACGATGTCAAACATGAAGCCTTACTTACGAACCTTAGTGCGCTAAACGTAGGCGTCAAGGCATACAACTACGTGAGGGGCTTTCTCTCAAATCGTACAGCCACTATCAGCATGGGAGGGCAGTCGCTCGAAAACAATAAATTGGGGAATGAAGGGACGCCACAAGGGTCTGTACTCTCTCCGACTCTTTTTAATATAGCGATGATTGGACTTCCTGAGAAGTTGGAAGGAGTCGAAAATCTGCACCACACAATACACGCAGACAATATGACGCTGTGGATAAACAGGGGTAGTGACGGACATAATAAAAGCGCACTTCAGGCGGCTATAGATACCATCGAATAATATCTCGAACCACTAGGGTTAAAATGCTCGGCAAAAAAAATCAGAGGGTCTTTTTCTACCATCGCAAAAAAGGAAAACAAACAATCCCCTCGGAAGGGGTTGTGACATCGCTTTGCGAGTGAATAATAATGCTATTCCAACCGTAGACAGTATTAGAATTCTAGGGATGCGCATACAAGCAAATGGAAAAAAACACTGAAAATATCCGGAGACTCGAAGCTAGTGCGAACCATACGTGCCGCCTGCTTAAGCGCATTTCTAACAAGAATACGGGGATGAAGGAAGCCAATCTTTTAAGATTAGTTCAAGCTTTCGTGATAAGCCATGTACTATACGTTGCCATTTATATTAAAATAAGTAGAGCAAAAAAGATAAAATTGAAGCCATTATAAGGAGTGGCATCAAGACTGCACGGTCAAACTTCTTGGGCTGGGTGTCTCCAACACTTAAGATGAACTAATAGAAGCCGCCATGATGTCACAGCACCAAAGACTTCTGAGAAGTAGAACCGGGAGGAAAATCATGGAGTGCTTGGGGTTCGAGCCCATGGAGTGTTCCAGGCAGACCACTAGGGCAACTAGGGCAAGACTGAAAATTATACCGCTGCCGAAAAACATGCATCCGGCGTTTCATGAAGGAAGACGCAAAGCTAGAGCTGTAGCCCTGCAGGTGAAACTTGAAGGTCGATCTGGCGTGCTTTACACGGACGCTGCAGAATACGAAAGAAAGGGAGCACACACAGCGGTAGTGGTTCGCGAGAACGGGGACCTGGTCTCGTGCTGCACCTCTAAGAACACAACCACCACAGAGGCAGAAGAACTTGCGATTGCTTTGGCAATAGCTCAAAAAGGCACACGAGTGATTGTTAGCGACTCTAAGTCAGCCATTGAAAACTACAATATGGGCAGGATCTCTGCTACAGCCGTCAAAATTCTAAGACAAGGACCACTACCCGCAGAGCTAATCTCACTAGTGTGGTCCCCGGCCCATCAAGGTCTGAAGGGGAATGAGAAGGCGCACGCGATCGCCCGAGGGCTCACTTTCCGGTCGATCGACGCTGACCCGCCGCCTTCACGCGAGCAGCCCCTCTCCACAAGAGACGAACTACAAACGTTTCAGGAAATCACCGCACACTATAAACTCCACCGTAAGAGTTATCCAGAGGCAGCTAAACAGCTAAGCAAAAAAAAGAAAATTCTGTGGCGAAAATTGCAAACCGGGGTGTTTCCAAACCCTCACCTGTACAGTAAATGGCACCCGGAAGTGTTCAGCTCCAGATGTGCGCATTGCAGCAGCACTGCGGGTTTAGTGCACATGGTATGGACCTGCCCATCCTACAATGATCCAAGTAGAAACGTGGAATCCTGGGAGGCCTTATTACACAGCCGTGACGCCGAAGAACAGCGTCAAGTCATTAGTCTTGCCCTGACCGCTGCCGAGTCCCAAGGGATTCCGGCCGATGGTTAAAGGGATGATTGGGGGCAGAGGCCGAAGCCTCCTCCCCCGTCATTCTAGACGGGTGCAATAAACGTTATTTCTCTCTCTCTCTCTACAGAACCGGCGCGAAATGCAGCATGTCGTATTTTGCGCGAGTTGCCGTCGGGCCGCGCCGACGGACGCTGGTCGCGTCTGGCGCAGACTATAGATTGCTGGCGTTTTGCTTAGGTAGAGTCACTGTGCCCAGCATGCGCGCGCGTCAACGCTACATTGGAGTATATTGAGCCCTTCATGATGCGCTCGCGGTCATTTTGCTAGCTCCGCATATACTAAATTTGGTGCTACTTGACGGCAATGGATGATGAATTATATGACTAGTGCAAACATCATAATCCTGACACGCGTGTTATGTTAGAAAATGAAAACATACCAGGCTCATAGCATGCTAGCGGCCGTTTCGCTAGCTCCACATATAACAAATTTGGTATCACGTGACGTTAATAAATGACGAAGGCAAGCGGCGCATCCAAAGATAATAATCAAGACATGGAAGTCATGTATGGCATCATTTATCTTCACCTCGTAACGTTGTGCGGACTTTAATGTGAAATATCAACATTTCTCATTGATGCTTCGCATATCATTGATTCCCACTGTACGTGGGATCTGCCAATTTTTTTTGTGTGTATAGCGTCGCATTTTCAGTGCAGCCTGACAAACACTACCGTATTTAAAAATATGCATCTATATACTTTCTAGTAGAGGAAAATACGACCTAATACGTGCTCATTGATGTTACGCCCAAGATATGCGTAACCTTTCGTTTTTTGAGCGACTATGTTTAATAGAATGAATATAGCTACCACATCAACATGGCTGGGCTTTCAGTAAGTGCCTAAAGTTTGGCGTGGTGACTGAATCGTGTGACAGACAGAGAGAACAACATTTCTGCGTTCAAGTATCCTAAGAAATATGAACAATCACAAGGTGTACGAGGAAAAACAATAGCATAAAAGCACTGTTAGGTGAAGAATTGAGATACATTTTGTATCAAAACCCTTTATATAACTGTAGTTCTGAAGTAGATGCGTTTTTAATAAACTTACTTGGCCCATATTCAGCCAAGCCATTTTTGAAATACGTTTCTACAGGTAAATTCAGGGCGCGTACTTACTACTGTTTGAAGTTTGAAAGACAGCGAGCGGCTAGGTGATAACGAGGGCTACTTTTGGAGATAGACGTAATTCCAATCCGATTCTATTACATGCAAAATGCCCCTACCATTCTATTCACATTCCATTAATCCAGGGGTTGTCCCCATTTCATTCGCATGTCATTCCGGGGTCACGAAAATGTGGCATGATTTAGGAGTCAATTCGATTCCGAAGTGGGAACTCCACAATGCTGAGAGGCCATGCGGGCACGTCACCGCACTACGTGGCGACCGCGACAACTATGCAGCTCAAAGGGCTCAAATCAACCAATGGTCATTTTCAAGTTCTTTTCAATAGGTGACACTGTGACTGTATATGGCATCATGTGTCGACGGAAGATTTCCAGTTTAATTTAAAAAAATGTTATGGCACATACTTCGCTTTGATTATTATTTCGCTCACATCTTCGTCGGAACCTCCAACACCGATCAGTGGTATTATCCAACCGTGTTCAAAAAGTTATGCAGCGCCCCTGTCATATGTTTACTAGTAGAACACGTAAATAACAGGAAGATATGCTAGCAGGATAGCTACCAACAAGCCTGCATCGCATCTCTCGAGCCCTTTGAAGCCAAGTTGTAGTAGCTACAAAATGCAGGAATATACTCAAAACTCTTATGTACTAGCGATTGTAGAAGTTGGTTTTATTAGTACTAACTTTGTCGGCGGCGTGGAGGTGTCGTGAGAATATAGCGCGAAAGATTGCCACCACACACCTTGCATGTCGGCGTCCGGCGTCCTGGCTCCGGGGCGAAGTGGGAGCGCACACTGCTCACGAAAGATGAACCGGGCTAGGGTGCGGCGCTCCGTGGGTGTGAGGTCACGTGTGACCTTGCGGAGGAGGCAGCGACGCTGGATCTCCTCCATGGGCGGGAACCGTAGCAGCCGCATCTGCGCCAGCATCATCTCTCACTGCTTGCACAAACAGTGTGTGCACGCCGGGTGGGTTCAATCTGCTAGCTTTAAGCACACCAACTTATTAAAATATCAAAATAAAATTTGACATTTATGCTTGAATAAAAGTTCGAAAGCATAAAAGGTTTTATTTTAGACTTTCTTTTTATATTGTCAACGTACTTAGTTCTCTACGTCATGTTTTCTCCCAAATAGACGGGTATTTGTCGAACTTTAGATTTCATCCACTATCATGTAACCAATTGCACAAGACAGTGTTACAGTTGATGCACAACACATGCCTCACAGCACACACATATCACGCACATATACGCACCAAAGTAAAGGGATTCCAATTCAAATAACAATTTGAGTCAGAGAGCTCAATGTGTGACAACGTCTAAAACGACAATATTATCAGCAGCAGTGCGCTACTTAGAGAGGAATTATTGTAAGTACATGAGAACACATGCGCCACGAAGAAGACGTTCTCAAAATGACGCCGATGACGTCAGGCTTACACCTAAAATTAATGACTGGTAATCGAACAGGCTGCTCTGAATAAAGGAGTTTCCATGGGTCAAGAGACCTAATAAAATGCTGCTTGTTCGTTTCTGTTTGACTCATGCAAAAAAAAAGAACCACCAGACGTCACTATGGGGAATGGTGCGAGTGGTTCAAAAATTCAACTTTTGCCTGGTTAAACTTAGCAGGTCGTGTCAGCTAGTGAGTCCCAGTTGAACTAAGCACGTCGATCATCTCGGATGCCATTTCAATGGCTGCTGTTATTGCTGTGGCTCCCGCTACGTTGGTTCTGCTGCTACTAGCATCAACAGCCACGCATTGAAGGGCAACGTTGTGCAGGGGCAACCGAGACGGCATAGTTTCAAAATGAGCCCTTTCTTGGCACAAAAGTAGCACTGAAAGGTTTATGGACCACTATTTCAGGAATCAACATCTATTTATTAATTGCCTTTATTGTCCGTAAAGTACAAGTCACTATGTAAATAAAGCCAATGCAGTGTTTGGGTGATTGCAGTGCTCGGCTCCTCACGTACTCGGGAAATCTTCAAGGAGTTTGAAATGATAAAAACATCACAGCATATCCACACCATGAGTGATGATGAGTGGACGAAGCTTCAGAGGGAATCATTGGTAAACCATGAATCTTCATCGTAATTCGCCCAGTAAATCACCATTTAAAGACGTGAGAAACACTTTGTGTGTATGCCGCGTAGCTTGGGTCCCCCCCCTCTAGTACAGCAAGATCTTGTTGGCGCCTCCACGCAGCTTCACGGCACGCTTCTGCCTCGCGCGCTCACACATCGGGGTTCCGTCTTCGAGTGCGAGCCGCCACCTTGCACGGGGATGGATGGATGGATTCATATGGCATTACTCTTTAGATCAGGCGGTGGCTAACGCCGCAAAGCCGCAATACTAAGTGTACCAAAAACTAGATTAATTTTTTCCTTTAAATAGTGAAGTTGAAGATTCGTACTTTGCAGTAAAGGGTTTAATTTTCCCTCGTGCCTTGACTTTAGCCACCAATCAGATGACCTCCTTCTAGTTAATTCTACCCGCTTACAGTCTATTTTGAACTCCCTGTCCCTAAACCCATGTGCTTTGAAAAACTTCACAGAATGTCCGAACACTTGATAATGTCCTTCACAGAACATTATCAAGTGTTCGGCAATTTCCTCTACCTCGCCACACGCACTGCATACCAAGTCTACCTCTTCGTATTTGGCCCGATATGTATTGGTTTGCGATACTCCCATCCTGGCCTCAAACAGTAGAGAAGTACCCCGAGTATTATCATAGAACCTTTCCTTAGCAATTTCCTGCTTAAAAGTTCGACAGATCTCTAGTGCAGACTTCTTAATCATGCCATTTCTCCACGTATCAGTCTCAGCTTCCTTCCCCTTCTTCTTAACCAATAATTCATTTTGGTTTGGCCCCCTGCTGTTTTCCAAGTATTTAGCAGTCAAGTTTCTGGTTCGCTTTCTCCCTTTTGTATCAACATTCTTCATGTACAAGTAACTGAATACCTTCCTAGCCCAACGCTCCTCCTCCATTTCTCTCAATCGCTTCTCAAATATTATCTCGCTGCTAGCTCTCCTGCCCTCAAATGATTTCCATCTCATATCACCTTGTATTCCCTGATTTCGTGTATTCCCGTGAGCTCATAAGGCAAGCCTACCTATTTCATGTTGCTTAATTTCTAACCTTGCTTGAACTTCTGATCTCATGCACAAGACCGCCTTGCCGAACGTCACACCCATTTCCATCTTCCTCTCACAACCTCATACCTATTGTAATTCCACAGTTCCCTGTTTTTCATTATCACTGCATTCCTGTTGCCTTTAGTCGTCACGTATATTTCGTGTTCCGTTAGGTACTCGGCCCCATTGCTTATCCATACGCCCAGAGATTTGTATTTACCTCTTATCTTAAGCGTGACCACCTGTGTTCTAGGCTCACTACCTTTATTGTCATTATTAATCATGACTGCTGATTTTTTCTTACTGAATCTGAAATCTAACCTATCTCCCTCATCACCACAGATGTCCATCAATTTCTGCCCATATTCCTTGTTGTGTCACATTAGTACTATATCATCTGCGTACATTAATGCTGGTAGTGCTTGTGCAATGAGTTATCCTTGTTTGACGAAAGAGAGGTTGAAGCCCAGTTTAATTCCCTCTAATTTGGCCTCTAATCTTTTAGGTACATCATGAATAACAAGGGTGACAGAGGACACCCGTGCCTAAGCTCCCGTTTTCGCTTCTGTAGGCTAGGATCCCTCTTTACAACCGCCTTGTTATTTTATACTTATCTTCAAAAGATTAGTGACTCCAACTTCTACACCTTGTGTGTCCAGCATTCTACACAAGTCCTCTTGAACCACGCTATCGTATGTTCCCTGGATATCAAAAAATGTTAGCCACAGGGGCATGTGTTTCTTTTCTGCTATTTCGATGCACTGCGTCAGTGAGAACAGATTGTCTTTCAATCTCCCGTGTTTCCAACACCAATTCTGCAGTTCCTCCAACACCCCCTCATCCTTTATCCACGCCTGCAGTTTTTCCTTTATATATTTGCATCGCCAGCCTGTAGACCACTGATGTCACTGTTATAGAATGGTAGTTGTTTATGTCAGCTTTGTCCCCCTTTCCTTTATAGATCATGTTCATCCTGCTAAGTTTACATTCATCGGGGACTTCACCAGCGATTATTATTTTGCCCACTGCCTCTCTCAAAGCCAGCTTAGACTTCAGACCTAATGTCTTTATCAGCATAATTGAAATGCCATCTGGGCCTGTTGATGTACTACTAGGAACCCTCTTCTGAGCCCTTTTCCACTCTTGTTGTAAAAATGGAGCCAATTCGCCACTTGATTCATCCTTGTCTATTGTGGTGCATAAAGCACTTCTTTATTAAAATGTTTCTGTCACCCTTGTTCTTATACGCTCAATAGCTTCATCCCCTTCTAGCCTAGCACATTGAGCTGTAGTTATGAACCTCTGCTCTAGGCTCGTCTCATTTCTTACGGAGTTTAGATGGTTGCGAAATTTCGCAGCTGCCTTTCTATCTTTTTTATGTACTTCTGCCAGCCACTGAGCTCCCTTTCTTCTAATCTTTTCATTGATCATAAGTGATGCTTCCCGTCTACATCTTAGAAAAATGTCCCATTTTTTTCAACATCATCCGCCGGTTCACCCCGCTGCTTAGCCTGTATGTGTTCCCTAGAGGCTTCCTGACGTTTTGCTATGGCTCTGTTAATTTCCTCATCCCACCAGCTGTTGGGTTTGTGTTTCTTTTCCGGGGTGACTTGTCACGTGTCTTAGCAAGCTTTAGCTAAAACAGTCTAATTAGATTCGTGTATGTCCACACTGTTTTGTTATCCTCAGCGATTACTTTCTCAGTTTGTTTAGTAGTTGGTTCTATTTGCCTTCCTGATAAAAAAATTTCCTGTAGTTGCTCATCTCGTCTCCTTCCCACTTTCACTGCTCTTCCAAAACTTAGCTTGATACGTTTTTGATTACTGCCCTGACATCTGCAGTCACCTTCATCTATGTGCATTCCCCTAAGCTTAATATACACCCTATGTGACATCAGTGCGTAATATATCGTTTTATTGCAGCTTCCTACCTCCGATGTTATTTGCCCTTCACACTTCTCGGTACAGTTTGCAAATGATCAAATCATGTCTTTCACACATACTCATGATTATTTTGCCTGTTGAGTCGGTATACTCCTCTATATCTTCTGCGTGTGCATTCATATCTCCTAGTACAATTATCTCGCACTTTCCTCCTAACTTCTCAATGTCCTTTGATATACACTCTTCTATTGCCCGGTTTTCCTCCCTGGCCTTTGCTCCCGTCCACAAGTACACCAAACCAAGGAGTGTCATTTGCCCTGCCACTTTCCCTTTTAGCCATAAATGTTCCTTGCACTCCTGCTTGACTCTTTGCCAGTCTGCACTTTTATGAATGATTGCCCCAATACCACCCCCCTTTCTGCTGCCTTCTGTTCTATTACAATATTCCCACGCGTAGTCCGCATTGTTAAAAGGCTGTTCCATGTCCCTAAGTTGTGTTTCTACAAAACCGTATACCATCGGCCTCTCCTCTCTTAGCTGTTCTTCTTTCTCTTCCCACTTCAGCCTGTTTCTGCCACCCTGCATGTTAATATACCCTAAGTCTGGATTGACTCAGCGCTCGTTGCTACGTGTATTTCTGCCCCGGACTCTACATAACTTAGATACTGGTGCCACTTTGGGATTGTATCCGTCCATACCACCTGTCAAAAAGTCTCCCTGATTGTTTTCCTCGTTACTAGCTATCCTGCACCCCGAAGGGCTGGCGTGCTCCGCCCCCCCCCCCACCAAAATCTACTGCGTGTCCTGCAAGTCGCCAACCCACCTAATGACCTACCCGCTCATAGAAGTGAATTCTGTCTCCTTGAAAACCACCCCACCTTTGCACCTCTCTGTTTATTTCTACCACCTCAAAGCCTTTCTCTCGACTCATCTGTCATATCTCTTGGTTCGCATTGACAACCGCTCTTTGCAGGTGGACGTCACGCACCGGTACCTCTGGTATCGGGCATATCACTACCTGAACTTGAGAAGTGGCGTGCATGTCATCGACCCCTTTCGCCAGTGTGATCGCTAGTCCTACCATATCTTCAATTAGGACATCGTTTAAACCCCCTGAAATTATCACGAGGTTCCGTCTATCAGCTGTAGTTTTGAGTTTTTCGCTCGCTTGCATCATGACTGCTTCGAGCTTGCGTCCTGGGAACGCCCCTACTGCAACCCTCTGGTCACCTCTTACCCTCTCTTTGATTGCTTCTGCGCATCAATTTAAAGTCGAGTCCACAGCGATTATCACATGCTGGGTCTTTTCAGCTGGAACGTCCTGCACATGGGGTATATTTGCAACTGTGACACCGGCTGCTTTGTCCCCTCCCAGCCCCACCACTACTTCGGTTAAGCTGGGCCTTGCGACAGTTGAACTAGCTGAACCTGTTTCTTCCAAACTTGCTAGCTCTTTCTTCTCCGCCGTTCTGGTTGCCGGTGCCCTGCTGTTCTCTCCGTCGGCCGCTCCTATGCTCATCTTGGCAACGTTAAACCCCAGATATCAATCATCAATTGCTCACCTTGTCAGGTGCTTCTTCGGCGGACTTCAGGCTTTCTCCCATTGCCCTCGTTTTTTCTTGCCCTGTCGCCAACGCAGTCTCCAGCTCGGTGATTCTCAACAGCACTTCACTCTGGGAAACCATCGTTTTTTTCATTTTTTTCCTCAGTCTCACATTGCCTACACTTCGCGTTAGCCTCCTTTTCATTTGCTTCTGCACTTGGGTCCATTTTCAAATTCACTCCACATCCTGAACAATTTACATTCTTTTTACCATGTCTTTATGACACCGATTGTCCTTATGATTTGTCTCACTTGATAATTACAAAACTCGATCCGTGCCCTACGAAAGAGAGAAAGTATAAGCTATACTAGAAAAATTTGCGTGTTCAATATACGTGCACCTTCCCCACGGGGTGGCAAAAGAAAAAAAAACACAAAAAAACAAACACACACACACGCACAAACTAGTAAATACCTGGTGACTGACCCCCGGAAACGTCGTACAATGTAATAAGTGCTACAAAGATTTTAACTGCTGCCTAATTATTTTAAAGGCAAGCGCAAAACATGCCAAACTACTTATCTGCGCAGTCAATCGGGAGCGTACAAAAAACACGTCCGTCCACCGTGCCAGTCCAAACTGAACTCGTATCAGTTCATACGTATCATACTACAAGTAACGCCCTCTAGTTCTTGCATTTTCAACATATACGCATTCGTTATACGTACGAGTGCCGCCGTCTAACGACCACTTTAGGAGCTAACGAGAGGTGGCTACATGTAATTACGACGGGACGCACGACCCATGCCCTAAGAAGCTTCACCCTTAAATTGAGAGACACGTGCATGAGCTGCCTTTCAGTACTTTTATTAATGAGCAAGTGGCTTTGCTGGAAGGTGCACAGCTGCGTTCGTGTATGCATGACTTTTTACAGCGAAAATTGTATGTGGCTAGGACAAACGAAAAATCATCCAGCATCGGTGGTATTATTTATGCTCTTCTCAGCGCCATACCCAAGCACGCGCGCCATTGGGAGCGTTGTGAGTTAACTCGCGATGTCGAACACCTGCAACAGGTGACGTTGCGGAAATGTGATGACTGCTGGAATGCTTTTGCCTGGACGATCGCTTACTTTAGGTGGGAGAGAGAGAGAGAAATGGTATGAAGAAAGGCTGGGAGGTCAACTAGAAAGCAAGTGTCTGGTTTGCTACCCTGCACTATGGAAGGGGAAATGGGGGACAGAAAGGTAAGTAAAAGAGAGCCCACTTTTGGCGGGAGTTTTTCGCTCCGGCTGCGACGTCTTTGACGGCCTGTCGTTCGAGAATTTACTAATGTAACTAACGCATTGCGAAACGAATTTAACCGCTCATTACACTCTTTCACGGCCGTTATCATGCGGGGCACAATGTGTGGCATGTGAAATAGATATTATGTACGAACTGAACTCGTATCACTCGTATCAGTTCATACGTATCATACTACCACGCCAAACGAGTGTCCAACCTCCTTAAGAAGCACGAACATGTGACCAATATTTGTGAAAAGCTTCAGTGGAGCGTCGGGTTGAACCCAGTGCTAAACACCGGAGCCGAACGCTCTAGCTTTCGCTAATGTACCATTTGTACGGAGTGCTCTGGTGATGCTTTTTCTCCCAAGCACTGACTTTTTCTGTTGATCATGTTTTAGAGCATGTGATATGCTAATCATTTTTTACTAATAAATATCTGTGAGTTTTTTTCTAAACGTTCAGTTGACAGACAGCGCTCTGTCATTTTCTTTTCTAATCATGTTACAATTGCAATGACCGTCATGACCCAATATTCACGGGTTCAATTCCGGCCGTGGTGGTCGCATTTTCGGTGGAGGCGCAAATGCTAGGTCTAGAAGTCCGTGTACTCAAATTTAGTTGAAAAATTGGGGAAGGGCGAAGCTATAAGAAAAGGTGTTTCAGCTCCAACTACGTGAGCAGGGATGAAGCGTATAGTGGGCGCCGAAGTTGCCCACAGCGAAATCGCTTTTAATGGGCGTTGAGAGACAGAAGTAGAAGACCCTGACCGAGGTAATGCACCGCAAGTTTTTTAGAGATTTCTCTGACGAGACACTAGTTGTGTCAAGTATGAAACCGCACATGCAGAAAAGAACCTTCGAGCTGCCGTGAAGTCATCAAAAAACTTCGTCGGAATGTAGCTTACCCTAAGGTAGTAATTCTGAATTCGATTGATATGTAAGGTTTAACGTCACCAAATCACCATTTGATCGTGAGAGATGTAGTGATAGGCTCCGGAGATTTCGACCACTTGAGGTTCCTTAACCTGCACCAAAACCTGAGCGCACGGGCCTGTAGCATTTTCGTCTCTATCAACACTGCAGACACCACCGCAGCGATTCGGTATAACGACCTGTAGGTAAGCAGCCGAGTACCTTGGTTACCAGACCCCCGCGGTGCAGCAAGGTGGTGCTTCTGCTACTGCCTCTTCTTTCTCCCTAGCCAAATCATAGCTATGTAACCATAAGTGGTGTTAATAGTACGTACCGTGAAGTGCTACATAGTATAGGTTACAGGATTAAGCTTGGTACCCGTAACCACACAAGAGAGTGAATTCAACAAATTTTGTTAATTATTCCTGCCACTTGGGGGTCAGCAGCCGAGTACTTGGCCACCAGACCCCCGCGGTGCGGCAAGGTGGTGCTTCTGCTACTGCCTCTTCTTTTTCCACTTGCGAAATCATAGCTATGTCACCATAAGTGGTGTTCATAGTACGCACGATGAAATGCTACTTAGTATAGGTTACATGATAATACTCGGTATCCGTAACTGCATATGAGAGTGAATTCAACAAATTTTCATAATTATTCCAATTAAATTTTGATATATTGCCTGGCACTTGTTGGGATAATTATTGCCTCCTTCACTTTCAGTTTGTCGGTGGCGACAGTGGAATTTATTCCATTTTCATGGCTCACACTCGTATATGATGGACCGTGATCATCACATGGCACGCAAAACAGGCGAGACCATATGGTGCTTATGGAAGTTGAAATTTCCGGATCCCATCCTACAGCGTGCCACAATTATTATTTGGTTTTAGAAAGGAAAAGCCCACAAGTTATTATTATTCAGAATAGAGATTTTAGCTTTTTGCCAATCGGAGAAAAGAGGCAAGTGAAGCTTGATGTGGGCCTATCCTTTCTTCCTGTGTTTTTCTCTTTTGCTTACCTCCTTTTTTGTTTCTTTATCTGTTTCTTTCTTTCATTGTTTTGTTCTCTATCTTTCTTAGGCTTCTGTTGTGTTCATATGTTACGTGAGTAACGAGTCAATTTATTGCAAATATATTTACCAAATATATTTGCAAGAGCGGTTGTAGCGCTGGCCTTCTGGCTCCGAGCTCGAGCAGCAAGCGACCTTCATCCTGTTCGTCGAGCACACACGCGCATTGACAATTTGTGTTGCGGCAGCCTACATGTAGCAGAAACATCGTCGGCAAAGGCGCCGTCTCGGCGCATCTAGACGTCAGCGTCATTGGGCGAGTGGTACTTCTTCAGGCGTGTGACGAGTACGATGTCGCTAGCCCCAGGGCTGGATGAAGACGACGAGGCCGCAGGAGTGATTTCATAAGTGACGGCAGGCACCGAACGAAGCACTCTGTATAGCCATGTGTACGAAGAGAAACGTTTATCACACAGGCCAACGTGCCTGGTTGAATACCGCAGCAGAACCAATGAACCGGGTGTGAAAAGTGCACACCGCAGTGTCGTTGATCATACCGATCCCATTGGTTTTCTTGGGAGGTCAAAAGGCGAGCACGAGCGGCTTCGCGTGCGTGGGCGGCCCGGCTGATGGCGTATAGGGTATTTTCTGTGGTCGGAGCTGCTGCCAACGGAGTAACTGTATCGAGGGGCTATGTGGGTTTGCGGCCGAACAACAGAAAAAAGGAGAGTAATCAGTCAAGTGATTGCGCGAAGAATTGTACGCAAATGTCATGTATGGTACAGCGAGGTCCCAGACAGAGTGGTCTGGGGAAATGTGCTTTGAAAGCATGTCAGTAAGGGTTGAATTCAGACGCTCTGTGAGGTCATTTGTTTGCATATTGTACGATGTAGTAAGTTTGTGGTGCGTTTCACATGAGCGTAGGACGTCCGCTTTGACTCTTCCTAGAATTGTGCCGCCTCGGTCCGTGACAGCTGGCATGGAGCACCACTTTACAAGATCACGTCACGTAGAAGAAAATCGGCGACATCTGTGGCGCAACATGTCGCAAGAGCACGTGTGATGGCAAGCGTGTGGCGTAGTCAGTGACCACAGCTATCCACCTGTTACCAGCAGCAGACAGTGGTAAAGGGTCGAGTATTCATTTGGCAGCAGTGGCGAACTACGTTCACAGCGTCTAAGGCATTTTTCTGCATTCTTGCCGCAGATCACTTCTGCGCGGCCTGCACAGCGCACCCGATCTTCCTGGACAGTTGGACACGTGTCGGCCGAATTTCACCGACTCCGTGCAGCACAAGGGGGCGTTGACAGCGGCCGCGTCAGTGTTTCTGCGCGAGTGCGACTGCCATAAAGCACCGTCTCAAGCATCGAGGCCTTCATTTGGCAGCAGTGGCGACTACGTTCACAGCGTCTAAGGCATTTTTCTGCATTCTTGCCGCAGATCACTTCTCTGCGCGGCCTGCACAGCGCACCCGATCTTCCTGGACAGTTGGACACGTGTCGGCCGAATTTCACCGACTCCGTGCAGCACAAGGGGGCGTTGACAGCGGCCGCGTCAGTGTTTCTGCGCGAGTGCGACTGCCATAAAAGCACCGTCTCAAGCATCGAGGCCTTCATTTGGCAGCAGTGGCGAACTACGTTCACAGCGTCTAAGGCATTTTTCTGCATTCTTGCCGCAGATCACTTCTGCGCGGCTGCACAGCGCACCCGATCTTCCTGGACAGTTGGACACGTGTCGGCCGAATTTCACCGACTCCGTGCAGCACAAGGGGGCGTTGACAGCGGCCGCGTCAGTGTTTCTGCGCGAGTGCGACTGCCATAAAAGCACCGTCTCAAGCATCGAGGCCTTCATTTGGCAGCAGTGGCGAACTACGTTCACAGCGTCTAAGGCATTTTTTCTTGCATTCTTGCCGCAGGTTGGTGCAAAGACTTTTACTGTTCCGTTTACATTTCAAAGATACATTGTCACTGCTGCCAAGCTGCGTCATTTCTGTTATATTTTGCCGTGTGTTGTGTGCTATTTTTGTTACCCGTAGTTTCTTTTTGTCATGTCGAAAGAAATTGCAAAGATTAAGGAAGATGTCAAGAACGATCTCTTGAAACTAAGAGATGAGTTTAAACAGGAAATGAAGATGTCGCGGGAATCGTTCGAGAGGGAACTCAGAAATGAAATGCGTGAATTTCGAACTGAACAACGCAACGTTGCTCAGAGCCTTGAGTTTGCTTATAAAAACTATAGAGGATTTGAAAAACCAGCTGGCTGCTGCAGCAGCAAAAAATGCTGAATTAACCACGAGAAACAAGGAACTGCAGGCGAAATGCCAGACTCTTGAGACCCATACAGGGGACCTAGAGAGACGGCTGGTTCACCTAGAGCAGTATTCCAGAAACTCAAACATCGAAATTCAGGGTGTTCGAAAAGAAGAAAATGAGGATGTTCTGAGTGTCCTCTCAAAAATCGGGGAGGCTATTGATGAGCCTGTTCAGGGGTCTGACATAGAAACATGTCATCGGGTGCCTACCCGAAATCCGGACCGCAGTAACATTATAGTTCAGTTTAAGTCTCGGGCGAAACGAGACCTTGTACTAAAAAAGGAAAGAAGATGCGCATCCGCAACAATGACATCGGAGTGTCAGACTCTGCGCAGATCTACATAAATGAGCATCTCTGTCCTGCTCTGAAGCGTCTTCTAGGCATGGCAGTAAAGCGTAGGCATGAAAAGCACTGGAAGTCTGTTTGGTGTTTCAGTGGTAAAATTTTTGCGCGGAAGTCTGATGATTCAGATGCCATACAGATATCTCGCGAAGCTGATCTTGAAAAAATAAACTAGTAGAAGTATCACGTCCTGTACAGTTACAAAAAAAAAAAAAAGATCGAAATGAACTACCATAACCTTGCTCTACCACAAAATATCTCGCTACATTGTCGATTGCAGAAAACCACTTTACATCTGAATGCACGTTCCGCAGTTGGGAAAAAAGATGACATCACTTGCTTTATCAACCAGTTCTCGTTTAAGTTTGACATAATCATGATGACTGAGACATGGTACTACGATGGCTGTGATATGCTTCGTCTGGACGGTTACTCGCGCTTTTTTATTAATCGTCCGAATCGCCGAGGAGGGGCGTTTGCATCTTTGTTGACGCTTATCGGACCCATGAACTTGTTTCCGATTTTTCTGTGATTACGGATGACTTTGAATTTTTAACACTTAAAACTGACTCAGAAATTGTTGCTGCTATTTACCGTCCCCCAAATGGTAACATCGTGAATTTTCTTAATTTTTTTGAGTCTTTCTTAGAATATATCAACTCAAACAAATATCGGTTTGTGTGCGGTGGTGATTTTAATATAAACCTTTTGGAAGACACTCAAAGCACGTGCGAGTTCATATCGTGCCTTCACTCATCTGGATTTACAAATCTAATATCAACGCCAACTCGTATCACAGTAACCAGTTCATCACTGTTAGACATGATGATTACGAATGCTGACACACTTGTTTCTAACGCCGGTACTATTTCATCAGACATAAGTGACCACTGTCCAGTGTTCATGCAATACAGTTCCTCAAAAACAGAAAAGAGGCGTCAACATCAGACTGTACAAGTACAAAATATCACTGATGGGTCACTGCAGGCTTTCAAGCGTGCCGTTAGCATGCATGACTGGTCTTTCGTTTATATGATTAGAGATGTTCATGAAGCGTACTTAAAATTTATAGAATCTTTTACAAATATCTACTTCACTCATTTTCCTTTTAAAACGTTTAAACCGTCAAAGAAAATAAGAAAACCTTGGGTCACATTTGCTATTAGGCGTTTGATAAACCGAAAAAATAAGCTTTTCCATGCATTCTTGAAATCGCGAGAGGAAGAATTACTACAGCAGTATAAAGCTTTCAGAAATAAACTAAACAGCGCTCTTCGAAAGGCGAAGATAGCGTATTATGAAAAGTTGTTTTCTGGTATCTGTACAAGGTACCCTGATGCAGCTTGGAAAGCAATAAACAGTGTTTTAGGACGCCACAAGGCAGACTTCATGCCACGTGAAATTACGTTAAATAATCGTGTACTAACTGGTGCACTACTTGCCGATTCTTTCAATAAATATTTCACTTCTGGTATACCGCCAGTTAAGAATACCCTGCAAATGACTAGCTCAATTATTAGAAATGCTGAAAGCATATTTCTCAACCCGGCAGACGAACCAGAAGTATTCAGAACATTTATGAGTCTTAAGAATAGCAGTGCATTAGATATTGACAATCTTCAGATCGGTCCCATAAAATTTGTTTTAGAGCATTTAGCCCCTGTACTTGTGTACATATTTAATTTAGCAGTAGAGTCCGGGGAATTTCCCCGTGAAATGAAGCGCTCTCGTGTGTCTGTTCTGTTTAAAGGTGGCGACAAAAACTTGCTGGGAAATTATCGCCCAATATCGATTATTCCGGTGTTTGCTAAGGGTTTCGAAAAAATGCTACATTCCAGATTATCCAACTTTTTCACTAGAAGTGACATTATAAGCGACGCTCAGTTTGGTTTCCGTAAAGGAAGGTCTACGGAGTTAGCTTTGTTAAGGCTAAAAGAAATTATTTTAGAGAACATCGAAAACAGGCTATTTACATTAGGTTTGTTCATTGATTTCACCAAGGCTTTCGATTCCATTGACCATAGCACGCTACTTCTTAAGTTAGAAATCTATGGTGTTCGAGGCACTCCCCTGGCTTTAATAAAATCATATTTAGCAGAACGATCACAATGTGTGTGTTTAGGTAACCATCACTCATCTTCATTGCCTGTCAGTAGAGGTGTCCCGCAAGGAAGTGTATTAGGGCCCCTTCTTTTCAATATTTTTATAAATGATATTGTTAATATCAACAAGTCGGTAAAATTTATAATATATGCTGATGATGCCACGGTCTTGTTTTCCGGCGCAGATACAGATAGGTTGATAGAAAGTTGTAATCGTTTCTTTTGCAATATTACATCATGGTCACTATCAAATAAACTTAAAATTAACCCTAAGAAAACGAAGGTTATAATATTTAGAGCTAGAAATAAATTTCTGAACGTTAAACAAGATATTATTTGTGCAGACCAAAAAAATAGATATTGTAGAAGAACATAAAATTCTCGGTGTAACATTTTCATCTCATCTAAGTTGGGACTCTCACGTAAGTCATTTATGCAAGAAACTTTCTTTTACAGCGGGAGCTCTGTCGCGTTGTCGAGAAATTCTCCCTACACAAATAAAAGTCAGCATATATCAAGCACTGTTTCAATCACATATAAGTTACTGCAGTCTGGTTTGGCTTACTACAACTCAACGCAACATCAACAGAATATTGGTTTTGCAGAAGAAAGCTGTCCGTCACATTGCCAACACTGGTTATTTATCACCGACATCGACATATTTTCGCAAGTACAGTATAATTAAAATCCAATATATGTACGAGTTCCGCATCCTACGATCATTTTACATATGTTCTTCTTCATTTAAACAATTTATCGAGTTAACTGCTGCACTGCAACGCAACAGTCATGCTATCAATACTCGTAATGTAGGAGGATGGCTCATACCGCGCTTTCGCACTGACTATAAACTGCAGTCATTGAAATATAACCTCCCATGCATTCTTAAAAAGCATAATCATTTACATAAACCTGCGCTAAATACATTACGTGAAATATTTCTGAATTACTAATGTATTTCAATTATTTGTTAATGTTGTACTACATTTCACTGTATATTGTTGTATATGATTAGCTATCATGATTTTCTATTATTATATTGTGTTGATATTAGTGTTTCGTGTAGTTTACTGCCAGAATTACAGGTGTACTATTGCTTGTACTATTACAGGTGTACTATTGACTGTGTTCCTTGTACTTGTAGTATTAAAATTTCTTTTCTGTAAATAAATTTTGGTATTCTGTTGGTCTTGTTCGTTGTTAGAGATGTGTTTTAGTCAAAAAAATCATTCCCTGTTACGCTTACACAGATATTGTTATATGCTTTGTTTTTGTAAATATTTTTGTACAATGTGTGATATATCTTGTAATTTGGTGTAAATATTTTTACCGGTCACTTGTTGCCATGTCTTTTGGTCTTCTGGGCCCTAGTCAAGCTGTTTCATTACAGCTTTTAGCCCAGGAGACCATCCAGAATGTAATGTTTTCGTTTTATTCTGGAAATAAAGAGAATAAAGAATAAAGAATAAAAAAAAGTCCACGCCGGCGCGAAAGAAAGGTCCAGAAAAAAATGTCGAGTGGTTGAAGGCGCCCAGCCGTAAACGTCGACGGTGCTTTGCGGCGTTGTCATTTCTTACACGCCGCGACGTATCTTCTGACGGAGCGAGCGAAACTTGGCCAATAGAAGCGGTGGCGAATGTGGTTGTATGTGCGGGGCACACCAAGGTGACCGGCAGCAGAACGTCGTGAAGTTCGTGGAGTGCAGCCGAGTGGAGGTGCTTGGGTATATCAAGCAGCAGAGATTGGCCGTCTGGATGGATATTATGCCGGTATATGTACCATTCTGGAGAACAAACGAGCGATGGGATCGGTTCGATGGAGACGAATCGAGGTGCTCGATGGTAGTCTGTAAGGCTGCATCATGGTGTTTCTCGTCGGCTATGTGCGTCAGTTGGGAAACAGAGCCCACATAGGCGTCGTTGTCAGGTACAGCGACTGATTCGCCAACTGAATAGCGAGAGATACAATCGGCGTCCTTATGCAGGTGTCCGGACTTGTAGGTCACAACAAAAGTGTATTTTTGCAGTCGCTGAGCCTAGCGACCAAGTAAACCTGTGGAATCTCTCAAAGATGAAAGTCAGCAGAGCGCGTGGTGGTCGGTGACGACAGAGAAGTGAGTGCTATGTAAATATGGACGGAACTTTGAGATCGCCCTGACAACAGCAAGGAATTCTCGCTCTGTGATCGAATAGTAGTGCTCTGCAGCTTCAAGGAGGCGGCTAGCATAGGCAATAATGCGGCCGTGTCCCTCTTAGCGTTGTGTCAGAATGGCTCTGATACCGTGACTACTGGCCTCCGTTCGGACCTCAATTTGGGCGGATAGATCAAAGTGGGCCAGGATAGGGGGCGTCATCAACAGTGTGATGAGGCGAGAGGAGGTAGCTGCTCGAGGGAGCCCCCCCCCCCCGAAAATGGGACGCCTTTCTTCAGAAGATTGGTAAGTGGTTGAGCGATCGCTGCAAAGTCTTTCAGGAACCGCCTGAAGTAGGAACAGAGTCCCACAAAGCGCTGGACATTGTTGGCAGACTAGAGTACTGGGAAACTCATGACGGCACGGATATTATCAGGGTTCGGCCGCACACCAGAAGCATCGACAAGGTGGCCCAACACTATAATCTGTCGGTGGCCCAAGTGACACTTCGAGGAGTTCAATGGGAGGCCAGCATTGCGGAAAACGTCGAGAAGGGCCGACAAACGCTCAAGGTGGTTTTCAAATGTAGGTGAAAGTACGAGGGCGTTGTCTAGGTAACACAAGCTGTTGACCGTTCAGACCCGTGTAGCAGGAGTCCATCATACGTTCAAACGTGGCTGGGGCGTTGCAAAGACCGACGGGCATAACCTTAAATTGCTAGAGGCCATCGGGATTGACGAAGGCGATCTTTTCGTGGTCTTTATCGTCAACGGCCATTTTCCATTAACCAGAGCGAAGGTCGATGAATAAAAAGTAGCGTGTACCATGGAGACAATTTAAAGCTATATCAATATGGGGTAAGTGATACACGCCCTTCTTTGTAATTTGATTTATATGCCGGTGATCGATGCAGAATCACTATGGGCTGTCCTTCTTTTTAGCCAGGACGACAGTTGACGCCCACAGACTTGTTGAGGGCTCAATAATACCTTTAGTTAACATTTTGTTCACTTCGGCTTGAATAATCTGGTGCTCAGATGCGCACACACGAAATGGTCGATGGTGAATGGGAGTAGTCGATCGTCAAGGTCGACGATGTCACAGTAGCAAGCTAAAAGGTGGATGAGGGTGGCTCTGATTGTGCTGGGGGAGGTCAGGAGTGATCATGGGACGTATTAACATATTGAGGCGTGCGGAATCGGGTGGGAGACAAGGAAGATTAGTGCTTACGTTGGCTGTGAAAGTGGTGACGTGGTTATCGGCTAAGAACCGCAACGTGGGGATTAGGACACCTTTAGGGAAGACTTGCTTCGTGAAGCCGACATTTATGACGGGTAGATGTATCCGGTGGGCGGCTATAGTTACGACGCAGTGAGGTACGGTGACATCACTGGTCAGTAGGACATCAGGAATCGGCGTGACGATGTATTCCCCACACAATACGGGTAAGATCATGGCGAATTTGGCGAACGTGAGGGCTTTAGGTGGTAAGAGGAGAAACTCTGTGGCACAGAGGCCACGTTGAAGTTCAGGTTGAATATCCGGCTGAAGAGAAATGCCTAAGCAAAAAGTACCAGCGAAACAGTCTCTCAGAGCAGAACGGGTCGACAGGAAGTCCATCCCTAAAATGAGGTTATCAGGACAGTTTTGGAGCACCGTGAATAGGGCAGGGACGTAGTGGTCGGTGATGCTTATGCAAGCCGTACACATTTCGATAACAGGAACAGTTTTGCCATTAGAGACACGTACAGCTTCTGTAGCAGGAGGCGTGAGTACTTTTCTTAAGCGGCGGCAAAAATTAACACTGATTATGGACACGTGAGCGCCATTATCCACTAGTGCCGTCAAAGAAATAACGTCCTCATGCATATCGATAAGAGTCTTGTTCGTAGGAAGCGTCATTGGAGGGTTTGGTTCAGACGGAGATGATGAAGCACTACCTCCAAGAGCTGCAGAGTAGTTTTTCGTCAGGTAGAATGGACGGTTAGGCGGCGAGGGATGGTGGCGGGCGTGGCTGGGGCGGCAGGGAATGATGGTGCTAAGGGAACGGAGAACGAGCAGGAAGGCGTCTGTAAGGTGCGTCAAAAGCAGGATTTGTACGTATGGGCAAATACCAGCGAAGATCTTCATATTGGCAATATGGGCGAAAAACAGGTTCCTATGTGATGGCGTCCAAGAGGCACGGCAGTAGCGGGAGACATGCCCAACACGGTGGCACGGAAGCATATTAGTTTGTCGTCGAGAACTTGCCTATCCGTGGGGTTGCGAGATTGTGGAGGAATGAATGGTTCACGTCGAGATGCATTGATGGGCATTAGTCTGGAAGAGGGGCGAGAGACGGGGAAGGTGACACAGAACGCGAGGTTGGCGAGTTTTGATCGTACAACTACCTGAATAACAGAGACCGCGGGGGTTGGTTTGGTAGCATGTTCGATGAGAGAGGACTGAAGTGGCACTGGACTTGCTACTTCAAGTGGCCCTCGAACGATATACGTGACACTCTGCTCAAAGGGCAGTGTGGCGGCGGAATCGGAGCGGGTGGACGTAGCTGCCGCGTTTGGCAAACGAGAAAAAGGAGGGCGCACCCAACGGCTTTTTGCTGTTTCGAAATGGCGGCATTCTTGATTGATGCGGTCGATAGCTGAGACATTGGCGTAAACCAGCAAATTGAAAGAGTCGTCCACGATTTCCTTCAAAACGCGACCAACCTTGTCAGCTTCAGCCATCGCCTCGTCCACGTTCCCGCAAAGAGAACTTCTTGTATGCATGGCATATACGATTCAGTTGACGACTGGACGCTGGTAGCCAGTTCCTGTCGTGCATTTGCCTGGCGACAGGTCGGGTCCCCGAAAATGTCACGTAGAACGTGTTCCAGCTGGTGAGTTTGGACTCAATAGTTTCGTACCAGATACGCGGGGTTCCGTCCAAGTAGAAGAGAACATTAGTGAGCACCATGGTAGGGTCCCAGCGGTGAGTTTGACTGGCTTGTTCATACAGGCGAAAACAGTAGTCGACATCGAGGCCAGGTTGCGCAGAGAATGTCCCGGGATCACTGAGTGTGGGGACCGCGACAAAAATTGTCGGAGAAGTCGCAGGCGGATATGGCCACGAGTTGTCACTGGAATCCATGGCGGGAAGTTGGAGAATGCGGCCACTGCGAAGCTGCGTGGTGAGGACGGAGAACGTTCCACCTCCACTAAATATGTTACGTGAGTAACGAGTCAATATATTGCAAATATATATATACAAAATATATTTGCAAGAGTGGATGCAGCGCTGACCAGTCTGGCTCCGAGCTCGAGCAGCAAACGACCTTCATCCTCTTTGTCGGGCACACACGAGCATTGGCAACAAGCATTGCGGCAGCCTACATGTAGCAATATTGAGCAAACATGGGTGCGTGGTTTAGCAGAATATCGAGCATTCTCTTGGGATGCGGTAATGTGTTGGGACGTGACACTATGGAACAAATGCTTCTGGATTCGCATGGCGTAAGGTTCGCAGCAAGAGATTGTTCATATGACATAACTGTTCTGGGTGTCCGTAGTATGTGGAAAACGTGAATACAGGTGCGGCACGGAAATATTTACGAATAATTCGAGAGAAAGCTTCATCCAAAACGTTGGGCAAACTAGGGAGATGTTTACAGCCTAGCCCTAGAGTGGGTACTATTAAACTGAGAGTGGCTGAATATAGGGAAAAGAAAATGACTGAACAGTGGTGGATTATATTTCTAACGTTATCACTGATGTACATGCATGTATCCTGGTTGTTTTGTACCAGTTTCTTGACTAGAAAATAAAGAAACAAAATGGCGCGTTGTCTGATAATTAAGGCATAATTTTTTGAACGGTGGGGACTCCGGGTGGTACCGCAGGACCCAAAAAGAAATTTAGTTTTATTTACAAGCCTTATGTGTATCATCACATATGAATTTCTACTGTCAGTGTCGGCGGTGACGGGCACGAGTGATTAAAAAATTACCAGATGATGTCACTCTGTGACGTAGCGATGACGTTAACCAAAACGTGTGACGATAGCTAAAGCTGGTGACGTGATTAGGACATCATGACATCACGTGACGCAACGCACATGATACAGTGATTGCATGACAACGTAGCTCGGTTAAAATGGTCGGGTAGGAGAGACAGGTGAGGATCTTGGAAGCAGTAAGGTGTAGAAAGCATTGGAAGGATGGAGGATGATTACGTCAACTGAAACGAAGAAGGCCCATTTTACCTTCGACTAGTTACAGTGAATGTATAGAGAACTGTCTTATATTTTTATTCGGTGAGCGTGCCAGCTGTGGGCTTGGAGTTTTTTTTGGAACACTACTACCTGCACCAGTTCGCTGAAAGAAACTTCGCTTGAAAAAAATTATGAGCCAATCCTTTGTATGAATGACCAGTGAAGCTGTTGAGCCCAATTTCGGTAACCTGCGCACTCACAAGCCCGTGGGCAGTGCGTAGAATACGTGCTCGGATTCATTAATGGGTTCACCACAGCCGATTCCGCACCGGTGTTCACTTGCTGCGATGGCTTCGGTGCGTCGCAGTAAGAGAATCATTAGATTGAAGGACGTGCGA
Source organism: Rhipicephalus annulatus (assembly GCA_013436015.1). NCBI lineage: Eukaryota > Metazoa > Arthropoda > Arachnida > Ixodida > Ixodidae > Rhipicephalus > Rhipicephalus annulatus. Next base: position 440,123 of record WOVY01012538.1, read on the forward strand.
CCGTTCTGCCATGTGTGCATATCTGGAGGGGCCGGCCTCGGTACTAAAAGTGTCGCCGGAGGCGCGCGCCGTTTGCGACTTCGAGGAAATAACAGACTGGCTCACAACTTCGTGGCACGGAAGTCGAAGTTTCCTATGCATTGTTACAAACCTCGGAATGATTTGCGGTTTTGTGAGCAATTTCACCGCGGAGTACTAGCCGCATTAAAGAGCGTTTAACAGAAGATGAGCGCTTGTGTCGTCAGGTTTGACCAGACCATACAGTAGCCGGAACACTTCCTGGAAAAGGGGTACCTTTCACTGAAGGGGGCCATGCGGCGTCGCGGATCTATGACTTCATAAGGACCTCAGTGAGGAGAGGTTGACTCGCATGAGACTTCACGTGGGTAGAAGGGCGATATACCTTATTATGAGTCAGTAACATTCTAACCAATTCATGGGTTCACGAGCAATTTCGTCGCGCCATGCCAGCTGCTTTGAAACAGAGACAATTTGAGATCTAGAGAACCCTGGGAGAAAACTGCTGTAGTTGTCGCACCATGTTACTTGAAGTGTGTATCATAGAAATATGTATTACGAGTTGGTGACTTTTCTTACGATGTAATCAGTGTGTTCATTTTCAAGCCCGATTGATGAAAAAAATGACTCCTACTACTCATATTTTATTACAAGGGACAGATCTGAGGTGTTCATGACATATCTTGCCATCAGGGGTGGTTTTTGTTCTTGAATCATAAGGGGTTGCATTTGGAAGGATGAGTGTCATGTTAAGAGCTGATTATCAAGACATGCCTTTCTTTAGATCGCTTTGTAGCTGCTCACTGTCTGACTCACAGAAAATTTCGCGGTAAATACCACAAACCATCTTCTGCTTATAGCCTCCCAGGGCAAAACAAGTGTTCAGGTAGATCATTGATTAATATTAGAAAAATAAGAGACCCTAAGTGGACCACTGTGACACATCTGATAACACTGACACATCAGAACAGCGAACACCCGGTAGGATCACGCGTTGGTTTCCTTTCAAGAGGTACGCTTCCAACCACTTCAGGAGGTATTGGGCGAATCGAAGTAGGGCAACTTTGGTAGTAACAGGGTATAACATACGCCCCGCCGCGGTGGTCTAGTAGCTTAGGTACTCGGCTGCTAACCCGCATGTCATGGGATCAAATCACGGCGGCGGCGGCTGCAATTCTGATGGAGGCGGAAATGCTGTAGGCCCGTGTGCTCAGATTTAGGCGCACGTTAAAAAGCCACAGGTGGTCGAAATTTCTGGAGCCCTCCACTACGGCGTCTCTCATAATCATATGGTGGTTTTGGGACGTTAAACCCCACATACAAATCAATCAATCAATCAATCAATCAATCAATCAATCAATCAATCAATCAATCAATGAGAGTATGAGATACGGTACATAATGTTTTCTCGAAGCCTAAAAAATGAAGTCAACTTTTGAACCATAAATATTGAACGCTGCAATGTCATGGCGAAATTTTCTGAGCTGAGGGACGAGAAAAAAAAGCCCGCCATGAAGCCATGCTGCTTCGCAATAAAGAAGCCATTTTCGTGAAGAGTTATCATAAAATTCGTATAAATAACGTGTTCTAATATATTACAAGCGACGTTTCTGAGCAAAATTGGCCTGTAGTTGCACATTTTCGCTCTTAAACTACTTTTGTGAGTTAGAATTGCACTTGAAGTTTTCCAGTACGATGCCAGGGCCTCTGTTCGGGGGATATTTAAAAAAACAGTGTTAACAAAGGGGTGAAAGACAGTGCACAGATTAAAGAAAACGAAATGTGAAATAAAGTCAGGACTAGTAGCCGCGCGGATCTTTATCTTCTGTGGCAATATAGCTGCATCGTCTTCAGAGAGCTCAATAGAGCCTTTTCGTATTTCGCAAGCGCGATTCTCTTCACTGCATATTTGAACAAGAAGTGGTGGCACCTCTAGCTTCAAGGGAAGATGCTATCCAAGTTGAATGTGTGGGGCTTCTATATCATAAGCGTTTATAGCAAGAAAGCTAGCTCGACATTTTCCACGCCTTTGCGTAAGCAAACTGCGCTCCAACAGGCTATCTGCACTAAATTGACAAGCCGTCATTAGTTGTTTAAACTTCATTTCAAAAAAGCTAGCAATAAAATTTTAAAAAAGGTCTTTTTTCATTATCTGTGTGAGCTCAGCGACGTCATGCAATTAAAAAAACGAGCTCTTCAATGGAAAAACGTATAGTGAAAATGAGCACTGAAGGCCTGTGCTTTCGCCAAAAAATCTATGCCCTAGGATTTTCGTCTATCACGTCAGGGATAGCGTCACAGGAGTTCTTTTTACTATTGACACATTTCACCCTTTATTTTGGATTATTTTTAACTTTGTCTCCAAAAGTGCAAAAATTTTTTATGGGTACTGCGCATCAACTTCGCCATTGTTTCGTTAATTTTCTACATCTTCACATAAAATTTAGAATTCTGCGAGTGGCAATGCTTACAGAAGGCTCCATTTTGTCTGCTTGTAAACGTACTACCTTTTGTAGTAATACACGGTTTATTATTTCGGCCCTGAGAAGAAATGACACGCGTGGTGGTGAAAGTTTTTTGTCAATGAAAAATAGAATAGTTTTAAACAGCAGTTATTGCTCAGCAACACCTGTCATTAGGCCACGTGATGTACTGCTTCTGGGGCCTTACGAAAACACACACATTCGACAAATATCCCGAAAACATGAACAACTTCTAAATCCAGGGATAAATCTTTAGGTGTGAGGACAGAGAAGAAAAGTGTAGGCGACAAGAAAATGCCGAAAGAAGAAGACGGAATGAGCTACGAGAGAACGTGTGGAAAAGGCTCGCGAGGATCAGGCCACGAAGGCCTCTTGAGCGCCGCTCGAGTTGACGAGCGTCGGCCGGCGTGTGACCGGGACGACTCTGTCCAAGGTCCATGCAGTTCCGGGGGCCTGCTTCAAGGTCCAAGTACATGGCCTGCGGAGCGGGTCCTGCCTGGGCGCAGTGTCCGGGGGTGAGTTCGTAGACGAGGCTTACCCGGTGCCGAATTCGTGGGCCGTCACCTGACCCTGGTCCTCTGGAGCAGCGGTACATTGTGTTGAGTTGGCCACCGAGTGGTATTCAGTGGCCCTGCACATGGTTGCACATCCGCGCGTCCTCGACCATGCCGGCCGCAATCTCCGTGGCACTCCTGCCTTCTCGCATTACGTCCAGCACACCATAACGGGAGGCCAGTGTTCCGAACCATAAAGCAGTGTTTTTTCTTCCACCTATTATTTAGGAAGTTCACATGCTCGACGCGGTCGTGCAGAAGCATATTCAAACTCTGAACAGTTTAGAGGTTCCTGTCGCGCATGCTTGTCAATCACTCTTGTATACTGTCGTTCTTTATGAAAGGGAACACGCGAACGCGCGGCCTGCACTCTGCGGCGGCTGCCTACAGCACCATCAACCAACAAGTGAAGAAAGCATGTTTGCTTTTGGCGTCATCTATGGCCAAGCAATAAAACGGGTCATGGCTGGTAGACAAGCGCTGCTAAATTCCGTTCCCTCTCGCCGCTCGCGTGGTGTGCGATAACGGATGATTACTGCAGCTTGTGCCGTGGTCGCGCACACCGTTTGAGATGTTGGCAGTGGACTACGCACTGCAGGCGCGAGCGGAGAAGGAGTGTGATCTAGGAGCCCTTGCCTATCGGCCATAACTCGTTATTTTTTTTAGATGCGGAAGCATCTTATACTCGCGCCTTGTAGTGCGCCGTCCGCACCGCTTCTCGAACATTCGACAGCTGACGTGCGCGCATGCGCCGTCGCGCCGTCGCCCACCATCTGTGCCGCGCGCGCTTCTCCTTCGAGAACATTCGACAGCTGACAGCGCATGCGCCGTCGCGCCGTCGCCATCTGTGCCGCGCGCGCGCTTCTCCTTCGAGAACATTCGACAGCTGACAGCGCATGCGCCGTCGCGCTGTATATATACTCAAGGTCGGCGCTCGCTCGCTCAGTTGCCGCTCGTCGGTTGGTTTGTACGGCGCGTCGACGTCCAAGGTCGCGGTGAAATGAATTCCAACGAATCCACAAACACAATGATCGACGTCCCTTCGACCAGCGCCACCCTTTCGCATACGTGTGTACGTGTTCACTCATTTAACACCCCCTCCTACAACCACGTTAACCAATTTAGCCATCGACCCAAGTAAGTCGCAATTTAACACCCCATTTCACAACCACGTTAACCAATTTAGCCATCGACCCAAATAAGTCGCACTTTAACACCCCGTTAACCAATTATATGCTCCGCATCCTCCTCAGTGTTCCCCCGAGGGAAGCTGCGGGCAATTTTTTTCGGCAACAGATAATGCTGAAAGTGAACGTGTTTTCTTTTGTTGTCGGTTGATGGTGCTGTAGGCAGCCGCCGCTAAGCGCAGGCCACGCGTTCGCGCGTTCCCTTTCATAGAGGGAACGCGCGAACGCGTGGCCGGCGTGTTTACATATCGCTACGTGCGTGTTTTCTTTACACTTATGTTTCATTCGGTTTTCGCCCCACAAAGCCTGTCTGGAATGCTCAGCGCAAACTGCGTCTCATTATTTTGAATGTCCACAGCTATTGTCGATAATTTTGTTAAGATAACGCCAGCTTCGTGAACATACAAATCATTCTGGAACCTACGACATTGATAGCGATAACAATAGAATATTCGATGGCTAGTGTATAAATGCCGACACGCTTTGTCGCTCGTCAGATGATTGACAACAGGTGCTCTGCTCGCCGCTATCAGGTCCAGTATGTTGCTGTTATCTGCCTTTCCTTTTCGTGGCCACAAGTGTGGCCGAATAAACAGTTTATTCTGAACACCCAGTCTGCTTCCTTCGTCAGCGTCACGACCTCGTGACAATGTAGTTTTCGCTAATCGCTTTTCTATCTTTACTCAACTGGCATGCGTCATAATGTTCTCCTCTTTACCTCTAGAGCGTTCTTGCAAATCTTTTTTCGTTCGTTAGTCGCAAAGGTGATGAACGATCATAACCTGAACACTAGAGCTGGTATCGCTTGATTGCACGACATCGACGAAAAGCACACGTTTATTCGAGTAAAATATAGGTTCAATCATTTTCATATTTCGTAAACTAAAGTGATGACCTGAAGTCAATTTAAAGCATAATAAAGCGGGTATAGTCTTAATCTCAAATTGTGTGTCGTTTTCAGAGTCTGTTTTTGAGGTCTGCTATATTATTGTGGTGCCAGTAGAAGGGCAAAACATTTTTTTTGGAAGAGTAAGAATCGCATCATGTTATGAATAAAGGCGATAAGAGAGAAAATTCACGAACACTCAGCACTGCTTCATCGTCTTAGTTGGTCATGCTGTTCAATCGCATACGAATCATATACAACTCGGCCACTTGCCAGTCACACAAAAGAAACATTTTGTGAACGCGAGTGCTCCTTTAATGGACCTCACCAGCTGTGAGCAGACGGCGGCTAGGAAGAGGGTCCCGAATGCGGTGCTTGCTGCGCTCAGAAGCGGCGCCAGCAGGACAGCCGCGAAGGCCAGCGCCAGCGCCATCTTGCACACGCGCACCCCGGCCACGGAGAGCAGGCGAAGAGCCACTCGCGCCACCAGGCTGCTCGACTCGGTGACGGTGCCGCACAGCAACGCGGTTGCAACGAGCCGCATGGCCGACAAGCAGGCGTCCCGCGACGCTTCCTGCGTTGTAGCGGAGCTCGCTTATGTTGCACCTACCACGAAGAAAGCGAACAGCTGTGCGTGAACAGAATATTGTATATCAGAACCAACCGTGCTGATCACGGTAGGTTGCAGGCGCACCAAAAAACAAAAAAAAATGGCAGCATATCCACGGAGTGAATGATGGAGAGTGGGGCGAAGCATTCGTCCGTCCATACGTCCGTCTGTGTGACCGTCCATGCGTCTGTTTGTGCGCCCGTCCCTGCGTTCTTTCATGCATCCGCCCCTGCGTCCGTACATGCGTCCATCCATGCATCTGTTTGTGTGTCCGTTCGTTCATCTATTCAACACTCCAAGTCCTACCATCTCGCATCTTTTTATCATATATTCCCCATATAGAAGCACCGCCATCCAGCGGACATTCCAAGGACTAAACGAGAGGTGGCACACGCGCACTTTCTTACGGCCTGCGCTTTGGGTCCACTTCCCACCTTTAACCACCTCGAGTTCATGGTATATTCTAGTTCACTGTATTCATGGCACTGCGACCAAACGCTCGCTAAACCTTTCGAAAACCAAGGAGGTTACGCCCAGCGAGTATAACGTAGCAACCTTTCCCTGCCAGATAGGGCTCAATTTACATGCCAATGGCTGCTAATGAGAAATGAGAGACAGGAGAATTCGGCTTTTACTTTCTTACGGCTTGCGCTTCGTATCTACCTCTCATTTTTAACCACCTTGAGTTCATTCATGGTATATACAAGTTCATTGTATTCATGGCACTGCGGCTCAACGCTCGCTAAACCTTTCTAAAGCTAAGGAGGTTACACCCAGCGAGTATAATGTAACATCCCTTTCTTGTCCGATAGTGCTCAATGTACATGCCAATGGCTGCTAATGGGGATCGCAGCGTGCGCGTTGACTAAAAGCCGAATTCTCCTGTCTCTCATTCTCAATTAACAGCCATTGGCATGTACATTGAGCACTATTTTTTATTGTTAAACAACGCACAGAAGAAATCTCTCACTGGCACCACCTTGGAGGTCAAGTGTTATACCTATCTCGGGTATGTGCCGCTGGTGGTTACATACGAGGGACGCCCAAGCCACGCCATAAGGAGCTTCGCCCCTAAAACAAATGCTAGTTCTGCGTATTCCGTAAGAATTTATACCATGCTGGTTTGCTGCAACGCTACAGAACACCAGTATTTGTGTACCCACGTACATAACGGAAACAAGAAAAAAAGATATCGCTGTTTTTTCTAGGCGAGTTAGTATGTCGAAGTGTGTCAACTCAGAGAAATACTCATCAGCCTGTCCGTCGCAAGTGAGTCCACGCAAGCGGATGAGGGAATTGGACTATGTTTAGAAAATAAGTAAAGTAAATTATTTCGTGCCGTTTAAGTGGAACACGTGAACGCGCCACGGGGGTCTAGTGCTTATGGTGCATGACTGGTAACCCAAAGTCGTAGTACGGAATCCAGCCGTGGCGGCCGCTTTTTCGATGGAGGCAAAACTGCTCGAGGCCCGCGTGCTTCAATTTAGGTGCAATTAAAAAAAAACTCCAAGTAGTCGGTACTTTTCGAGCCCTCCAATACGATGACCCTCTATCATATTTTGGTTTTGGGACCTTAAACCCTTAGGAGTACACACACGCAAGATTAAGCGTACCAAGGAGCAAAAAATGATGTAGAGCGATGCCCTGAGAAGGAAGCAGCGTAAATACCAGACGAGAAATGACCACACAACAAAAGCGCTGACGAACATCTGTGCCTCAGTTTATTATACCAAAAATATATAGAGAAAAAAGCAACACAACTAAAGCCATTATGCACGCATAAAGATGAAACGTAAGATGATTCTGCCCCGCCCCCCATTCCGAGTACATATGTTCCAAATTAACAGCTCAAAAACACCTTCTCTGTTTTGAAGACAGTGGGTGAAGGCTTGCTGACGCACATGTTCCATTTCTTCTTGGTAATGATACGGAAAAGAAGAGACGCCGTATCGACGAGGCTGGGGATCTGATGCATTTAAATACAGCAGTATTGGCGTGACCGGTTCACCAGCGATCAAGTGGAGACAACCCTTCGTCTTCCTCGTCAGGCACACACGCGCGTCGCCCACTAGAATATCAATATGCATGCATGTAGCATAACCCCCGGCGGCACAATGGCCGTCTCGGCGCATCTAAATGTCTACGTCACTAGGAGAGTGGTAGGGCTTCAAGCGTGCAACATGTACAATATCGGTAGCCTGCTGGGCACATGAAGGCGACGGGGTGGCAGGACCAATTTCCTATGTTACGGGAGTAACCACGCGAAGGACTCGGTTTGGACCTGTGTAGCGAGTAAGCAGCTTCTCTGACAAGCCAACTTGACGGGTCGGAGACCAGAGCAGAGCCAAAGAACCGGGTGGAAAGTGTGCGTCGTGGTGTGGTTGGTCATACAAACGCCGTTGCTTCTCTTGAGAGGTCAGAAGGCAAGTACGGGTGATTTCGCGTGCGTGAGCGACCCGAGTGATAGCGTCCATAGCATATTCACTAGTCAGTGCGTCAAGAGATGGTATGACGGTCTCTAGAGGCACTGTTGGTTCTCGACTAAACAGCAGAATAAAATGGAGAGTAACCGGCATTGTCGTGGCGCGAAAAATTGTTGGCAAATGTGACTTCTACCAACCAGTCGATGTGGTTGGTAGAAACATACTTAGCGACCATGTCTATAAGAGTTCGATTGAGACGCTTCGTGAGTCCATTGGTTTGCAGGTGGTATGACGTAGTCAGCTTGTGTCTCGTTTGACAGGACTGCAAGATGTCGGCTATGACCTTCGACAAAAAGGTGCGGCCACGGTCTGTAAGCATCTGCCGTGGGGCTCCGTGTTGCAAAATCACGTCCTTGAGGAGGAATCCAGCGACATCTGAGGCGCAGCTTGTTGGGAGAGCTCGTGTGATGGCATAACGCGTGGCGTAGTCAGTGGCCACGGCTATTCACTTGTTAACTAAAGAAGGCAAGAAGAAAGGGCCAAGTGTGTCCAAGCCAAAAGTGGAAGAACGGTTCTGACGGATTGTCAAGTGGTTGAAGGCGTCTGGCGAGAAGTTTCGATGGTGTTTTGTGGTGCTGACATTTCTCACAAACCGCGACGTATCTTCTGACTGAGCGTGTAAGCCCTGGTCAAAAGAAGCGTTGACGTATTCGGTCGTAAATACGTGACAAAACCAAGGTGAAAGCAGTCGGAAGGTCATGAAGTTCATGTAGAACTCCCGAGCGAAGATGTTTTGGAATAACTAGCAGCAGGGCCGGTCCATCCAGCTTCAAACTTTGGCGGTATAATACACCATCGTGGAGCACGAATGAGCGATGGAACTGACTGGAAGATGGTGATTCGAGGCGCTCAATGATAGCACGCAAGGACGCATCATAGCGCTGCTCGTCACCGATGCATGTCATTTGCGAAAGGGAAAAGAGGCAATGCTCGGTGTCGGTGTCAGGCACAGTGCTCGACTCGGCAACCGGGTAGCGGGACAGGCAGTATGCGTCCTGATGTAGGCGTCCGGACTTGTACGTCACCGTGTAAGAATTGATACTCTTGCAGTCGCAGAGCCCAGTGCCCGAGAGGGCCAGTAGGATCCTTCAGTGACCTAAGCCAACATAGCGCATGATGGTCAGTTATCACAGAGAAATTTGTGCCGTATAATTATGGGCGGAACTTTCAGACTGCCTGAACAAGAGCAAGTCATTCACGCTTTGTAATGGAATAGTTGCGCTCAGCAGCTATGAGGTGGCAGCTAGCGTAGGCGACAACTCGTTCGTGTCTGCGTTGGCGTTAGGCTAGGACGGCTCCGATTCTGTGACCACTAGCATCGATTCGGACTTCTGTCAGAGCGGATGGGTCAAAGTGAGCCATTATAGGTGGAGTCGTCAGTAGCGTGATTAGGTTAGAAGAAACAGCAGTTTGGTCGGTACCCCAGATAAATGCTACATGCATGCATATTGATATTCTAGGGGGCGACGCGCGTGTGTGCCTGACGAGGAAGATGAAGGGTTGTCTCCGTTCAATCGCTGGTGAACTGTTCACGCCATTACTGCTGGTTTTAAATAACATCTAATCCGCAGCCTTGTCGATACGGCGTATCTTCTTTTCCGTAACAATATGGAAGGCTTCGTTGATTTCGCGCTCTATCTTGTAAGCTAACGATGTTGTAGAGCACATGGCTCACACCATAGACGTAAGGCATGACGGAAGCTTGTTTTTTCTGTGTTGGGTATGTTTTGATACTCTGTCTGGCAAGCTCTCTAATTACATTTGTTGTGAATGCACAAAGTTACTCAATCCGATAGCCTGTGCACTTCAGTCTCTCAATCTGGGCACTTGATGAGGGCATGATCTATTAAGGGCCCGCTGAGAACACCGAATACAACTCTGCGCTTCATGAGTTTGGTATGCGGCGAATTGAATGCGGAAGGAGGCCCTTCTTAAACAGTGGCGCATATTCCCAGCATACTTCCATTTAAATGCAGAGTTACCTTAGATGTTCCCAGGAGTAACCTGAATAGTTCCCGCCCTCATCAAGTGCTTTGAAGTTTTGGCGCCCAGATTGAGCGGCTGAAACGCGTTGCCTATCTCATTGAATTACTGAGTGCATTTGTAGCGAATCTAATCAGCGAGTTTTCCAGACAAAGCACCAAAACAAGTCCAGCCAGCGCCTTTAGTATTTTTTTCAGTGCTTGGGAGAAGAAAAAGACTTCAATGGGAAGCGGCCATTGATGTTAGTGTGGTGTTTCGCCGTCAGTCCCGCAACTGGAGTAGACATGCCACCCCGTCGTCTCTTACGAGAACGAATGACGCGGCTGCATTCGAAGCTGCTATACGGCTCGGTTTTCGGCTGTATTCACATTGTTTAAGGTGTAATGGAAACTTGAATCGTGAAGCACTTGTTGTTCTAGAAACCCAATTCATCTCAAAACCATGAGTAGTTCGCGACTATTTGATCGAGACGGTGTAAAAATGCAAAGTATAATGCGGATTCTCAACTTGACCCAAGTTGACAAGCGCGAAAAATGCGGCCTTTTTTCAGTCACTTGAGCTCGTTTGTGTATTCAAGGAAGGATTGTTGTAGCCCTAATATAAGGCTGCTAAGCTCCGTTTTTTTTTTCTTTTTCCCTCTGGCCACTTAATTCGGCAGCGAGCAGAATAGAGGCCGAATGGCTGTCGAACTGGACGCTTTTATCTCAAGGGGGACAGGGTTCAGCCTTAAAAGCACGCATTCATTACGACACAATAAATGATGATTGTCGCTTGTTTCACAGATAACTCATGTGGTGCCCATGGCTTCCCATTCAGCTTCAGGGCACAATCTTAGCGTTGCACATGGCAGTGATTGCGAGGCAGCGTTGCTACTGAAAGACTCATTTATTGACTGCTCGGATGCAGCGCAGTCCCGTTTAGTGATACCAATTGTCATGCTTCCAAAGGCGAAGAGTATTCTTGAACAACCACTTACAAATGATAAAATGTTCGGATTGTGATTGACAGCTACATATTCTAGTGTAGTACGAGGATGTAATAGGAGACCAATTATCCTGCCTTATTACTGCAAGCACCCTCTTTCAAACCCCATCGGCAGCTGCAATTTCGAAAAACAGCAGCCGTACAGTGCATGAAGGCGATCCTTAAATGCTTCACCGAAAGCGAAAATCGATCACCGCCGGCGTCTTCTCGCGTCGGCTGCACCAACGCGAGTGATGCAAAAAATCATCCTTACGCGAAGGCGTCATCATATGACGTCAAAGATCACAAAATGTTGTGACGTATCGCAAGGTCACATATTTATTTGATGGCATCATGCTACATCTTCGCATGATTGAAATCGGCCTATCACGAGGGTAGTGTATAACCAGCTGAGGGGCAGAAAGCTATAACTTTGCCTACCATCCTTGAGGCAGTAAGAAAACCACGTTGGGCGCAGGAATATCCGGGAGGGATGCATGAAACATTGAAATGGCAGAAAACAAGGATAGTTATTGCCTTTCAGTCGTCTCGGGTAAATCCGTAAGGGGACCTGTGAGATCTTTTTTTTCTTTGTCACTAGTGAGAAATAAAGAGTAAAACCTTATTTCTTTTCGTCTAGTACGCCAAGTGGTACACAGTATAGTAATATATACCAAGGCATGCGAAGTATGAGGTTGGAATAGGCAGAAAGAGAATATAAAACGTGAAGTCTGTAAAAACCGAATGCATGTATCGAACCGGTAGATCGATTGCTCGCGTAATACGCACAGTGGGCGTAGAATGAAAAGCAGACATAAAATCAAATTAAACTTCATTTAGTCCACAAGTTTGAGTGTTGTGGAACACGAAGGCTCCATAAAAAGTGGCTTGAGGCTTTTCAAGTGGAGACATGAGAAGCCTCGAGCCCCCGTTTTACAGGACATACAGCGAGAGCGTTCAATACTTATACTGTATTTATAGAACGTAGTACGTATACTGATACCATAGAACAATACAATAGTTACAAAAACTGCTACAAATGCAATGTTTACATAATGTCTCAAGATAAATGCTTCGCAAATTATGGCAATACGAGCGCTCCTTTACACAATTCTTAAGCAAATAAAAAAACAGTACAACTTGTTAACGCGTCGAACATTAGCTGTATCCTTTGCGAAAAGGAAATGCGTTAATCTTTTGTGACAGAAAATGCTCCGATTGCAAATTTTTCAGTTGTTTTATATCAAAACCACATTTGTGGAGTTCATTTAACAGCCTTGGAAGCGTGTGACGAAGCATTCGTTTTGTTATCATGACTCGTGAAAAGGGCATTTTTCAGGTATCATCGCTGCGGGAATCATAGGGCCTTGTGGTGTCGATTCGGATAATGTACGAAGTATTCTATGTACCATGTTTATACTAACTGACGTTATAGTGTATTTGATATACAGGGGTTTTGTATGCGAAGTTTTTTAACACACGCAATGTGACATAGTGATAGTTTTGTAATATAAGTAGCTGATTGAGTTTTGTTGACTTGGTTGTGCCTTTGACGAGACAGCAATAGTTCAAGCTGTAAATAAATAGTGGACAGCAGTTGGCAAGTGGAATTTTAACTTAGCCGAAATTCCTGCTACATTTGCTAGCGATGTAACAACATGTCTAACTTGAATTTCATAAAATAGATTATTTTGATAACGTACGCCAACTGATTTTACTGAGTCAACGATTTCTATTCGCCAGTTTCCTAAAAGAAGCTTCAGAATAAGTGTTCAGGTGATTGTCGGGATGCGAAAATAACGACTTTCGTTTTGGCTGTGGTGACATCAAGAGAATCGATAACGCTCCACGTGTGGAAGTCATGAAGAGGCATGTTCATGTTACTTTGAAGAGTATCACAAGAATTGATGCGAAAGAAAATAGTAGTATCGTGCGCATAAATGATGTATATTGCTCCATGGCCGCTTTGTGAGATGTCATGTATGTAAAAGTTAAATAGCAGTGGTCCGAAAATACTCTCTTGATGTACACCTATGGTTATTGCTTTGTGACGTGATAGAGTGCTTTCGATGCAAACAAGTTGCATTCTATGTTGCAGATAGGACGTTATGGGTTTAAGTGGTGTGCCTTTAATGCCACATAATTTAAGTTTTCTTGTCAGTGTTAGGTGGTTTAGACAGTCAGATGCCTTTGAAAAATCAGAGTATTTACCAGCTATTATGCATTTTACTCAAAGATTTCAGAATGATTTACTTTTGCAAGACAAGAGCAAGTTCTGACGATATTCTTTTTCTGTACCGAAATTGGGTAGCACTCATCAAATTGTACTCGTTTGCAAACCCAAAATTATGGCATAAATGATCATTTATATAAGCCTTTGGAAAACATGGGGAGTACAGAAATCAGCTTGTCAATGGATAAAATGTTTACTTCTCCACCCTTACATATTGTAGTAACTTTTGCGATTTGCATCTTCTTCGGAAATACACCTGTAGACATAGCAAGATTATAATTATGCACAAGTTGAGGCAATATTATGTCCGCAACAGACTTGACTGGCCTAATTTGAATGTTGTCAATATAACATGTTAAGCTTTCCTGGATAATTCTATACAAGTTATCTATTTCCCTTTTGGTTGTCAGATTCATATCGATGCTTGCCGAGCGTCTGCAGATTCCATTCATCGCCCTCTGCGGATGAGAGCTAGAAGCTAGAATCACAAAACAATTATTATACTTTTCTGCTAACTCAGCTCCTTGGTAAACCTGATTGTTCACTGTTCACTGATGAACTTCTGCAATTCTTGAGTCTCTAATAAGTACAGTTCACTGATTTTCCTCCACATTGCATTTATTTTTTGTTGTTCCCGATTTCTAAGCAATTATACAGATGGTATTGCTTAGCATTGTGCAAAAATGCATTGATTTTGTTTCTGTGCAGCTGAATGGAATCCCAGTGAGCCGTGCTACGCTTTTCAGGAATCTATCAAAAGGTTTTTTTTTTTTAGTCATCGGAAGGCACTTTTTCTTTACCCGGAGCTCACGCGCTTTTTTACTTTTTTATGCATGAGTAATGAAAGTGGTTTTGAATACGATTCAAGAAATGGGCGTTGAAACTCATCATATGCACGCCCTGTCAGAGGCATTGGATGCGTATATAGTATCACATTTTATTCCTACAAGGCTTTTGCGGAACTTCTGCAAGGTTTTTTCACTGATGTCCTGAATTGCTTTCTCCGGCATAGAGGTATGGTCTGAATTGGGCATTTTCGTTAACAAAAATGGGAAAGTTATCTTTAATGCTTGATGCCAATACACCACTGATAAATTTGTGCTCTGGTAGGTTTGTTATAACTAAGTCATTGTTTTCTTTGTCTTCGTCACTCGAGTACATTTTCTGATCGCATTATTTGTACAGTATGAAGATGACATGGTGCATAACTTGTTTTTAGAATTTCATTATCGGAACAAGTCTATGTTGAAATATAAACCTTGTGATATCATTAGGTCGTTTTTGCTTGCATAGTTCAGCATACCTTTGAAAAATGCATTGAATTCATTGACGATTTGGAGGCCGTTACCTAATGGTTATGATATATTTCTGCGATACAATTGCAAGACACAATGTATTCTTATTAAAGACATTAGGTTTTCAGTGTTGGATGATAACTGTGACACAGAAATGTTGTGGATTAGGTGTGGGTTCAGCGAGCGAACTGTGTATATTGGAGGGATTTATAGAGCGCCGAATTCCTCTCTTGATATAATCGCAAAGCTAAGAAATTTTATGGATTCTAATTTTAGCCTCCAAGATAACGTATTATTATTAGGGGACTTCAATCTTCCAGATATTAATTGGCTATCCCAGTCTCCTGGATCAGAACAGGTTGCAAGTGCTGAGCAACTACTGGAGCTGGCATTCTGCTACGGGCTAACGCAAAGTGTCACTGAATTTACTCGGATAGGGACTACAAGGTCATCTATCCTTGATTTGGTTTTTGTGTCCCCAAAGCTGTTGCCGTTACTCAGCCGTTGTGAAATTGTAGAAGGCCTATCCGACCACAAAATGGTAGTAACGCACCTAGCATTGTCCCCAGACACCTTGGGTAAACCCACACTTAGCACTGTATTGAATTTTATGGCGGCTGATGATGTGTCTATATTGGACTATCTTGAAAGGTCCTTTGATGAATTTCAGGTCCTTTACAACACTGACTGCAGCACTGATAGGCTATGGCATTTCTTTTCAATTGTTGTAGGGAAGTGCATAGACAGCTATGTACCCAGAATTAGAAAACGCATTTGTAAAACCAATCCCTGGATTACCAGAGAAATCATTCACACAAAAAGAAAACTAAAACGGAAACGAAAATCCTGTGCAAAAAATTGTACCCCTGAAGGAACAGCTTGCATTTCTTCAATGAGACAAGAACTGAAACGTCTGATCAAGCAGTCCAAGGATCGGTTTTTCAATGTGACATTGACGAAATACTTGAAGGAAGCCCCCTCAAGGCTTTGGCGCTTTATAACTCCCCCAGCAAGCTCTCCGAGGCCACCTAAAATTACTCAACAACGTGTTGATGATTTCAATTCTTATTTTGCTTCTGTGTTTACTCATGATAATGGCATTTTGCCCGAGTTTTCTACGTCACCATTGCAGCGGCCGATCGATGATGTGGTAATTAGCGAAGAGGGTGTCCTAAATCTTTTACTTAATTTAAATACAAGAAAAACCCCCGGCCCTGATGGTATACCAAACGAATTTCTGTACAGATACGCTGAATGGGCGGCTCGCTTCCTTACAAAAATATTTCAGTCGTCCCTGCGCAGTGGCTCTTTCCCACTAGCGTGGAAGCAGGCTAAAATTACCCCTGTTCACAAAAGTGGCTCCTCTCGGGACGAGCGCAACTACCGTCCTATTTCGCTTATCAGTACATGTTCAAAGATACTTGATACGTACAATCTATTATTTTCGAAGCAGCATGGCTTCCACCGAGGCTTATCTACAACAACACAGTTAATCGAATTTGTTCATGATCTTTCAAAAACAATCAATTTGCGTGGTCAAACTGATGTGGTATGTTTGGATTTCGCAAAGGCATTTGATATAGTGTCGAACTCAAAGCTCCTGTTTAAAATTGACAAAACGTTTCAAAATAATCACTTGACAAAATGGTTTTCATCCTATCTCAGCTGCCGTCAGCAGTTTGTTCAAATAAAAAATAAACAGTCTAGAGCAGTTGCAGTTAATTCCGGAGTTCCCCAGGGGAGCGTGCTGGGTCCCCTTTTATTTTTGTTATATATAAATGACCTACGAAACCGCGTTACGGTCCCGATAAGGTTGTTTGCCGACGACTGTGTTGTCTATAGCAGAATCGAGACTGAACATGACCAAGTTAGTCTAAACAACAATCTTTAAAGAATAAAGGATTGGTGCGAAGAATGGCAAATGAGTTTGAACACAGAAAAAACAGTCTTTATGACTATAACTAGAAAGAAAGCACCTCTAGATTGCAACTACCAGATTGGCAATGCTTTCCTCAAGCCTGTACAAAACTATAAATATCTTGGGTTATGGTTCACGCCCGACCTCCAGTGGAACACTCATATTGATAATGTATGCTCCAGGGCTACCAAGACATTGTATAGCCTTCGACGTAACCTTTATACCGCCCCATCTGATATAAAGTGTCTTGCTTACAAAACCTTTGTCAGACCTATTATCGAATATTCTAAAATTGTCTGGGACCCTTACACAAAGACAAACTGCAATAAAATAACAAAAATACAGCGACTTGGTGCGAGATTTATTTTTAATAAATATCGCCGACATCATTCTCCTACTGAACTCTGTAAAAAAGCTGGACAGGATATTCCTGAACTTAGGACGAGGATTGAGCGTCTGAAATTCCTCTTCCAGTTAATTCATAATCATTTTAAACTAAACTATTCAGATTACTTCCACGTCAACACACAAGAACACTCCAGACATCGCCATAATATGTACATACCACCCCTAGTCCCACGTAACGATTGCTTTAAGTTCGGTTACTTTCCACGTGCTATTGAAGATTGGAATATGCTGCCAGAGTCTATAATTGGTTGTTCCTCGCTTACATCATTTGAACAGAATCTAAAACGTTTATTTTCTGAATAACAGTGACAAATGTTTTTTTTTGCGTGCGTGTGTACTTTTTGTTGGTTGCATGATTCTGCAGTAGTTGTCTTTCAAATCTTCAGCGCGGTGCAAAGGTGCCTGCTCAAATGCGTCATGTGCTGTTCTGCGCGTATGTATTGCATCGCATGTGTGTTCCATTTCTTGTTATGTATGACTTCGAGTTGCTGGTCACAATAATACCGAGAAATTATCTCGAGACCTGTACGGTACTTCTTTTTCGCAAATAATTGTTTGTACTTCCACCCTGTAACGGCCCACTTCTGGGCTAACAGTATAAATAAATGAAATGAAATGAAATCATGCAGTGTAGCACAAAATTGAGGAATTAGGTCCCAAGGAATGCGCTTTTTCAAATTTAGCAGCACTCCACCACCACGATTTTCCTTGTGGTGTAGGTGAAAAGCGTGATGATTGTCATTTATTAAGGCATCACAGTCAGAATTCATCCACGTTTCTGTTAGCATTTTAAAGTCAAATCCTAAACAAAATTATTTTAAGAAAATGATTAGCAAGTTCTGTTTGTTGTAGCCAGATCTGATGTTCAAATGGAAGCACAAGAGATCACAACAGTTTTGGAAGCGGCGAGTCTGTTTACTTCTTCGTGTTGTAGTGTAATTTAGGATATCATTCTTGGTCGAAGGCATAATTCTATTCAATAAAACTACTTTTGCAACGTCACTCTCACTGCTCATGCGAAGTACTGTGGACTGTTCATCCATACGAGCGAAAATTTCTCTATCTATTGTTGAAACTAATTTCCATTCGCACGCCTTTTTCTTGCCGATTGCCATACCAAGCAACCTTTTAAAGGCAAGGCAGAGATGTTCATTACAAATTCTAGCTTAATTGTTTGGTGAACGATCTCATTTGATAGCCTAGTTTTTCTTGCGTTCAGCAAGAAAGCGTCACGCTTTGAATGACTCTTGAATTGCGTTATAGTGTTCAAGCGGAAAGCATCGTTTTTGGTTTTAACTCTAAGGCAAACATCAATATCAGTTGCTGTTATTGCTTCATTCAGAACTTAACCCATTTTATACAGCATTGTCCACAGGTTCTCATGACTTCCTTCCTCAATTTCCTTAATTTACACATTGCTATTACTAGAGTATTTCTCGGAATTAGTGATTCTTGCTTCTTGATCATTCAGCTATTTCATACACTTACTACATTCGTCTTTCAGCGCTCGGTTGTCTCTTCGGGGCACCTCATATTCTTTTTGCAGTGTTTCATCGCTCTGGTTGCTTTCATCAAATTGCTTACGGGAGAATCGAAGACCTTCTTTCACTTCCCTCAACTCCTTTCTAAATTCACTCTCAATTTTAGATTTAAGTTTAAGTTATTTTCTCATTCCCTCTACGCAACGAGTAGACGTGGTGAACAGGAAGCAAAAAGAACAGTCGACAGTTGTGGCAGCAGTGATTAAAGTGTGAATGATACTTTCACATTTATTTCTAAGCGGTTGTAGCCTGAAGGAATAAGCGGTTATAGCCTGAATGATACTGACTTACTCTTGTGACAAAGATTATACAGCATCTTCTTCTTGCCACCCTGGTGACAGCCCTGTGACAGCGGTGCATGTAACTTTCCGTGTAACTTTTTATCGCCCTTCTACCCATGAAAGCCGGCGTCAAGCATGAATGCAAATTACCTTGCTTGAAAACATGGATTCGCGAGCTTTTTAACACGTGAGGTTGTTGAGCGCCAGATTCCCGTTAGATGGATGGATGGATAGATTGATGTGGCTGTACCCTTTAGATCGGGCAGCGGCTAACGTCTCCTAGATGTAATTCTTAGTAAACAAAACTATATTTATCTTCTTTTCTTCTTTGAATGGTAAAGCTAAGGAGTGGCATTTGCAGTAAAGGATCAAAAAGTGTCATTCGTGCCTGGATTGTAGCCACCAATCAGATAACCTCCTTAGAGTTATTTCTACCCGCTTAAAGTTTATTTTGTCAACTCAGTCCCTAAACGCCAGTGCTTTTACACACTCTAAAGAGTTTACTCGTGCACCGCTGCCATGCGTCAGCGGCGAGCGGAAGCGAAGTGTGCGCTCAATGGCTCTAAAGGAGCGTTCACCCAGACATTGAAAAAAAAATAGAGGAGGTGCTGCCCAGCACGAGAACGACGGAAAACTTCCGTCACCCATTACGTCCACGATGCCAGCCCTGCGCTTTAAAAGATCGTTAGCAAAAAAGGCGTAAAGCTCCCCCCTTCCCCCCTTAAGCTAGGCAGCCTATACATACAAGTAAACGTCCTGATAACTCTAAGAAGCATGCGTGCATCAACAAGCACAGAACGCAGTGCGTGGAGTACGTTAACAATGCCGTTTACGACATTCCGTTCTCATGTGGCCGCACCTAAACTGGACAGACCGGTCGTGGTATGAACGACCGCCCGAGGGAGTATGCGTACAATTCTTGGTACTTCAACGAGCGGGCCTTAGCGGTGCATTGTCCCCTGTGTGGCTACATTTCATTCTTCGATAATTGCGAGGGGCTTTCACGATATCGCCATGACATCTAGCGCGAAATCAACGAAGCATTCCATATCAAGGAGAAAGAGAACATGTGCGTCAGCGAGCCTTCCCTCTTGAAAAAGGCAATATGCTTTCCAGCTGTTAATTTCGGTGATTTCAATTCATGACAGATTCATCTTGCATTTCATTTATAAGCGCACGTGATGGTTTTTGTCTCTGTTTTTCATTCATTACGTTTTTGGTTCAATACACTTACACACAGTTGTTTGTCAGCGCTTGTGTTGTGTGGTGCTTGTTACTTCATCCCGTTTTTGCGCCTTTCTTCTTCAGTATCATGTAGTAACTGGCCTTTCAAGAGACCCTTCTGCAATGTTGTGTGCTTCACATCAGATGTGCAGGTCCAGCTATAATAGCCTAATGTTGGGTTTAGTTGGTTTTTGAGCTCCGCAATAAAGACCACGAATGACATGACCACCCATTGCCGCCAAATGACGCAGCTTGTGTGTTGTTTTGCTTGTCGTCCATTATATTGTAGTGGATTATACCGAAGGAGTGACTGGCTTGTGAGGGGTATTGCAGTGAAAGAGAACGACGAAGAGAGTGTTGGGTTGAATTGTGTTCACATTAGTTGCTCTTGAACGTTTCATTTGCTGGCAGCGGTGGCAACTGTAACCCATGTTTAGACGGAGCAAAGCTACCATGAATGCAGCCACAGTCAGAAGTTCACAAATGCATCCTATGAAAGACGACACGCAGTCAGCAGTCCAAGACCCTGTTGTTCCAACTACGCAGGAAAGCTCGGAAAAGGCCGCAGAAACACCTGTTTCTCCTCTTATGTCGTAATTCAATGTCCAAGGTGCGCAGTCACCGTCTACAGTGAAGAACCGGTGCCAGTGTACGTATACCAGATTGCGTACAAGCTCTTGCTTCACGAAGTGAGGCCGACAAAAAGCCTTTATGAAAAATTTCCAAGCTCGCTTCTCTACCCGCCTGCTCTCTCTTGAGGCCACGCTTGCACAACGTGCCCCGACGGCAGATGTCGTCGCCGATATAGCTGTGCGGCTCTCTGTAATTGAAGTACAGTGCGACAATCAGCAGAGCATATCTACCACAGTGCAACAAAAATTTCCAATCTCAGCTCAGCTCAACTTTCTGGAGCACAACTTCCGCGGCGCACCTTCGACGACACCACGTTGTGGGCCGCACTTTTGGTGCAGTTCAAGTTCGTTGCTGCCCTAAGCAGCTGGGCAGTTCAAAATAAAGCTGAGGCGCTTGTTGTGCAGCTTTGTGACCCTGCGGCTGAATACATCGAGTACATCGCGCAAGTCATTTGATGAAACTCTGGTCTCTATGAAACTCTGAAACTACAAAACTCTGGTCTCTGCGCTGGAAACAAGATTTAGTGATGGTAATCTTCTTCAGATCTACGTCACACAACTGAAACACGTCTATCAACGTCGGCATGACATTAAAGCACTCGCTGTTCATTTGACTAACTTGTCCCGCAAGGCATTGTAGGGTTGCCCTACCATGACCATACATTTTATCGCCGCTAATGCCTTTTTTTTGACGCCATCAATAACAAAAGTCCAGCGCGTCGTCCTTCTGGGCAACCTCTGTTACCATATTTTTGTCGTCTGCTGCATCGGCTGCCGTTTACAGCTATGCCAAGTCCTCTGTCGATGTGAGCATTCTTGTAGAATGCCCTATTTGTTCTCTGCCTGGAGACGAATTTGCAATATCGCGGTCTCCCCATCGCTGTTCCGGCAAAAATTTTGCAGGGCTTGTCTTTAACCTGTCTCGGCAGTACCCTGGGCACGCTGGGAGGCCCCATTCTCGGTGTTTTTATCACACAATTTTTCGGGATAGGTCGCGTGTACTTGTTGTGCCGGTAGCATGTGATAATTGGTGCTAATCACGTGCCACGACACGCCGACTGCCGGTCACCTCGGGCTTCACAAGACGTTGCCGCGCATCAAAGAGATGATTTGGAGGCGGCCCATGCACAGCGAAATCTGCCGCTACGTTTTGATGTGTACGATGTGTCAAGCACGGAAGGCCATCACAAATCCGCAACCGGTCCCTATGCTTCCTATCTCTCCTCCAGGAAAACCTTTTGAGATAGTGGGACTTTACCACATGGGACCGTTTTCAGGCACGTCGCACGGCGAGGATTTCCTGATCGTTGCCAGGGATGATCTCATAAAGTGTTCCGAAGTCAGGGCCATCGCTGACTCTTCAACGCAGCAGATCCTCACGTTCATCAACGAGCGCGGTGTTTTCTAACGCGGCAGCCACACTTGCTCATTACTGAACACGGCAGGGCTTTCACGTTGCGCGCATTTAGAAACCTACTGAAAGACCATAGAATTCGACATGCCGCGGCCAATCCTCAGTACCCACCAACGAATGGTATGGTGGAACGTACAAACCATGCCATAAAGAACATATCACCGTCATACATAACTACAAGTCACATTTGAGACGAATACGTCACTGCACCTGTCTTCGCGTTCAATACGCCACGGCAAGAAATCACACGGCAGTCACCGTTCAAGCTTGTCTATCGCATAAATGCTTGTGTGGGGGCTAGTTCGAAGGACGCATAGGCTTCAACAAACAGACTTTTTGGTTCAACACAATGAAGCACAGCCATTCGTATGACACGTGTACTTCGGAGCTATTTCGGAAGGCTTGCTTTAGAGCGTACTTGGCCATAGCACGTCATCAGGTGAAATTCCTCTCGCCTTCCATTAAGAACCACACCACTTTCAAACCAGTACACATCGTGCAAGTTCAACGCACTCAGCGTGTTCCACAGCATTGCCAAAAGATTTCTTGCTTGATTGCCTACCTATTTCGAGTGGTGAAAGGCCCAGGCCTGTTACATTTAGCGTGGAAGTTATTCTCGAACTGGCAACAAACAGCAGGAACCGCGTTCTTCACGCCCGTGCAAGCGCGTTGAAACATCCTGTGCCTGGTAATTTTTGTATTCACACCTCTTCGGCTTCTGGCTCAGACTCCAGGGGAGAGGGGTGGCGAAGGTAGTGAATCATATCGACGGAGTGAGTGGCGCGTGAGAGGTAGTGCAGTGAAAGAGAACGATGAAGAGTGTGTTGGGTTGGACTGTGTTTGCGATAGTGGCTCTTAAACATTTCAATATAAACTCTCCATGAAAGTAAAATGAGTCTTTTTCATTTCGAACGCACGAAACAGGCTTTGACCACTTTGGCCCATGATGCGGTTGCGTTATTTGGACAGGTGTTCTTGTATACCACCACGTCTGTGACACCAATCCGAGATGAAGCCTGCTGATCCTGAACGTACTAAATGACGTGCGCGCTTTCATCTTCGTCGTTTCTACCTCAGTGTAGCGTTGTGGGTGTACTGCACACTGAATTTCCCCAGTAGACGCTTAACAGCGGCTTTTTGGAGTCTTATCCATGAAGTGCCCGTGTAGATGCGCCGACGTTTCTTGCCGTGCCCGAATTCTGTGCCTCGTTATCTCGCTTCTCCATCCAAATATTTTTGCTGCAACGCTTGCCTACTGTGTGGGGAGGCGGTCACGCTGCGGCTCCTTGTCCAGGACCTTCCTCTTCACTTTCAGAGGAAGAAGCAGTGTTTATACCTTTGTTTCTAGGTGACCATACCCTAGATTTGTCCTAGCAACGTCTGGAACCTCGAAGCTGAGCGGAGCAAAGTTTCGACGTCCAACTTGTGCATCTAAAGATGACACGACAGGAAACTTGGTAGAGCTGCTTGCTCCAACAACCAGCTGATCGAGTAGGCGATTGTTGATAATTTTCAGGCTGTCGGCAGGTTCCTTGGTACTCATCATCGGTTGAATCTTACACCAAAGTGCTCATCATGGTCAATCTCATCATAAATGCCACACCTTTCATAATCTCTACGACTTCAATTTGCTTTTTTAAGGCTGGTAGTAGCTTGATCTTTGTTTCTCACTTCTTTTTTCAACTGCCAAAATCCTTCAATGGTGTTCCTCTCCTGTCCAATTTGCAGTGTGAAACGTTTGCTGAGGAGTATCTGTAATGAACATCATTGTTGCTTGATTTTTGAAATAGAGTACCGAATCATTGACTTGTGATCTGGTATTTCAATGTTTCTGCACGCTGTCACGACCGATGATGCCTTTCATGCCTATGGAAATGTCACGGTTGACGGCGATTTTACGAACACCAGCTGGCTTGTAGTTTCCATGGTCATGACTGCCGTAGGAAAGCACAGAATACCTCGTGTCACATACTCAAAAAGACCGTTTGCATTGAGACAGGAAATACTGCCCCTAAGTGAATGCATACACGATCTTATAACGGCAGCGCGCAGCCTCCTCGAGTTACTGGTGATATGCCTTGTTCTCAGTTGTGCCGAGGATCTGCTCATCCAACTGGCGGAGCTTAGCTTCTCTACGGACTTGTCTGTTCACCTCGCGTGCCTCGGTGCTTGAGTCACGCAGTAGTTCTACCAGAAGCGTAATATATATCGTGAGACGCTGGCCCTGACAGTGCCATGCACCTTCCGAAAACGCTTGGCTTATAACATCGTAGTGCCGGAACGACCACTCTCAAGCTTCACAGCCCCAAATGTAAAGAACAAGGACCCATGGTCATGGAACTGAAACACGAAGGTAACTTCAACAGCCTTTTCTACATTTTATGCATGAGACATCTTTCTTTGTAAAAAAATAAAGTCCGCATCTATTCTTGTGAATACTCACACTTCTCAGTGTGTCTGTAAACTGACACGAATGACTGCAATAAGCGCACTCTTACAACAGTTTACTAGACACCATCGCTCGTAAGAAAGATTTCAGGATACTTTCCTAATCAGTCATTTGGTAACCCCGCATGGGCTGCTCAAAGAATTGGCAACTGAAGTTGAAATTTCGTGTTCTTGTTCAAAATGGGAGCTCGAGAACAACGTGTTGTGGTCTATCCGTGTCGCTTATGTATTTTTCACGCATATTGTATTGTACTGGCAGGAAAACTATCGCAAAATACATTACGTTCAGTAAGGGACCGCTGGTACAAAGCGTGACGCACCGGTGAGGCCAAAGGTGGCAGCAGCGCCAGTGATGGCAGCGCCACTGTCTGCACGGGGACGGCATGGGAAGTGTACAGCAACGCCGAACAGCAAAGTGCGTAGACCAGCCGGAACTGCGAAAAATGCCATCAATTGAATTGTGAGGCCAGCTGTGTGTGGAATGTTACTGTGTCTCAGCAGTCACTTTCACTGAAAATGGTAAAATCGGGGCAGATGCTATGAGTAAAGAAAAGAAAAAAAATGCTGGCAGATGTCTGTTGCTGTTTTCACCTGAATTTCTTAACACTGAACTTAGGATATTTAATCAAAGAGCGTAATAATATTACAATAATTTCAGCGGTTTCACGTAATGGAACCATGCTGTGAACATTCGACATACCGCAGTGCTTCAATTCGTTCTAATTTTGGCACCTGGTGTTCTTCAATGTGCAAATAGGTGAAAGTACGCAGATGTTCTCGTATGATGCCTCTATAGAACTGCAACCACCGAGGTCGCAACAGAACCCAAGTCTTTGTCCGTAGCAGCGCTACGCTTCCCCTGCTAAGCTACAACGGTATGTGAGAGCGAAATGAACGAGACTTCAGTAAGGACGACCCAACCGGAGAGGTTGTGTGATCCTTATTTATTAGTTGACTTACTTGGCGCTTTAACTAAATACGTAATCGTATACTGACTTCGTTTTGATTTTGAAGCATTTATTAGTGAACTTCGGCCACTTTGAGCGTATCTATCTAGTCGCTTACGCTTGGGTGCTTTCGTGGTCACCCCCTAAACTTGGCGTGAACAAAAATTAGCATGGGAGGGTAAGATGGTTTCACGAATATGACGCGCTGGTCAAGACATGACTATTGTCAAAATCACGTCACGTACGTCGTCAAACACTTCCTGCCAGACAGTGGCATATACTTATGGGCGGGCATGCAGCGCTGGTATGTGGGTATGCACCAAAGGTGATTGACGCTTAGAATCTACCCAGGAACGACGAGAAGAAACATGGGGAATTTAAAAGCGGGAGCGTTAAGAAATACCAGACTTCGGTGGTGTCGACCCAACGAATGCAAATAATAAATGTCAGGGTCCCAGATGAAATCGAACGCAAGCATTCTGCGTGGAAATGAAGCATTTTATCACCGAGCTACATCAGGTCTCTGAACTACCTTTCAAATAGACGTGGATCCTCGTGAAACGTCAATAGTGGTTGAAGTCCTACCTACCCAATTTTTTAAACAGCCCACATGTACTCCTATGATACAGCCGTCAGGTCGGGTTAATGTCAGTTGTGGTTAGTTGCCATGCGCTGAAGTTTATTTATGTAGTAGTGTCCAGGGCCAGCATCCTCGCGAGCATCAGCGCTTCATGTCCGCTTCTGGTGTTGTTAATTCACATGTTCCAGGTGGCATCGGTGCGCAAGTGCAAACAACTGGTTATATAAACATATGCAACTCTTCTAAATATGTCTGTGCGTGCAACATTCCGAGATGTATTTAGAGTCATTTCATGAAGTGTCGCTCTACAACAAAATTGCAACACTGTCACCTTCTCTCCGCATGTTTCGCATAACGTCGACTCCCAGGTACGTGCAATCTGCCGAATTTTTGCGAACTTGATTTTTATTTCAATTGGCAGAAAAATTTGTCAAAGCTTGCCGGCTGGGTCATTTCACGGCTACTGCCCGAGTCATGGCGCTTGACCAAAAGTGATCTCGATGATGAAACGATATCCGTTGTTACAGATTGCTATAATCAATAGCTCCTTTCTTAACTCAAGAAAGACCCCCTGGGGCATCTTTATTCCTAAACCTAATAGACCCTTCTCATAAATACATCACCTGACAGAGCTTTTCGTCAGTTTAGATTTGCAAAGAAGCGTGGGATAGCTAGCGCGATCATGAGGGCATGGAAAGCGAGCCGTCAAATGCGTGAGTGCTGTGATGTTTGCGATGGTGGCTAATTTTTCGTATCATCCACTGCATTCGCACCGCTTTTAAGTGCGAATGCACATTACAAGTGACCCTGAATCCGCCATCCGCGGTGCTCCCCTCCTCTCCCCTAGCAACGGCGCGAGGAGCAGAGATGAGCGTCTGTAGCAACGGCACTGCGACATCACACACCACGTGATTGCACGCGCTCCGCCCTCCGCTCCGTAGCTGCACGCGCCCACGCAGCCACGAGTTGCTCGAGATCGGCAAGTCGTCGTAGGTATGGATCCATCGTAGGCATCAAACTCGAGTGCAACACCTCCAACAACGAGTACAACGCAATCGAGTGTGAGCATTGCACGCGTCGTTGAAGATATCCCGCCGGTTGAAGATAAGGCAGCGCGGCGAAGGGCCCGTGATGCCGAGCGCAAGCGGGCGAAGCGGGCCACGGACATAAACATCATTATACTGCGAATTCACTCTCACATATACGCGTAAACTCACCAAGATTACCCCAGTGGGTCGAATGGTTCCTGGGAATCGCAATGTGATCACACGGGGGAGTTTACATTACTCACTGGCGAATGCCAACGGATTTTAACTTTACTCCCCCTCATAGCATCACCCCGTGAATTCACACTTAACCATGCTCATCCTCGGGGAAATGCTTGGGAGTTTTTTTTAGCTTGAACGAGCTCGTAGTACTCTCCGATAAGCTTTGTGGGCTGCTTTCGCTGCACAATGAGCAATATTTTGTACCCTTCAACAGGTTGGACGAGCAGTTTGGTTAATTATGAGTGGCAATGCATGGTTCTGGCCTGCGAGAGACTCTCATCAGCGTGCCCTCCCGACGCGGTCCGCGTCCTGCAGGAATGCAAGAGGGGTCTGTGTGCGAGGCAAGAAACGCACATCAGCATCGCTGGGACACATAGCCTGCGTGGGCTGCTGCGGTGCGCTCATAATGGCGGCAGACTGTAGTTTGCGTCTGTGGCACTAGGGGCACCCTTTTTAAAAAAAGGGTCTATAAGGTATATCACATAGCTAACAATAAATTTCCTTCTACAACGTCATTATTGGAGAAAACTCGAACATACCATCCTTAATCGCTTAGATAAAACATGTTAGTTTTTCTCACCATAGAATATTGACCATCGCCAATAATCTATGATGGCAAAGATGACCAAGATGATTAATTGACTCTTGCCAGAATGCCTTGCTGAGACTCAAGAATGACGCACACTTTCAGTGGCAGTAAAGACACCCAAGTCATATATATACTAGGGCTCGACCTGCGCGGTGCGTTTAACATAGCTCATGTCTCAATCTTACGCCAATTAAACAACATCACTGTGGCAAGAAAATGTATGACTATATCAGAGAATTCCTTTGGATAGAAAGGTAGGCTAGTTGGTAATTTATAATTGATCAGCGAACTGGGAGCGCCAGAAAACAGACACACGAAGCGAAGAGGCGGCACTCAGCACAAGCGCTGGTGCTGTGTGCCTCCTCTTTGGTTCGTGCGTGTGTTCCTCCTACGATGCCAGTTCGCTTCGCTGATTAGAATTCCTAACCAACCACACAGTTATTGTTTGTCTCGGCGACCGAAATTCGCCTTCAATCACCCTAGGTACCTCTTGATCACCCGAGGGATTTGTATTCACGCCATACCTTTTTAACCGAGCTATGAGATCTATTTCTGAGAGGTTTACCAAAATACCGAATCTTCATTATTCTTTATATGCCGCTGACATTACCATATGGATGAAAGAGGAGCCGATGGCTACATTCAAGACGCTTTACAAGATGCCACGGATGTGATGGCGACTACAGCTGGGCTTATGAACCTCGAGTGCTCGCCAGCTGAATATGAACTGGTGCTTATTTTTATTTAATTATTTTAATACTGCCAGTCTCACACGAGACCAAAGCAGAAGGGCATCAGCTCTTGTATGCACAATACAGTTTTCAGTTTCAAATTTGTACAGCGGCATATTTGTCAGAACGTCTAAGAGGAGGCAGTGGCTGGAGGCCGAAATGCCTAAAGGGGCTT
The DNA here is from genome assembly GCA_013436015.1 of Rhipicephalus annulatus. NCBI lineage: Eukaryota > Metazoa > Arthropoda > Arachnida > Ixodida > Ixodidae > Rhipicephalus > Rhipicephalus annulatus. Next base: position 468,974 of record WOVY01012538.1, read on the forward strand.
TGAGGCCTTATTAAAATTCAATAAGTACATTTTGATAAAAGATGGCATTAATTGCATAAAAACTCTGAACAATCGGTACATACTTAAAGACGACATACAAGACAGTTCTTATCTAGTAGACAATACAACACTAGTTGTACACAAACACAAGAGCACTGGGAACATTACACAAGAAAAAAATACACACTTAGGTAACTTAGAACGAGTTACTGAAGCCAGTAAAATAAATTAGTTTACGCGCCATTGAATGCGAACATTTATTCCAGAAAAATAACCACCAGAAAAAACGGTAATACGGCTCATCAAAAGAGAAAAAGACAACTGGAAAATTATTTGTAAGAGCAGGTCCTCGATTTTTGAGGTGAACTCTGACAATGGTTGTATACTGGTAATCGAGGAATCTAGACTATTCCATTCTCTCATTGACAGGGGAAAGAGTGAATGCTTGAAACAATCGTTGTTAATGGTGTATTCAATAATGGTGAACACATGTTTGTGTCTTAGTTCTCTGGGTTCTGCTAGGGAGAAGTATTTTGATGCATCGATGCGCCTGTGGTTATGAAGCAGGTTGTGCAGAAATTTTAATCGTGCCAGTTTTGCTCTTGTCGATAGCGTAGGAAGACCGCAAGACTCTAGAAGGTTAGTGGGCGAGTCGGCGCGTTTATACTTGTTGTAGATAAACCTTACGGCCTTCCTTTGTACCCGTTCTAACCTTGCGATATGAGTGGCATATTGAGGGAACCAAACAGTGTTGGCGTACTCTAAAATTGGATGAACGAATGTTGTGTAGGTCAAGAGCCTAGTTTGTGTCGGTGCAGGTAGGAGACGCCTTCTTAAGAAAAACTGCTTGCGCAAAGTGGCAGCTGTGACGTTATTTATGTGTGCTTCCCATCTCAGATCAGAAGTTAATGTGACACAGAGATATTTCTGCAGCGTGACTCTTTGTAAAGGTGTGTTGTTTATTGTGTAAGTAAACTCAGAGGTCACCTTTTTTCTGGTCACCGTCATACAGACGGTTTTTGTTAAGTTTATCGACATTTTCCATTCTTCACACCAGTGAGAACTTTTTCACAATGAACTATTTAGTGCCTTGTGGTCATCGCTGTCTTGAATTTCCCTGTAAATAACGCAGTCGTCCGCGAAAAGCTTAATTTTGCAGTCTATGCCTGCTGTAATGGCATTTATAAAGATAAGAAATATTAATGGTCCAAGGACAGAGCCTTGGGGCACACCTGACTTTACAGAAGCCGTCCCTAATAATGCGACTTCGTAAACCACAAACTGCTGGGGTCGCTAAAGCAATATTTTACCCAATTCGCAATCTCTCCACCTCTATTACGTTTTCTACTTTTGAAATCAATTTGTTATGACAGACACGATCGAACGCTTTTGATTAATCAAGCAGTATTATATCTGTTTGGGAATGGTTATTTATACAAAGGACAAGATCGTGTACAACTTCAGTAAGCTGGGTTGATAACTCTTTCCGAAATCGTGAACAACTTCAGTAAGCTGATAACTCTTTCCGAAAGCCGTGCTGGGGGGAGACAGAAGGTCGTTATTTTCTAAAGAGACAGTTAAATGCATTAGGACTATATGTTCGAGTATTTTTCATGACGTACTGGTGAGCGATATTGGTCTGAAATGAGAGAAAACAGCTGTATCTCCAGTTTTGTGTATTGAAATAATCCTCACTACTTTCCATTCGGATTAAAGTTAGACAGTTTTGAATAGATTTGCGATCAGCAGGAGCGCAAATTTAAGCTAATAAGCGTGACAGGCCCCACATTCACTTAAACCTGAATGTTAAGCAACTTCCGTCGTAGACAAAGTACATGCAGTAGGCATGAACACTAAGTCGAACAAACTGAATACACACTTTGGACTGTTGCTGCTAGCGTAGACCACAAAACAAGGCCTGCGAAAAGCCTTCAATAGGCATGGAGGTCTTCGCGGAGCAGATTTATTAACAGTAGTAAAATAATTTTCCATAAGTACAATGAAATTCTCGCTTCTTTATTTTCACCTAACAAGCCCCGGAGAAGAAGATGCATTTACTGATACGCGAACTATAGAAGTTTTCACTTGGAATGCGAAGTACAGCCGCTAGTGTGAAACTTGTGATTGCAGGCACCTTGAATACTTTTAGTGAGGTCGCAGAAGGCCGCCTTACCGGTCGTACCAACGCTTGTCTAACACCCACACCGGTAGGCGTTTTTTGAAGCTCTTTATATACTACCCCAGCGCTGAAGAGCAGAGAGAAATGTCACATTCTCCACCAAATTGATGAGAACTTTCGTAGCCCTCCTTTCTCTAAAAATATGCATCCTGTTCATAACGATATAGAAGGCAACAACGAGCTAAACCCCCACAGAAAAAGTTCTTAAACTACAATACTGGGGTATATGTCATGGCCACAGAGTATCCGTGTGGGGAGAAATAGTTGTTAACTCATACATTCGAGCCACATACATTAGAGACTCGTTTTCAAAAGAGGCGGAGGAGGCACTTGCCGCTACAATTGCTCATTTTTTTGGCATTGTAAGAGGTTCAAAAGCTGTTATTACAACTTCGAAACAGGTAGGATTTGCAGAACATGTCTAGCCATTCTCTCCCGTTGTTCACCATCCCAACTTGTAGCGTTAATCTGAACAGCGCTCACGCAGGTATAATTGGTAATGAAACGGCCCACGTAAGAGCTCGAGCATTAACGCTCATAGCATAGGCTAGCCTATTGGACGCTCCTGAGACCAGTGATCTCTTTCCCGCATTTGCATCTACAGAAATATTACTCTCGTACAACGACATCTGCGGGCACTATCTCCTAAGTTGCCGAAACCTACAGCCTTTACTGCACCAGTAATCCCGGAGGCGTGAAGTTCTATGGCGTAGACTACAAAACCATATTTTACTGTTTCCGGCAATATGCTTCAAAATTTACTCCAGACTGTACCCTAATTCAGACTGCAAGTTTATGGCTGTCGGGAAAGTGGACCTTACCCAAATTATATGGCACTTTCAAAATGATTCCTTTAGTAGAAAACAAATTGAGAATGGCGCTCGGAAGCGAACAAGAAGAGGTTGCCAAGGGTACATTCTGTATTTTTTTTCGTTCCTCGTTCTGTCAACAATTGACCAAAAACGTATCGATTCTGTGGTCTCAATGGTTCTTCTGAAACATGCTGCCATGACCGGAATACCTGAAGGCAGAAGCGAAGACTTCAACCCCCTTCGCAACAACAGATTCAAGAACGCCACAGTGGAGCCAGGCTCAACATTGAACCGTCGCCGGAAGGACTGAAACTGATCACTGCCGGCGACGAACATACACAGCCAATAGAGCTTTCAACGCGTTTTGAAGCAAGAATAGAAAGGTCCTGTCAGGGAAGGAGAAGACGCTTCGAGCAAATGCGACAATGATTACTGATAATAAAAAGAAAAAGAAGACGCTGATCGAGCCCAACTAACGACGCTTCTAATACCAGATGAAGAGCGTGTCACAGACGTTACACCAAGTTAGCGAACAGATTAAATTGCTCATCGAATAGGAAGACGGGGAGGCAGAATTTCAAAGTGTTATGCAGTATGACATAGAGAGCGTTGCCGCAACAACAAAAATTGGCAGATCCCACGTACAGAGGGAATATATGATAGGCAAGGCACGAATTAGAAAGGTTGATATATCACTTTAAATTTAGCACAACGCTACGAAGTGGAGGTATATGATGCCGTACACGACTTTCGTGTCATGATCATCTTGTTTGGATGTATCGTTTACCTTTCGTCGTCTATTCACTTCACGTGATACTTAATTTAGTATGTGGGGAGCTAGTGAAATCGCCGTGAGCAGGCTATGAGCGTAGTATGTTGACATGTTCGTACATGACACGCATGTCAGGATTATAATGTTTGCACCAGTCATATACCTTCGTCATTCATTGACATTACGTAACACAAAATTAGGTATATGTGGAGCTAGCAAAACGGCCATGAGCGCATTATGAAGGGCTTAATATACTTCAACGTAGCGTTGACGCGTGCCCACGCTGCTCGTATCTACGCTACGTTAGCAAAACGCGTGCACTCTACAGTCTGACCCCAGGCGCGACCGGAGACGTGCGCACATGAACGCTCCCTTTGCACAGCGTCTGCCGGCGTGGCCCGATGGCAGCCGGTACGAAATGCGACATGCAGCATTTCGCGATGCGTTACCTGCACAACACTGCATCTACCTTTTTTCGTGATGGAGGCACGCCGGACCTGCTGAAGCGTGCATGGGTCAAAGCAAAGAAAAATATGGCAGGACCGGCGCCTGGCATGGCAACGCCGGCGTGATGAGACAAAATGACCGCCGGCGAGCATGCACACCACGTCACGTCGAAATGTATTGGCGTGTAGTCGTGTTCTCACATGACACGAATGTCATGATTATCATGTTTCCCCCAGTCGCATACCTTCGCCATCAATTCACGTACCGTAATACCAAATGTGGTATATGTGACGCTATAGCGAAGTGGTCGCGAGCACACCATGAGCATGGCATGTAGTCATGTTGTTGCATGGCACGCATGTCATGATTTGCAAGTTAGGGCCTGTCGCTTGCGTTCGCTATGCAAGCATGTCATACCATACCAGCTTTGCAACATGCCATGCGAACGAAACCACCGCAAGAGCACCAAGACCATGAAATGTAAATCATGACTTTAATGACATTACATGTCTTGATTTTCGTGTTATGATTAGACAAACACGTTCTTCATACAGTCATGCTATACCATACCAAGTTTAGCATTGATGCCATTATTGAAACAGCCAGGAGAGCTAAACGTCGTATCGTAGGTGGCTAGATAGATAGATAGATAGATAGATAGATAGATAGATAGATAGATAGATAGATAGATAGATACGCTCAAAGTCACCGAAGTTTGCTAAGAAATGCTTCGCATTTAATAAGGGATCGATTACGAGAGTTAGAGCAAGCGGCGCAACTGAATACGAGAATTGTGACAGAACAGGCGAGGTTAGTGCAAGGTACTTACTTACCTCGGAGATGTAAAAAATTGATGTTATGTCACGTTTTGAGATGATCAAGTTGTATGGGAAAAGAACAGCGTGGCCTAGGTATCGGCATTAGTTCGAGACATCGGTACCTAACAGATTGCACATGCCGAAGAGTCAGACGTCTAATTACCTTCTGGCGTCTCTCAGCGGAGAGCCTGCGTCTCTAACACATGATTTACAGTTTTCTTATCAGAATTACGAGCATGCAGTCACTCTTCCGAAACAAACATTTGGACGAGAAGATAATTTAGGAGAGACATATATAAATTAACTAGCGAATGTGGAAGCAGTGACGAACCCGGAAGATGTAGATAGATTGAAGAAGCTCTTTCATGAATGGCAAGTGAACACTTGGACGTTGTAACCGTCAGGAGTGGAAATGAAAAGTTAAACGACAGTGATAACTTCTTTCGCAAAATCTGCGCTACCGGTGAAAGATGAAGGAGATAGAAAAAGGCACTGACAACAGACGAGCACTGACGCAGTTCTCAACGATAATAGAGAGTTCGTGTAGTTTGAAAAAAAATTGAGTTCTTTAACATATATATACACAGTACGGAAGCGAATTCCGAGAAAAAAATATTACACGAGCCAGTCACGTACACTATGAGGCGGGCTAGAACTTATACTATTCAAAGCACCTCGATGAAAAAAATGCAACTTCGGTGAAATGACTGTACATTATATGGAACGTTGCAAAAGAAGCATAACGATGAAACAGAAGAAAGAAGCTTTGCAGCGGGTGTGAAGGTGCCTCGGATGCACTAGACCTCACCCCATGGCAAAGTTACTCCGCTCCAACACACTCTGCAAGACGAACAAGGGAAGACACGTAACATCCACGTGTTGACCACATACACCTGCAGGAAGTCCACTGAACATGCAAGCTGCGGTGATAGGAACATACATAAAATACCAAACTTGACCGCTTAGACGTCAGCAAGTCCTGCAACATGCACGCACAGAAGTCTGGTGAACACAAGTGCATACTACTACAGACTGCCTTTCAGTGGACGGACGGGAAGACAGCGGGCGCTACGCATGGATTATGCTGCAAAATGGGAGCCAGAGGAATTCATTTTCAAAAGACTGTCAAAGACTCTAAGGTGCAGAGTGAAAAAAAAAAGATTCGAAAGGATCACATGAGAGATGGCTAACTAGACATGAAAGACGTCGGGGTAAACGTAAAGAAGGGCCCTAGATCGAAACACGTCACGATTGAGGCGCTGGAGATAGAAGTAATATCTTGAGACGTGCTACCCTTGCCACCATTGACAATGCAAGAAACAGCAAGATTGATAGAAATTTTTCAGCTAATGACAGTTAGAAGACTGGAAATAAAAGCGAAAATCTGGAAACTTTGATATTGATTGGAGAAGAATATTACTGGACTGTAGCCACTGGTAGTACTTGCGAGATTCATCCAAGGGTATTGGTGATAGAAACAACGTTGGAATGGACTGTGCAAGGTACTGTATAAATTTGTTCTGTGCCCCTGAAATCATCAACAGTTCTGGTACTCAAGGCCATGCCAAGTATGGCACGATCGTTGATGAACTGCAAATATTCTAGGACTTTTGAATTATGGGATTCAAGGAGAAACCAGCAAGAAAGCTGAGCAAAGGACCATGTGTTAGAGTACGTGAGACACACAATGGGGTTAAAAGCAGGAAAATACATTGTGCGGCTACCTTAGAAGGAAAATGAAATGTTGAGTGACAATAACACTATTGCAAAGAGGAAGCTTATCCATGGGACAAAGAAGTCATACAAAAATCAAAATGTTTTCTCCCAGTGTGCGAGAAAGCTAACCTAGAGCAGTTTTAACAAAAAATAGCTGAAAACATCGAAGTAGGTGAGAGATTAGATATACAGTTGTTAGGCAGCACTTGTGTGGTCCACTTTCTTGCGGTTTTGTTCTTTTTTGCGTGCTGTTCATGTTAAGTACGTTTCAACTAGCCCAATTCACTACTTTATACAAAACAAATTTGTATGTACATGGCGCATCAGGCAATCACTTAGAAAGACCGAACAGCGACAAAGATACGGATCGTCTTTGATGCATCGTCCAGTCAGGCACCAGGGGAATCCTTGAATGACAACTTCAAAAATGAACCAAACGTTGACCCCGACATCACAAGTTTGCTGATGAACTTTCGACAGCAAAAACTGGCATGTCATCCAACGCAAAAAAAAGAACCTTCTTTAAAGATCGGAATTTACAAAAACGACCGAGACGCACAGCGATTTCCGAAGTGGGAAAAATACCCAGCAAAGATTCGCCAAACCCGAAGATGAAAATGAGGAGGATGACGAGGCTAACCTTCCAAACGGTACAAAGTAGCTTTCTTCTAGCGGCGACAATTCATCGACTTTAAGATTAATGCAAGGAAAATATGTGCAGTTGTGGCGCAACTTTGGAAAGGAATTTACATCGATTATGTCTTACTAGGAGATGATGAATACTCAACATCGGCAAAACTGTACAAAGAAGCAAGGGACATTTTTAGTAATGCAGGAATAAATTTAGGAAAAAAACACTTCAACTGATGCTGAACTAAGAAAACTAATTCACGAAGGAGAAGAACAATTGAATTGAGGATCAGAAAAGAAGAGAAAATGAAAGTTTTGGGGACTGATATGAAATTTTGTCGATGACATGTTCAGCTTTCCCGACACTAAGTGGCGAAAGGACATTGATATAAGACAACTATCAAAATGACAGGTGGTGAAATATGTTTTAAATGAATACATAACATCTGAAAAGTTTGATTCCTGACCAACGATGCAAGAAACTTCCCTACTCCTGGCTGCCAGGGTGACTGAGACGAGGCCATTTGACATAGTTGATATAGACTTTGCTGTACCAGTAAATGCTCAAGCGGAGGAAGGCAGCGAAATACAAAGTTATACGGTGTGATATTTATGTGTGCAATAACAAGAGCTGTACAATTGCAGTCGGTCATGAGGATGTTATCAGAACCGCTTATGCAAGTATTCAAAAAATTCGTAGCTATGATTGTGTACAATTCACATATACAATGTAAGGGTGTTCAAGAAATCTGAGAATAAATTAAAAAATAATAAAGATGGTTGGTAAAAGGGACAACAGTATACCAGTAAATGGAAAATAAAACGGAAGTTTAATGTTGGGTTAGCTTTATGGTAGGGAGAATTTTGTAAAAACAGATCAGAAGATAACTGACGCCTATGGCAAAACCTATAGTCCCTCGACCTTTAGATAAAGAACTACGAGTCGTGGTTGTTGGAGCAGAAAACTAACTACCGGCAACTAATAGGCAGGAACACAACAGACTGGGTTAATACAATTCGCTGAATTACTGGAGTGCAAGATAACAAGCAACGACAACATGTTGGACCAGGTGGAAAAAAGAGTACGTGAGAGAGCTTGAGTGTTCCAGCAGAAAAACTGAGGGTCACACTCTAATACAAGAAGGAATCTATTTGTGCTTGTAGAAGCAATAAAAATATCACTGCGGAAGCTCTGCAAGGTCAAAAAGATTTGCCCAGGCAAGAATGAACTGTTGAGAACGTGCTTGCTTCGGTGACCTGAAGAAAAACTGGTCAAGAGGCCGGTTCAACTACTCTATTCGCTCGAAGACTGCTTCGATTGAATCTGGCCGGTGGGAAGATGTAGAAAACAGATTGAAGCTCGAGCTCGGAGGTGAGAAAAAAAAGGTTGCGAAGGCAAGCTGTCTACATATATTTTTTGTTATTGTTTTGTCAAGAATCAACCAAGGACTTTTCAGTTATGTGGTCTCTTTCGTCCTTCTGAAACACCCCTCTCCCGAATCTTCGTAAGCAAGCGGTCAGAAGTGGTGGGTGGTCGCCATGCGTAGCTACAACCCCGAGCATCCAGAGGGTATCCCTAGGTAGGCTCAGGTGGTAGAGAAGACCTACGGCTAATTGGATCTCTCACATTCTTGCAGCCCCTCTTTTTTAAGTTGATATAAATATTGTTCTCTGTCTTGTCACGTAAGTGTCAATTAAATTTCATGATGTGGGTGAAATCAAGTTCGAAAAAGTAACTACAATGAATCGCTTCACGCATACTCTCAAAATCTGCGTTTTTGCAATGCGTGGCATTCTGTTCTTTTTACAAAGCAGTTCAATAAAGTTGTTTATTGTTTTCATCGGTTTAATCACTGAGAGAAATTTGAGCGAATTGTAGCGTCTTAGAAAATTTTTCCCTATAAGTGGCCTTAGACAGAAAAATTGTTTTTACCAAATGTCCCCTAAAGAGTGCTTTACATAACATTTACGCTCAGTTTGAGGTCGAAAAACTGTCAAAGAAAATACACTTCGCAGAAACTCTAACTTCGCAAACACACCGTTGAAACATGCGTAACACACTCTCACCAAACGCCGTGTAATCGAAGTCATGTGCGTGTTATTCTACAAAACAGCTCTTTGAAGCTTAGTGCTGTCATTGCATCATTTTGATTGATGCTTCGACTTCACATCGCATGCTGGCGAGAAACTGAATGTGGAAATACAAAGTGGGGTGGTGCTCACCATGGTACTTGCGGAGAGCCAAAACTGCAGTCATAACTAGTATTAGGTCAGATTTGAAATTTCTAATCTGCGCTTAGTTGCGGGCAATGAAACATGAGGGCCACCAATTCCGCGGTACTAGAGGTACAATTATACAGGTTCCTACGCGGGAATAGGTGCAGTGGACACAAAACACTTACGTGAGTATAAAATAGTGGGACGACATTATATATACGCCCGATCACTCCACTACTTTACATTAGAACTGCACCACGCGGCATCCGTGTTGTCACAGTGGTCTTTGTCATACCTGAAGTTGCCTTTACGATCACTTACGAGAGTAGAGTTATAACTAAAGACTAGATTTCAGGCAAATGCATATTTTGTTCGTGGCGCTCCTATCACGCTACTTTGATATATGAGCAGTAATTAGAGGCCAAGGATATCTTTTATAGTGTTTTTATAGAGCCTATAAATGCTTATTTTCGATGTTTGTGCATAAATTACAATAAATGCCTATATATGCCTATTTTCTAAGTTTGTGCCCATATATGAACACTATTTAACTTTAAATCTTGATTACGAGTACAGTTGGAGGACGTAATTTATGTGGGCGGGCCGAATCAACCTTTTGGAACATTTCGAGGCGTAAGCTGATTGTCTAGTTCAACAAACTGCCGTAAACAACCACTAGCAGCTGTGAAATGGGTCGCGCCGGCCGCCAACGCAATGATATGGTGCGATTACTTCTGTACCTTTCAATATTTCAATCAAATTTCCATTATTCTACTTAAGCAACTGAGTGCACAAACTACACATGCAGCCTAGTAACTCTCCCAAAGACACGAACTACTGGGACGTGCGCTGAACTATTCTTTGTAGCACGTCACCTCACGCTCGTAGCAAGGAATGTTTTTCAAGTAGACGCCCACCTGTTGAATGCCTTGAAAAACACCAATTACTAATTATTGTCCTCAGCAGAACTGCATCCAAATTTCGCAGGGGGGAAGGCAAGCCTCTCGCCCCTCTCTCCCTCCCACATGGCTACAGCCCTGGTTACCTTCTACATGTTAGGGCGCCCGCTGTGAGATAAAGGGCTAGCGGCGTTCAATCAGACATTTCACCTCCTTTCCGGAGCAAGTAATATTGCGAACTTTGGCAGACGTGATAGTGAGCGCCCAGTGGAAACTAATCAAAGTGGACGAATTGGCCAGTTGGTGATAGTCTGCGCTTGTTCTTGTCTTTTCTCCGTTCATGTTTTCTACCGCGTACTACACTTAGACCTAGTGGAAGCATTACACTTGCCAGCTGGAAATTCTCAAACCGGGCGAGGGGCCGTTTACTTTGTTCAATGACACAGGAGGTACTAAACCTGCGCGACAAGACCTGGCCAATACGATGCTAGAAACCCTCCTGGCTTTCTAACGATATGGTTGTTTGCTCCTGTACTGCCCTTCTCATCTATACCGGAAAGGAGGAGACCCAGGACTGTGCTTATTCGATGATGGATACTTATCTCACCATGCTTGTCGATAAAGGGAGAGACCATGTTCTGCATATCATGGCAGACCTGGGCGCCGTTTTGCCATCATAAACTCTATGGATGTTTTATGTGATTTAGACACCAGTCGTGCATGTTTCTATTCGATTATTTCAATTTGTTAATTATTTTGTGCCTATGCTTACAATTTCGGGGACCTAAAACTCAATTTTGGCTGCCCATTTTCGGTGCCTCAAACGCTACATTTAGTGCTTAAAAATCTGGCCTCCAGTTATAATCTGGAGAACACAGCTGGTGGTTCTCTATCAATGTACTCCGAGAGATACAACCCGGTTTCGTTCTTTGACACGCGCAGTATCGTCGACTGGAACAGAAATGTGCTCACAATAGCGATTGTCGAAGCTTATGAAAACAAGAACAGTGAGATTTGACTATTGGCATGCCGTTTATTACGCTAAGAAAATTTGATTTTTAGGGTGTCACTATGCCGCCTGGAAAGAAGGCGAACTCTTTAAAACGCAGAAAACAGTCACTGTTGTGTTCAAGTTGTGCGTTATAAGTAGTGGTGGGATAGTAGAAACAAATTTGTTTAAACTAGCGTCTGTATGTTTATGAAGAAGACAGAGCTGAGCTGATAAGTATTTATTTTAAAAAGACAAGACGCGCAAACACCCAGACACGAAAGAAGTCAAGACAACGCAGACATTATGTTCCGGGCTTTTAGAGACTGTCTTAACGAGTGTGTTCTTTATTGTGCGTAATTGTGTGATGTTTTTTCATCTGCGTTTTCTTCGATCTCTGAAATTTCTTGAAAGGCCTCTCACCAGGCTCATAAGTACAAAAAACGACCGCAATATTCTCTCCAAATGTTTTTGCTCCTTCTTGCGCACTTCTGTGACGTAGACAGTAGTTCCTGTGACGTATATAGTGCACTCGCTCTCGATTGGTCTCTATGTGCGAAATATCAAACATGGTTCGTGTCCTGCAACTCTATGCCATGCAGTTCCCCATTCGTTCTTCCTTGTCTCGCATGAATATTGTACATGATCAGTAATGAAGTATGATCAACCGATCATACTTAATGAGGTGTGTTTACAACTGCGCAAGCAATGATAACTACGTGTAGCCGAGAAACACTAAATCCTGATAGGCTCTGGCGGGTAATTCTGACATTGTTCACGTGCTTTGAAAAGCTAAGAAGCGAGGAGGATGCATAGCGTGTGTGAAGGAGAAGAAAAAGACTCTTCTTTGTCTTGGAACGTGGTGTGGTGAGTGGCCTTTAAAGATGTATTAGTAGAGTTTGTGCGGCCAGAACTACTACTGCACGAAAACAAGAACCAACATTTCAATTTCGGTCAGGGCTGTCATTGAATTTCAAGCCTATTGGGGCAAACGACAAGCGAGAAGTCGCGAAAAGTTGCATTCTTATACAGATTTTGCCTAACAACTCATCATTCTAGTTATGTGCGACATGCCTAGTAACAACAATAGCAAATCACGTATAGAACAGTAGAATACATTACCACCCTTAACTACTAAATATACTGAAGTTTCTTAATATTAGTTGCATTACCCGCCTCGCCGTAGGAGAGCTTCGTGCGCCTGGCTCTGCGACTAGCCATAAAATGGGCTTGGTGGCTAGTGTTTGTTATGAATTGAGTTATCCTCAAACTGTCATGGGCAATTCTTGTTTCGCTTATGTCGTACAGCATTTACGCCCAAAACACTTTTAGGAATGCTGGGCACTGACCAAGCCTCAGTGTTCGAAAACCGTCATAGTTGGAGTAGATGTTTTTGGTAGTGATATTTTTGACAGGTGGTTTTGAAATGCTCTAGAGCGCTCTACTGAAAGAGAGTGAGGTTGCGCCTCTTCTTTTCTTCAACCTTCCTTTCTGTCTCTCAGAAGAGCACTCTAGAGTGCTCTGAAACGATTAGTAAAAGATGGCGTAAAATTGCGTGGTGGACGAGAGGGGTGAAACTTATTCCACAGCATTTGTGGCCACCAGTAATAAGGCTGGGAAGTTCGATGCGAGGTCTATGAAAGATGGTGCATTCCAACGATGGACAGTTTTATCGATAGCGTACGCTGTTCACCCATATTACTTGCTTATTTGAGTTTTTCTTTCTCGGTCACAAACTCGGCCAAATAGAATCACATCTTCAATAAGCGGAATGCTGTATTCGTCCGCGTCTTGACCTCATGACAATATGCATCCGAGTCCAGGCGTTTCAAATGTGAAAGTGGGGTAAACCTTAGGTGAAAAGTGCGAAAGTGTTGTTTGTAGACCGCTTAACGTCCCCATGTATGAGTTAGTTGATTTAGTGAAGGCCTTCAAAGAAGAAATCAATAGTGACTTGTATACTTTTTCAGGGTGTACTAGTGTGGTATCGAGTGCCAGTTTCTATTTCTTATAGGTCATGTATCTACAGGCGCCAGTCTGATTTATCTGACACATAAAATGAAATTCACATGTAGAGAGTGAAAAATGTTAAATAATATTTCGATTGCATTGACGCCACGCAAATGCATCTCACTCAAAAAAATTTCCCGGTACGTGACCACCGTGACGCTGTTCGTGACTGTTTGAACCTACAGGATAGTTAGCCAAAATTTGGCGAAGGACTTCCTCCGGAATGACGTAGCTTGCGACGCCTTTTGCTGCTAAGGAAGGCCACTTTTCATCCAAGATGAAAGTGGGCCAAAAGGTGCACGCTAGTATTATTGCGACGTTCTTTGTTTATCAAGGTTACATGAGAAAACTCCGCTGCCACGTTTGTGATGAGAATTATCAGGATTCCAATGGCTTCAGTGAGCCTCGCTAAGAAAGGAAACGCACAAAGCCACAACGTCTTTTAACGCTATACGAACAGCTTGTGGTGGTTTGAATTTGTGCGAATAAAGGGAAAAGCAGGCTCTACAAGAGACGAATGGCGTGCAAAGTCTTTCAGTTGATTTTAAAGTGTTTCATTGCAGTGAAATCTTATGTGCGATAATCAAACAATTTAATTAGAAAACTACGAACGTAATTTCGAAAGTGCTGCCTAACCATCGCTATGCCTGAATGACACTTTTTGTGCTGTCAAGGTTGCGCTACTAATTCACCCCAGGTTCACCTCACTGCAGATTCTGAAGGCGGTACTTGATAAAGCCACTTCATGGCCTTTCCAAAAAGTACGTCACTAAGAAAATCACACTTTATATAGCGAGTTAGGTGGTACTATAGATAGAAGGAAGTCGACAAGCCATAAAGAACAGTTGAAGTTATGGTTGGAACACGTGTCCTAATCACTATCTATCCATTTCAGAAGCGAGACAGACATCAGAGAAACTTGACGCCCCTGATGAACTTAGTCTATACACTGCCGTTTCGCGGCTCGCCAAGCAGCCCGCTGATTTGCATTTTGTTGAGGGACGCACCAGTAGCTCTGAGGTGCAGATATGTTAAGAAGACACACACGAGGAACCGGACAGACATACTGAATTGCGCGTAAAATTTGTTTTCTGCTGGTGACTACAAAACTAAGAAAATACAAAAAATGTTGTCAATTCTTCGGAAATGCACTGAGTATTCAAAACATAACTCAGTAGTGACCTCACCTGAACATCGCCAGAAATTCGTCATGCCACCATTGAAAAGTTTACCTCTTTACGGGTCTCTCAAACTCGACAATTCAGCGAAACGTAGGCTCCAGTGGAAATCCTGGCTCCAGTATCAATATTTCAAACCGACAATGAGTGCCACATTTTATTCAGGAAAGGAACTTCATTCATCAAATCCTAATTTTACCAACTAAAGAAAGCTCGACACTGTGTGAAGAAAGCCTTTTAAGGAATGTAGTCGCAGTAAAAGCGTGAAGCCAGAAACACCTCAAAACGCGTGGTTCACAAAAGCTTTGCGTCATACTTTTACTTCGTTCTGCGCATCCGAAAGAACAGCAAACGTAATGTCGTAGTCAAACACGCTCATTAACTTTACCTATGCACCGTAATATGCGTGTTTCACTGGTTGGACGCTGGCTTAGCGTAAACATTATACATTGGTTCGTTAGCTCAGGAAAGCGATTTGTGACAGGTGTACAACCTCATGTATAGGCCATCGAAAATGTGTACTTCGGAAACGTGTACGAACGTGCACCTGTCCCTTGACTGTGATGAGCATACCTTCATTATTTAAGTTCTGATGAACTCATCGTGACGGCTGCATTCATTGCTCAAAGCACAAATTGCTATTACCACTGTGGTAAGAATCTCCCAACAGCATGCTCTGAGGATTCATTGTGCCTGAATAAATGGAAATCGCTATCAATTAGTTTCTGGCAAAACACGAAAAGAAGAAGGCTAATTTTGCAATTGTTTTCACGGCGACTGTGGAACAGTTTTTCTTCCGGCCAGCAGAAAGAGTGTTCTACACTCGTCGTCTTTGCTACTAGCGGCGCTGACTAACACTCCCAGGCTTAAATGCACATATATCATCACCCCATGAGGTGACAGGGGTGATGAGCACCACTGTAGTTTAGTTGGCAGGTGAAAAGACACGTTATTCAATTACTGCAGGTTCACTTTATGCCAGTGGCAAGTTATCTTATTCTATACCTCATTTTCCTCACATTTACATCATATTTAGTACAAACAGGAACAGCTACACTCTCCTTGGCTTTGTTCCTTCTAATGAGACGTTCTTTCTTGTGAGTGAGAACTATTATTTATGCCATCACAATTTAGCTCCTTACTGCATGTCTGTCAATGTTGAGGCCTACCTGTTCTAGCTCGTGGTCGAGCAGTTATATTCATAGTGTGATATACTTTGCAAACTACATCACACTTTTAAAGGCTAGAGCCTGTGTGCCACGTCAACGGCAGCGTCATATGGAAGTGCACAAGAATGTAAGTGAAAATTTTTGCTACCTGGCTGATCAAAAGTTTAGAAAGACAGCTTCTTGTCTGAGCGCCCAAATACCAACTGTCTTTCCTTTATCATAGGTTGCTTCACTGCTGCCTTCTTTGTGATGCAAGGGTGGGAGAGACCTCCAACTGGCGAGTCAGTTGGGCACCTTAGTTCCTGCGCCGGCCGAGTCGGCTGTTTATCGAATAAGCTCACCAGTCAGCTAACTCGATAGGTCACACCTCCGTGCGCTATGTGCAATAGTGCAAAGAGAAATCGTGCACGCCAAAAGGAGCTCTTTGATGGCCTACTTACCGGGCCGCTTTCGTAAAGCAGGGCCGACAGGGCGAGTGGAGCACTGATGGCAAAAAGTAGGGGGAAAAGGCCCGGCGCACAAGGGACCATACGAGGCATGGCGACCTTTTCCGACGCCGTCTTCTTCTTCATCTACAGGTCTCGTAAACGTTGTTGATGCCGATGCCAGTTTCCTAAGCAATGACACACCGTTTACTACAACACGCTTGTTCATAAAGTTTATTTTTCAAACGTAATTTAAACATCCATGTGTCTGGCCTTGAAGAAAAAAAAGATACAGAAAAAAAGTGGCGAATGGCGACAATAAAACGTGCTTGCGAAAAAATCGGACCTGCGCGGAAGGCGCAGCAAAGTCACAGCAAAAGCTAGAAGAGCAGCCTTTTAGAGACATTTATAAACACTCCTTGAGTGCTGCAAGCACACTTGCTGGGTACTGATTGCGGCATTATTATTATTATTTTGGGGTAGAACAGCGTTCGCCATGCTATTCTTCGCAATTCTTCTGAAAAGTGTGGTATCCACTAAACATTTGCAAGAAAATTTGTGCCAATTGTTCATGCAGTGGCTGATGACGATGAGGAAGTATGCCTGAAGTGGGTATGCGCCACATTACAAGAAAAAGCTGTTGTACTGGGTTGGAGCATTGGATGACCCACTCGTAACGCAATTCGCAGTGTGCGCCGACTGGTTGTTCTTTCACTGTTTTAAAATGCTTTCTAAGTGGTATCAACGCGATTGCTTTCCCGACACCAAGACTGCCTAAGGAAAGTTTGCCAACCAGTCCCAAGCACCAGCTGAGTTGTAGAATACTGGGCTGGCCACCTGCGGACCCGAGTTTGAGCCTTACTGTGTAAATGGTCTATAGGTTTCTTTTCCTTATTTCGTCCGATGTGCTTACGGTCGTGGCGCCGCGGCAGTGGTGGACAACTACAACGCCACGCGTGACCCCCGTTTTGATCTCATAACAGCTCTCGCTGTAAACTTAGCTGTGCTTGCACTGAGCCATGCAAGGCTTCAAATAGCGCGAATGCAGAATTATGAACACCAATCCGGTTGCTCCTAGGTTACGTCTAGATCGCCCCTAAGCGATGCCGGTTATTCGAAGGTTGCTTCCACTGGAGGTCGTTGTTTGACGTTGTTTGTGTGATGCTAGGTTGTTTAAACGTCTATTTCCAGCGCAGACAGGTTCGACACTCACCACAAACAGTCGCAGACACGAAACGAATGTCTAAACATCAGAGACGGAACCTCGCACTAAACCAAGCGTTTGCACTTCTCCCGGATCTACGGCACGTAATCGTTGGCGCAAGCCTCCCATCGCTTTTGTGTTTTCTTGCGGCCGTCGTTCCCTTTCGCGTTCTTTCTTGCTGTACCTAATGGGCATCTTCGAAGTCGTTTGTTGAGCTAACTGCGGCCTGAGAGATGATTTAGACTACAATCAAAAGTTTAGAAGAAACCCGAAGTACGTCGCTGCAACGTAGCCTCCGCAGTCACCCCTGAGGAAGGAACCAAGTCAGTTTCGAAACATCGGGTTTCTTCAAAACTTTTGGTTGGGGTCTAAGTCATCGCCCAGTTTCATACCCAACCAGACAGACTTCTGTCGAACGTTTACATTCAACTGCGGCCTTCATCATTTTTTGTCATCAGACCAGTGGTGAGTATGTATCACTGTAAAAAATTACTCCGAAGTCGGATTAAAACGCTTGTGCTCTGGTGACACAATTATTCGGAGCGATTTTCGCTCCGAACATCCGGAGCAAACTTTCTGCTCCGGCTTGCCGGAGGAATCGTGTGGCGCACCTGGGGTACTTTTAACAGATATTTCACTCCAGCCGACCAGAACAATGGTGTGGCGCCGCTGGAGTACTTTTTACGGACATTTTTTTCCGGCTGACCGTAATGATTAGGTGGCCCCTCCGTTGCATTTTCGCGGTTTTTTCTCTCCGGCTATCCGGAGCTTTTGTGTGATACCTCCGGAGTATTTTACGAATATACTTACTCAGTCCGGACAGAATTTTAGCTAGGTGAATCAGTACTTTTTAAAAGTGTTTGCTTGGCTGTTTATTTAATGTATGCTGATTGTTTTACATACTGCTTAGATGAAGGAAGACATAATTCTCATGCAGGCACTGCAGAATTACTGTGTATTCTTTTTCACAAATCTTTGGCATATAAAATTCAAGAAAACATTTGAGTTCTTATGTTTTATTCATTCAAAATAAGCTGCCATTTCTGGATGAATCCCCAGCATTCGGGAAAAGGAGAGTAGATCAAACACGCAGAAAGCCAACATAAACAAAACAGAATAGTGCAGGTTCCATCAAATCAACACCACTCAAGTTCGAAGCACAGCGCTTCACAATGAAGCCTATTTGCTGCAAAACGATGCATAATAAATGAAGAAAGCACGTCCACTGACAACAATGTTTTACCATCCCCGAAAGGACCATCCATCGTATCCATTGACGATGCAAGTGTTGAGTTGATTGCTTCCTGCATATTTAAGAAAAAAAACCTAAACATGAGAACCGCAAATCATGCGAGAAGCATGGAAAGTTAGAAGACTGAAGCCACAGACCCTCAATATATTTTATACAGTCTGCGAGTCTGACCACACACACACACACACACACACACACACACACACACACACACACACACACACACACACACACACACACACACACACACACACACACACACACACACACACACACACACACACACACACACACACACACACACACACACACGTGCGTGCGTGCGTGCGGGTGACAGAATATTCGGCTCTTCAAGCGAACTTCGCGTGTATGCGAGTGTACAATATATTCATACGTATCTTCACTATGCCCTAACAGCTAAAGGCACTCCGAAGTGTTGTCTAGTGAGAAGGTGCAAAACACGCAAACTTGCAGTGAAATCACAGTCTTAAAAAGGCCTTCTGATATACTCATCGCGTAACTCAACCTGATAAATAAAAATAGGATGGTCATAAACCTAAAGCGCCATAGTGAGAAATGCAGTGTAAGAAGCTGTAGTGAGTACAAATTTCATATTTCAGCAGTGTGGCGAACAGCGCAAGATTAACAAACATAAATCTTAAAAGATACATGACGAATTAAAAATATTCATATTTAGTCGCTTCATCTGTTCGTTTCTTTACATTGAGAAGAAAAGAAGCACACACCAAGCGATTTCTGCAACTAGTGACATAACGCGCAACAAGAAATCTACCGAAGCAAAAAAAATATCGCTTGACATGTTTTCAGGTAAAACTAGGAACAATAGACAAAGTAACCGTCATTTTTTAAATAACTGAAATAAACTACGCGCAATCAATGTTTCATGCAATAAACACAGAAATTACAATGTGGAATACTGTTGATTATATTTTTCAATTGACACGAAGATTATCCTTCGCATTACGAGTTATAATATATTGCCCTAATCCTACGCAGACTACGCGACACGTTGCACGATCACCCGTGCTCTTCCAACCAGCTTCGTTACCGGTATCGCTGACTTTCTACTGCTTGACATCATTTTGCATCATGATGTTCTTCGACAGCTCGTCACTGACCAAGGTCGATGCTTTTTACCCTTTGCCATGCAGGATATTGTACGTTCCTGGTGCAGGAACCACAAGTTCATGACGGCATACCATCCACAAACTAATGGACTTAGAGAGTGCCTCAGTGGCACTATCACCGACATGTCGTCGATGTGTGTTCATGAAGACTAGCATGACTGGCACTCAACGTTACCCTTTGTCACCTTCAACTACAATTCCTCCAGGCATGACACTGTAGGCTATTCCCCATTTTACCTTCCTTATGGATGTGAAGCCTCTCTGCCTCCTGATACACTCCTTCCCACTGGTTCAAGCCCCCCTTTCACTCAAGTCCACAATGCCGTGGAACGAGCCGACGCAGCACGACAGATTGCCCGAGAACCGCTCATACTTTCTCAAGCCTCACTGAAAAATAGGTACGATCACCATCACCATGAAGTTTTGTATACACCTGGTTCTCCAGTACTCTTGTGGATCACATGTCGTCACATCAGCCTTCCTGGAAAGCTCTTATTTCGCTATTTTGCTATGACCAACCATACAAAGTCCCGTGCAAGCTCACTGACATTAGCTACGTGATACAGTGAGTCGTCGATGCAGCGCACTCAATGCCACCACCATCTACTGTTGCGCACGTCGTAAGACTGAAGCCGTATGTGTCACCCAACACTCCCCTTCAGTGACAAGCGCCGGGTCGGCATTTTTACGCCGCGGGGTAGTGCCACAAGGCAGGAGTGGGATCGGAGCGAAAAGCGGTAAACGGTCCCTGTCTGAAAAAAACGACTACGAAGTGGATCGAGACTGGCATGAATGAAGTGCCATTTGGTGGCACTTCATTTGATTACTGCCACAGGAATGTGTGCTCCACTGTGTTGACTATATATCAAGGCAACAAAAAGAATGCCGTGCTAGTGAACCATAAGCTTTTCGGATCTTCAATTTATAATTCATAGTTATATCTTTCAGGAACAAGAGATGGTTTGACCGCTTGCTCAGCAACCATTTTTGTATACTCGCAGTTTGATCTCTAAACTTATTTTTGAGATCGGTGTCAGTTTCATTTAGGTATCCTGCCACCCAGTTTTTGGTCATTCTCTTTTTTGTGGGTTAACGCCATTATTTCTAGATCATCATCATCATCATCATCATCATCATGACTGCCAGTGTGCCAGCTATTGTCGTCGCATAAAATATTGTTACACGACATCGGCAACGAAAGAGCATCATAGACGACGAAGATAATGAAAGCGACCGTGCCCGTGTTGTTGTTGCTGCTGTTCTTCCATCTTGACTGCAGCTGCCTCTGACTCTCCCTGTACATTTTGTAAATATATTTATTTCATTCATCCTCTCACCCCCGTAAGATTGGGTGGAGGTGCGGGGTGCAACACGATATAACGGAGCTCCGCAGTGGCCGACGCTTGGGTTTTTCCACCATGGCGAACCAGGGGCCGGCTCGCGCCGAGGCGACTACAACAACAACTGTTGTACTTCCGCAGCTAAACGATCCTGGCACGTTCTGTGGCACAGATGATGTCAACATCGAAGAATGGTTGCCGTTGAATGAACGTACAAGCAAGAATTACCGCTGGGATGAAACTCCCATGTTAGCCAGTATCCTGTTCTACTTGAAAGGAACAGCAAAAGTGTGGTTCGAGAACCACGAAGATGAAATTGGAAGCTGGGATGCATGCAAAGAAAAGATGCGCGCCCTTTCCGACAAGTCTGTGGGTAGAAAGGCAGCGGCCAAGAATGAGTTGGTATCTCGTGCGCAAACGCCATCAGAGTCCTACGTGATTTACATACAGGACGTGCTTGGCTTTTGCCGAAAAGCGGACAACGGTATGGAAGACACCGAAAAAGTAGCTCACATATTGAAAGGCATTGCAGGTGATGCATTCAACCTTCTCATATGCAAGGACTGCAACATGGTAGATGCCATCATCAAGGAGTGCCAGCGTTTTGAGGCCGCAAAAAGTCGACGTATCGCCCATAATTTCACTCGACTACCAAACACAGCAGCAACCTGGTCGTGCAAAGACAGGCCTGCGCTACAGACGCCGTTAACTGCAGAGCACGTGACCAAGATCATCAGACGTGAACTTGAAGCTCTGTCTTCTGCGTCCACGTGCTCCCATGCCTGTGACTCTAGCCCTCAGATGGTGCCACTGGTACATGCCATTGTGTGACAATAGCTTTCCAATGCTGGACTGGCCTCCGAGCGCACTACAGCTCCTTCTCAGCCGATCAATCGTCGTCGACCCCATGTTTCGTATGCCCAAAGCCAAAACCTTCCGGCGCGCCCTCGCAATCCAGCCGAGTGGAGGACTGCTGACGATCGCCCGATTTGTTTCAAGTGCCACCGTATCGGACACGTGGCCCGGCATTGTAAGACTCGGTGGTATTGGCATCAGGCATCCTATGGGTACTCCCATCAGCCAGAGAGGGATCATGGACGCTTTCAAACTTACCGGGAGTCAACTCAGGCCACCAGTGAAGACGTTCCTCCTATGCCGCCATATTGTCGTCGCTCTCCATCTCCGCATGCTGAACAGTCCCGTTCACCGCTCTCCCGTCGCCCATCGTCTCGCTCGCCCCAATTTCGCCGACCAACGTCGCCAACTGACCACCTGCCGCGAGAAAACTAGATGATGCAGCTCCCGGAGGTGATGCTGAATCGACCACTTGCCCGCCAAATCCTCTGACCATGCTGCCGACTCGACGCAACCTTAATGACGTTGAAGTAGATGATACACGCGTTGTTGCACTGGTGGACACAGGGGCTCACATATCAGCGATGAATTCAGAACTTCGTTGCCGCCTTAGGAAAGTTTTAACACCACCCACAGTGCCACTCATTCAGGTCGCCGACGGTGGCACGTTTCCCGTGCTTGGAATGTGCTCCGCGCGCATAAGTGTGGCTGATCGCACCACGACAGTGCTATTTGCTGTGCTCGAGAAATATTCCCATGAACTTATCCTCGGCGTGGACTTTTTATCCGCCCACTCTGCCCTTATTGATTGTGGAACCGGCATGCTTCAACTTGATTTACCGTGTTACCATGACGACCCAACACCAGCTCAACCCCGTCTGTGTTCTGCAGATCGCGTTCGTCTAGCCCCTCAAGCCGTTACTTACGCCAGCCTGACATCTGTTTCTCCTGTTCCCGATGATGCCCACCTGTTGACACCTATTGCTGACGTTCTGCTGGCCAAAAAATGTTGCCGTATCACACTTTTGACAGTCACGGAAAATACAGTATCTCTTCCGATTCTAAACTTCAGTTGGTGCTCTCAAGTTATCCCAGATGGTATGACTTTGGCAAAAGTTTCTTCTATCGATGCTGCCATTTCGACGTTCATTGCCGAATCTTCTTCATCCTCTGCTCCGTTTTCCTCATCGAAGAGCGCAGCTGATGCCACCATCAACAAGATGATCGCCCCTGACCTTCCAGCACAAACAGCTGATATCTGACATCGGCTGAAATCCTACCGTGACATCTTTGATTTTGACAGGCGCCCTTTGGGTCAGGCATCCTTCGTAACTCATAGGATTTACACTGGAGATGCCAGCCCCATCCGACGACGTCCTTATCGCGTGTCTAATGCTGAGCTACAAGTTATCCAGCACGAAGTTGAAAAAATGCTCACAAAAGACGTCATCGAACCTTCCTGCAGTCCATGGACATCGCCAGTCGTGCTAGTCAAGAAGAAGGATGGCAGCTGGTGCTTCTGCGTAGACTACCGTCACTTAAACAAAGGAACACGTAAGGACGTGTATCCACTGCCGCGGATTGACGATGCTCCCGACTGCCTACATGGGTCTGCATACTTTTCATCTATCGACTTGCGATCAGGATACTGGCAGATTCCTGTAGTTCATCGAGACCGCGAGAAAACCGCATTCATCACACCGGATGGACTTTTCCAGTTCAAGGTTATGCCATTCGGATTGTGTAATGCGCCAGCTACATTTGAAAGAATGATGGACTCTCTCCTGCGTGGATACAAATGGACCACGTGCCTGTGCTATCTCGATGACGTCTTTGTATTTTCACCTACATTCGAAAGCCACCTTAGCCGCGTAACGGCTGTTCTTGAGGTTTTCCGGAAAGCAGGACGTCAGCTCAACTCTTGCAAATGTCGCTTTGGCCATCGGGAAATCACTGTGCTCAGCCACCTTGTCAGTGCTCGAAACGTGCAACCTGATCCTGACAAAATTGAGTTTTCAAAAATTTTCCCATACCACGTTCAGCAAAAAATGAACGGAGTTTTATCGGCCTTTGTTCTTACTTTCGACATTTCGTGAAGAATTTTGCTGACATTGCCCGACCACTTACTGAGCTACTGAAGAAGGACATGCCTTTTTATTCGGGTACTGACCAAGCAACTGCCTTCAGCACCCTTACAACATTACTTACTTCCCCACCCATCTTGGCCCATTTCGACCTCTCAGCCCATACTGAAGTTCGTACCGATGCCAGCGGACATGGAACTGGTGCTGTTCTCGCACAGTGGCAACGAGGACAAGATCGCGTCATTGCTTATGCCAGTCGCCTCCTCTATCCTTCGGAGAGCAAGTTTTCTCTTACAGAGCGTGAGTGCCTCGCACTAATCTGGGCAGTCGGAAAATTTCGAGCATACTTGTTTGGCCGCACCTTTTCGGTAATTACAGATCACCATGCCTTCTGCTGGCTGTCATCCCTTAAAGATCCAACAGGATGACTTGGCCGTTGGGCCTTGAAACTACAAGAATACAGCTTCGACGTGGCGTACAAATCTGGCCCAATGCACCAGGATGCCGACTGTCTATCCCATCACCCCGTGGACCCACCTGACCTTTCAGCACATGATTCTGACCCTTGTGTCTTCTCTATGTCGGCTTTCACCGACATACGCAAGGAACAGCTCAACGATGTCCACTTGCGGTCTACTATGCAGAGTCTACGCTTGCCCCACGTAGACCCATCGCTACACTTGTTCGTTCTACGCGATGGCATTCTTTACCGACGCAACACCAGCGCCGAGGGACCAGAGCTACTACTCGTAGTTCCTGCGACACTCCGTTCCGCTGTACTTGAACAGCTTAACAACGCCCCAACCGCGGGACATCTCGGGGTCACGCGCACGTACGATCGCGTGTGGCGTGGATTCTTCTGGCCAGGCCTTTACCGTTCTGTGCGCCGATACCGTGCTGCATGTGAGTCCTGCCAGCGCTCCAAACATTCCACCTTGCCACCAGCTGGTCCGCTCCAACCAATAGACATACCCACCATTCCTTTCTACCACGTCGGTCTTGATCTCGTTGGACCATTTCCAACTTCTCTCACTGGAAACAAGTGGATAGCTGCAGCCACTGATTACGCCACAAGATACGCTATCACACGAGCGCTACCGACAAGCTGTGCCACTGACGTCACGGACTTCTTGCTTCACGACGTAATTCTTCACCATGGCGCTCCTCGACAGCTGCTAACTGATCGTGGTCAAAAGTAGTAAGTGACATCCTTCACTTGTGTTCGACGCGTCACAAGCTCACTACGGCCTATCACCCACAAACAAATGGTCTTACCGAGCGCCTAAATCGAACATTGACTACGATGCTCTCCATGTACGTTTCCAAAGATCACCTTGATTGGGATAGTACTTTGCCTTTTGTGACATTCGCGTACAATTCGTCACGCCACAACACCGCTGGCTTCTCCCCCTTCTATTTATTGTTCGGCCGCCATCCAGCGCTACCCTTCGAGACTCTTCTCCCATCAACGACGCAAACGGTTTCAGAATACGCCCGGGATGCCACTGCTCGGGCTCAAGTGGCCCGTCAAATCGCACGGGAACGTCTTCTTGGCTCGCAGCTCTCTCAGAAGGTCCGCTACGATAGCCATCACAGAGTAGTTTCCTACTCTCCAGGTTCATCGGTCCTCCTCTGGACACCATGCCGCCACGTTGGCCTCTCTTCGAAGCTCCTGTCTCGCTACTCGGTGCTTACAAGGTTTTACGCCGGCTTACCGATGTCACATACGAGATTGCTCCGTTGGACAGTCAGTCATCGTCGTCGGCACCCGCTACTGACGTCGTCCACGTGACCCGCCTCAAACCGTACATATCCGCATATGACCCTACTCTCCTTTAGGCGCCGAGACGGCGCTGCCAGCAGCGGGGGAGTTATATGTTACACGACATCGGCAACAAAAGAGCATCATAGACGACGAAGATGATGAAAGCGACTGTGCTCGTGTTGTTGTTGCTGCTGTTCTTCCATCTTGGCTGCAGCTGCCTCTGGCTTTCCCTGTATACTTTGTAAATATATTTATTTACTTCATTCATTCTCTCACCCCCGTAACAATATCATAAATATCCGTAATGTTTCCTTGCAAGATTATGCCACACATATGTTACCCAAAATTTACGAGAACTGTTAACTGCAAACCTGAGTTCTCACATTGCCGTTCACACATTTCGTATCTGCGAACCACGTATAAAAAAGTAAGGTGCCACCGAAAAGCAAGGAGTACGCAACGGGAGGAAACAGAATTACTCTGCCACGCTGTGAAAACAATATTGCCACGCTGTGTTGGCGGCAGAAGACGAGAGCGCAGAAGTGAATGGCAGCGGTGGCTGAGTAAACAGTCCTCCACTTCGAGTTCCTGCAGCGGTCGCCTCAACGTCCATCGCCAGTTGGAAGTACCTAAGAGGGCAAGGCTCCTCAGTCTCCTCTCATCCTTTAGTGACTGTTTTGCCATTACTTCGAAAGTCCGGCAGACTCCTTTAATCAAGCACAGAATTATCACTGAGCCCAACGTGCAACCCGTGCGCCAACATGCTTACCGCGTGTCGCAGAAGGAGCAAGATGCTATACGTCATCAAGTAAAACAAATGCTCGACGACGACATAATTCAACCATCGACTAGTCCTTGGGCGTCACCAGTTGTTCTGGTTAAAAAGAAAGATGGTTCATTACGATTCTGCGTCGACTACCGCAAACTCAACAAGATAACAAAAAAGACGTATATCCTCTTCCTCGTATTGATGACTCCTTGGATCGCCTGGGACACGCCCGTTACTTCTCTTCCATGGATCTCCGTAGCGGATATTGGCAGATTGAAGTAGATGAACGGGACCGAGAAAAAACAGCGTTTATTACACCGGATGGTCTCTATGAATTTAAAGTACTCCCTTTTGGCCTGTGCTCCGCTCCAGCTACGTTCCAACGAATGATGGACACAGTTTTATGTGGCTTGAAGTGGTACTCTTGTTTAGTGTATTTAGACGACGTAGTCGTTTTTTCTACAACTTTTGAACAGCACAATGAGCGGCTTGAGGCGGTTCTTCTGGCTATTCGCACTGCCGGCCTCTCTCTGAAACCGGAAAAGTGTTGTTTTGGATATGAGGAACTGAAATTCCTTGGCCACATTGTCAGCAGCAGTGGTGTTCGCCCCGATCCTGACAAGGCTATGGCAGTTGCTTTGTTCCCGATACCGAAAACAAAGCATGATGTACGCCGCTTTCTGGGACTTTGTGCTTGTTACCGCCGCTTCGTGCCAGACTTTTCGAAAATCGCCGACCCTCTACAACAACTCGTCAAGGAAGACATCGCCTTCGTCTGAGGCCCCAAACAATCCGGCGCTTTCCGCGACCTTCAACAACGCCTACAAACGCCACCGATCCTAGGTCACTTCGACACCGAAGCAGACACAGAAGTCCGCACTGACGCGAGCAATCTTGGCCTCGGAGCTATTCTCGTGCAATATCAAGATGGCGTGGAACGCGTCATCGCCTACGCTAGCCGCACGTTGTCATCTGCGGAAAACAACTACTCGACGACTGAAAAAGAATGTCTGGCGGTTGTATGGGCCATAACGAAATTCAGGCCCTACTTGTACGGACGCCCCTTCCGAAACGTCAGTGACCACTACTCTCTCTGCTGGCTAGCGAATCTGAAAGATCCTTCAGGCCGTCTCGCAAGATGGAGCCTTCGGTTACAAGAATCCGATATAACGATGGTTTATAAGTCTGGTCAGAAACACACCGACGCTGACTGTTTTTCCCGCGCACCCGTCGAGGTCACTGAAGAAGACAATGATGAAGACTTCAGCTGCCTTGCTGTTCTCGCATCATTTATTTTTTTTATTTATTTATTTATGGTACCCTCAGGGCCCGAAGGCATTACAGAGGGGAGTGGCAATACAAAATAATACAGCAAACGGCAAAACGTAAAGGAAAAGAAGGGAAAATACAAAGCGGTTGGCAAAAACACACAGTAACAAAGAATTAAATGTAGCAGCGGGAATACATGACAACGATTTTGATAAAAAAAAAACACGACATATATAACACGAAGCAGAAACAAACATCGCAAAACATGTTTTGCAAAAAGGCCCTAAAACGTGATGTGTCGGTAATAGCCGTAGCTGATTGTGGTAGTAGATTCCATTCGGATGTGGTTCTTGGAATGAAGGCATGCGAATAGGTTACGGTTCTGCAGCGGGGAACATGAACTTTTTGTAGATGGTCCAATCTGGGTGATATGAATGAGGGGGGTTTAAGAAACTGTTCACGAAGATTTTTGCTATGATAAAGTTTATGAAGGAGACTGAGTCGGGCTATTTTACGCCGAATGGCGAGTTCAGGAAGGTTGAGCTGGGACTTCATTAAGGTAACACTGGCCGTGCGGTTATAATTGGCTAAAATGAAGCGAACTGAACGATTCTGGACTGCTTCTAATTCATGTGTAAGTGTAGTGCCACCAGGATCCCAGACGGATGATGCGTATTCAAGTGATGGACGAATATAAGTAGTGTAAAGAAGTTTCTTAAGGGATGAGGGCGCCATGTAGAAGTTCCTGCGAAAATACCCGAGAGAACGGTTAGCCTTGGCGATGATGTGCTCCACATGGTGGTTCCATGACAGGTTACTGGAAATATGAACACCTAGGTATTTGTAAAATGAAACAGACTCGAGGTGGGTATCGTTGAGATGATAATCTGGATACGCAAGTGAGGTGCGGCACACACGCATTGCTTTGCATTTTGAAATGTTTAGTTCCATGTTACATAATTGACACCAGGTAAATATGTTATTTAAATCCGTCTGGAGCGAGGTAACATCATTTTGGTTAGTTATTTTCCGATAAATTACACAGTCATCTGCGAATAGGCATACCTTTGATGAGACATTAGTTGGCAGGTCGTTCATGAAAATTAAGAACAGTAAGGGTCCCAACACAGAGCCTTGGGGAACACCCGAGAGCACCGGCTGGACGGGGGAATCAATATTGTTAGCAGAAACAAACTGTGTTCGGTTGGAAAGAAAGGCTCGAATCCAGTTAAACACGTTAGGGTCTAGGTTTAAGTGTTTCATCTTAAGAAGTAGTAACTGATGACTGACCTTATCGAATGCCTTAGAATAATCTAAAAAAATACAGTCAATGGTGAATCCAGAATCGAGTAGGACATGCAGGTCGTTTGTAAAGACTAAGAGCTGCGTTTCGCAAGAAAAATTCTTGCGGAAACCGTGTTGCGAGGGTGTGAAAAACTGGTTAGACTCGAGAAAGTTAACAAGGTGGGTGAAAATGATATGCTCAAGTATTTTGCACGGGACAGATGTCAGTGAAATTGGACGGAAGTTTGATGGATTGTGTGTTAGCCCTGATTTGTGAACTGGCACTATCTTACCGACCAGCCAGTCTTCCGGAAGGCTAGAATGCTGCAGGGACTGTGAAAAAATGCATGACAGGATAATAGAGGAGTATTCAACAGTGTTCTTCAAGAATTTAGTATTGATACCATCAACTCCACATGATGATGAGTTTTTAAGTTTCTTAATGACCGCACGAATACCTTCCGAGGTAACGAAGATAGCGTCCATAGGTAGGTAATGGGGTGACGGCAAGGAGATTTGGTTGTTGATGGTCGCCTGGTGAGAGAAAGCTTTTATGAATGTGTCATTTAGTACAGATGCGCATTCTACGTCGGGCACGGGATGCCCTTCAGCTGTCAGCAAGGCTATAGCGCGGCGCTCGCTGCCACGCACGAAATTCCAAAACTGTCTAGGGTTATTTTTCAGCATAACCGGTAGAGTGTGACTAAAAAAGGAAGACTTAGCTCGTTTCACTTCAGATAAATAGGTTGTGGCAGCAGATTTGTAAGTAGACCAACGTTTATCAGACGGGGATTTGACAGCAGCACGATAAAACCTTTTCTTACGGTTTGAAAGGCGGTTTATGTATCTGTTGTACCATGGAGCACGTGTATTGGAAAGAACTTGTTTTATAGGGATATGTTTAACGGTTAGCTCTGAAACTTTAGCTTTAAATAAGTCCCAGTTGCTCTGCACCGATCTTTCAGGGTAGTTGGGTAAGAACTCATCTAGGAATGTGCCCAAATCCTTGTTAATTGAGTCAAAGTCAGCCTTTCTGTAATCCCGTATAGTTTTAAGCTGCTTACGCATGCGTGAGAATGGCAGTAATATATTTGCTTGAATAATATCGTGATCACTGATACCAGGTACATTGGACACTGAAGATACAATATCTGGTTCTGATGTCAATATAAGATCAAGAATGGATGACGTAGTATCGGTAACGCGCGTAGGAAAATTAACAAGCTGCGTCAAACCAAAATCTGAACAGATGCGAATAAAATGCTCCGCTTCCGCTGAGTTAGGCAAGGAATATGAATAAGAATTTGACCACACAATGTTAGGGAAATTGAAATCGCCTAGTAGAATCACAGCTGCGCGAGGAAACAAAACCTTCACATGGCTCAGACAATCATGTAGGTCATTGCAAAAGTTTGCGCTTCCTGAAGGTGGGCGGTAACATACGCCAATGACAACTTTTCTAAAAGCCACGTTGAGGCAACACCATGTTGCCTCTAAAACCGAGTCTATTGCAACAGCGTAGTTTTCAATGCTCTCATTCACCGCAAGAAGAACACCACCGCCACATCTATTAGGTCTGTCGCAGCGATATATTTTGTATTTTTTATCACAGCACAGCAGCTCTTCGTTTCGTATTTTGTCGCAAAGCCACGTTTCAGTTACCGCAATAATATCGGCGTTTGAATCATTAACTGCTGCACTCATTTCATCTTTCTTGGACAGGAGGCTGCGAACATTAGTAGACAGCACGATCAATTTTCTGTGGTCAACGCAAGTGCCACCACCCCTTGCTTCTTCCTAGCTTCCCGAGGAAGCATTAAATTGTCGACCACAACGAAGTTGCCGAGAAGAGGAGTTGGCGACACTAGCGTTATTAGTTACGCGTCTGGATGGCCCGATTTCATGCACTGTATCAGTAACGTAGTCGTAGCCATAACATTTCTCATTTGCAAAAAGTTTGTTATAGCGCACACTGAAAGGGCAATGAAGCTCTTTGGCGAAGTTGGTCAGCATTGCTCTAGTACGGCGAGTGTTAGCAGAAAAATCCTCCCGCATAACCACTTTGCTTCCTTTGAGCATGTGACGTTTTGAAAGAACCATTTCTTTCGTTTTGTAGGTGGAAAATTTTACTATAATCGGACGAACTTTATTATCATTAAACGTGGCTGAGCAGCAACGCGAAGACTTAGAATTACAACCACTGATCGAATACCTTGAAGGACGTCGCCCGCAACCCCCACGTCAGTTCGTGCGTGATTTGTCATCTTTGTGTTTACGCCAAGGCATCCTCTACAAGCGTAACTTTCATTCAACGAAAACTGTTTACCTCCTCGTCGTTCCTGCTACTCTCCGCGATGATATTTTGCGTGCTTGTCACGACGAGCCATCGTCAGGGCATCTTGGCTTCGTGCGTACTCTTGCGCGGATCAAAGACAAATACCACTGGCGGAAACTTACGAAAACCGTCCGGCAGTACGTTAAGACATGCACAGCCTGTCAGCGCCGCAAAACTCCAACGACGAAACCAGCCGGTCTTCTTCGGCCTTTGCGACCCCCTCATGCACCTTTTGAAAAAGTCAGGATGGATCTACTCGGCCCATTTCCGAAGTCTACGGCTGGTAACCGCTGGATTGTGGTTGCCACCGACCACTTGACCAGATACTGCGAAACACAAGCCACCCAGCGAGCAACTGCTTCTGAGGTGGCTGACTTTTTCATCAAGAACATCGTTCTCCGCCACGGTGCTCCCGCTGTCGTGATCACAGATCGTGGTACTGTTTTTACGGCACAGTTGCTGTGACAGGTCCTGTTGCTGAGCGGCACGACGCACCGAAGAGCAACTGCGTACCACCCGCAGACTAACGGGTTAACCGAACGCCTTAACAAAACGATTGCAGATATGCTTTCGATGTATGTCGCCAAGGATCAGAAGAATTGGGATGAAATCCTCCCGTATATAACATTTGCCTACTATACGGCTTTGCAGGAAACCACCGGCCTTGCTCCTTTTCGTCTGGTTTATGGCCGCGACGTCACCACAATGCTTGACACCATGCTGCAACCAACTCTGCCGGACACGGTTACCCCGGACGCAGATGTATTTGTTCAGCGTGCCGAAGACGCCCGACAGCTGGCGCGCTTTCGCATTTTATCGCGGCAAGATCAAGATGCTCGCCGATACAACACCCATCACAGAGCAGTAATTTACAAACCCGGTGACCTAGTCTGGGTTTGGACTCCTATACGTCAACGGGGACGCTCAGAAAAATTGTTATGTCGGTACTTCGGACCCTACCGAGTTCTTCATCGTCTCGGTGAAGTAAACTACGAAGTTATCCAAGCCGACACGTCACACCGTTCTCGCAGACCACGCTCCTCGGATGTGGTTCACGTTTCCAGGATGAAGCCGTACTATTCACGTTGACTACAAGTCAAGAACTTTGTGATGTGGCAATAGCCTTCAAGACAATTGTGCATTAGTTTCTTGCTTCTTTATTTTTCATCTCGTCCTTTTTCTTTTCACAGGACACAGACATTTCTGACTACCTTTCGTTGTTTTTCAGAGCCGTGGTATTCATGCGATGCTTCTTCTTTTTTTTCTTTGGGGAGAGGGTAATGCCACGCTGTGTTGGCGGCAGAAGACGAGAGCGAAGAAGTGAATGGCAGCTGTCGCTGAGTAAACAGTCCTCCACTTCGAGTTCCTGCCTATCGTTTCCTCTCGCGACAATATTAAGTATTATATCTCAATCAGTTGAACTTGCACCTGTAGCGAAAAGGAGTGCATGGTGATTTTACCCAAACCGTCTTTTTTCTTACCCGCCACGGCTTTCAAGTGGTTATGGTGCTCCATGGCTGAGCCGCCGGTTATGGGATAGAATCCTTGTCGTATTTTCGATATAGGCAAAAACGCTC
Organism: Rhipicephalus annulatus; assembly: GCA_013436015.1. Lineage (NCBI taxonomy): Eukaryota > Metazoa > Arthropoda > Arachnida > Ixodida > Ixodidae > Rhipicephalus > Rhipicephalus annulatus. The sequence goes on from WOVY01012538.1 coordinate 502,116, forward strand.
CACGTCCGTGCACTTTGATGACCCGCTGCGGTGGTCTAGTGGCTAAGGTACTCGGCTGCTGACCCGCTGGTCGCGGGTTCAAATCCCGGCTGCGGCGGCTGCATTTCCGATGGAGGCGGAAATGTTGTAGGCCCGTGTGCTCAGATTTGGGTTCACGATAAAGAACCCCAGGTGGTCGAAATTTCCGGAGCTCTCCGCTACGGCGTCTCTCATAATCATATGGTGGTTTTGGGACGTTAAACCCCACAAATCAATCCGTGCACTTTGATATTGGTGCACATTAAATACCCAAAGTTGTGAAATTTCTCGAGCGTCCGAACACAGCGTCTCTCGTATTCAGATTGTTGTTCTTATAATGGTCTGTCATAACCACGTTGTCGCCCACAGAAGATCACAGTATCTATGATGGAGATAAGTTTTTCTCTTTATTTAATTTTGTGCTTGCGCTTGTGCCACCTTTTCAGAGATTAACTCGCCTTTTAGTGCTTGTAGGAATTATGTCGCGCGTAGAGCAGCCATTTTGTGGTAGTCCCACTTGTGGCTTCTGAGTGTTTGAGTGGGTTTTTCCAACGCGTGAGCGGAATGACGACCAAAGCACAACAAATTTGGTGAGTCCCCTTGCCTCATCTTCATTTTCGAAAAAAGCACACATGTCTTGTTCCCACCTATTATTTGAAATACATCAGCAGCCAGGAAAAAAATTTCTTGCCAGTGAGGTTGGAACTTCAGTTCGCGCTTACTAACTCAAGGAAAGCTGTAGTTAGCGCTTGGTTTCCATGGCGTCGATAGCAAATGTCATCTAATCTCGTCGTGCTGCAACTCTAGGGGTCTTGTTCTCTAAAACACGTGAAGAAACGCACCCTGCCTTCAATATAATTAAGCGACTGCTGAGAACCAACATGGTGGCCCTTCAAGTATGGCAGCAGTTTTAGCCAGTTGTATGTAATCATGATTGAAGTGTTCGTCACCCTAAAACACGGAGAAACGTGCACATGAAGGCCCCAACCTTTTATTTTCCTACTCTTTATTCTCTTTTCCCAATTACCCTGCAAGACGCTGCACCGTGCTCCCTTGAGGACAACAGAATTAAGCGACTGTTTCCTTTCTTCACCAAACCACCACCACCACGAACTACACAGTAATACGTGTAGGCAGCATATTTTAATGGGGTGACTTTGCATACTGTTGCGACTCCGGGTCCTGCGGGTCTCAGTTTGGTAGCGGGCCTCCGCCCTAGGACCCATCGTCGAACAAGCCAGATGAGACGCTCGTAATAACGACAATTTATTTACATGGTTGGTAACTGAGAATTCGAAAAGAGGTGATCAAGTGATCAAGCAGAAGTCAAGAACTGTACATGAGAATTGTTGAACTGTAGAACTTCAAATACACGAAAGTCTTCGGCTTATATAGCGCCTCGTTGCCAACCCTGGGCACATTGTCCGCGGCTTCCGCCAATAGGGCGCTCCATGGTCTAGGTGCTCCACCCACGAAGGCGGGGAAAGACACCACACAATGCACGTGGAGAGGGCACAGTCTACACGATGCCTAAATATGGTCACAAACGCACTGCACCGATGTTTTCGCACACTTCACCAAGTTTCGCGCACGTCCGATGATGTTGGCTTCCAAGGTTCTCCTGGCAGTTGGCTGAGGTTCAAAAAACTGGCTGCCAGTACACGTGTCAAACTTGCCTGACTGCTTCGGTAGGACAATGTAGTGGTGTGCCAGCATATCGTCAAAATATGCCACCCCATTCAGCCGATCTTATGGAGAAAGGGGGAAGGAGGAGTGATCGACTAAGCCCTTGTCGTCGAGGCAGGCTCCTGCATGGGCTACAGCAGATAGTGCCCTTTTCCTTCCTTCAACCCCACATTCAATTCCTGGTTGTTTACTAGAAGCTGTGGCTTAGCTGCGCATATCCCGAAGCTCCGCTTCTCCTCACAAGATGCAGCCACAACCAGTTTGGATTTAGCTTTCAGCCTGAACTGCAAATACTATGCTGGCTCCGAGATTTCCAGATCCAGGAAATCAACCTGTCTTCACAACACACCCTTGCTTGGAATGCGTCGAAATATTTTCGTCCCTTTCACAAAGGCCGAAAAACTTCAATAATGATGACGGTCGTAACAATACCTAGGAAAGAACGCACTCAGCAAAGTTCGGTCAATGACACTGAATGCGAGGATTGAGAACTTTACGACGATACATGTCGGCTCGTAAAGTTCCTAGCGCTCGTTTTTTTCCTGGCGGAAAAATTCGCTGGTACTCATTACCACCGCTTCCCTTGAGGTGCCAGTAGAAGGTCGTGCTCGCGCAGTATCTTACTCTGCACGCGAAACGTCTCGCATGGGTGATTGCGCCCTTATGGAAGACTGGTAGTTTCTGTTGTGTTGTGATCGCACACCACAAGCGTGAATGATTGAATGGATTAGTATGAAAAACCACCATATGATTCAGAGAGACACCGTAGTGAAGTGCTCCGGAAGATTCGCCCACCTGGGGTTCTTTAACGTGCACCAAAGTGGGAGCGCACGGGCCTACAGCATTTTCACCTCCATCAAAAATGCAGCCGCCGCAACAAGGATTCGATCTCGCGACCTGCAGGTCAGCAGCTGAGTTCCTTAGGCACTAGACCGCCATGACGGGGCACACAAGCTTTAATGAACGCGAAGGAGTTGATGCTAGCCGTGAAATGCAGTGACTCGGATGAGAATTGCCGAAACAAATAACCGCCAGGCGATAGTGCACAGTACAGCGTAAATAAACATGCGTGTCATGCGCTGCCAGTTTTCGTTGGAGCTCACGCGTTTCGAGAAATTGATTATGGTGCATTATGCGCTGAATAAGACTGGAGTTCATTCCTACATTACTAGTGAACCGATCACTGATGTTGTTTGGTATGAGGCTGCTCTTGTTCGCGCCGGCGTAAGTGCTGCAAACATAAGTGCACGTACTAGTTAGATCAGTGTATACATGGCACATCGCAATGCCTATCGACACTGTGCAGTGAATTATTCTGTACGGTTCTGAATCTGTAGACGTATAAGGTAAAGATGGCTGCCTGTTTGCAAACAACGGAAGACACCTTGTCGCAAAGTTATCGTTTCAGGAAGCAGAGAAAGGAAAGCTACAAAATAAAAACAAGAACCTTACGCGTTTTTGCTCGTATTTAACTTTTCTAGCGCAAATACGCAGCGAACAGTCTCTTTCTTTGTTAGTAGGCATAGTTTCGTCCCAAGTGCCTTTCTATTGAGACCAGGTGAACACATTTGAATAATAATTACATTGTCCTCACTTATTGAATGATGTAACCCCTGCGATCGAAGTACTTCATTGATATAAAAAATCCCAGTGAACCTGTAATGACAAACGTGGTTGTGAGAATGTCTGCCTGAAAAATAAGGTGTGCGAAATTGTTTTACCAACGTTATGCATGATTTAAAGAAATACTTGTTACGTAATGCAAGCATGCGTGGAAGCTTGAAGTAAACTAAAAAAATGTTGAGCAAAAGCTATCACTGCGACAGGGCGGCTTGACATAAAGAGCTGAGCATAAAAACCATTCCCATAGGCATGCAGTCACTCTAACTCCACGTTGTTAGCGGAGCTGTCCTTGACTTGTGAAACGCACTTCGCCCTGACAAGGACTATGACATCTACGCAATTACCAAAGAATAACTAAGAACGATGGCTTCTATTGAGCAGCTTGTCACAATGAGCGTTTTCGAAGTCTACTTCATTCAATGGTGTGACGAGAGGCCGTTGCTACAAACGACAACAGTACCTGCCGTTTACTGTATTTTACTTCTATTCAGTTTACTCACTCTCTTCACAAGCACTCCCTTGAGAAGGTGGAGAGGGGGGAGTCTCATGACTCTGATATACATGTTCACAATTTGCTCAAACTACCGCCGATAGTAGACACGTTACAATAGAAAGCTGATGCCTGTGCTTTCCCCGCCCGTCGGGTTAGTGCGAACCCCCCCCCCCCCTCTGAAACAAAATTTCTGCCTACAACCCTGCTGCATTTGTTGCTGCTTCTTGCAGAGCTGTGATTGTTTTTTATTGCAAAAGGAAGCGTGCGAGAGTGTATGCCCTATCTCAGTGTAGGTGGACGTAGCCGCATAGCGAAATAAGCTATCATGCCTTGGTGAACATGTTGCTAAGAACACACCTGTTGTAGATGGCTTTCTTTTTTTTCAGTTTGGTATGAGGGGGAGCTGCGTGCAAGCCGAAAGTTTTGCATCAACGCATAGTAGGTTAGTTGTGTTGATTCTCTTTCGTCTGATGCTGTTTTTTTGAAAGAAATGTATATAAGGAGAGGTTTGTGCCAATGCGTGGTGCCGGCTACTCTTTTGTTGCGGAAAAGTCGACATCGCATATTTTGTAGCAAACACAAGGCTGTACATATGTACAGAGCACAACGCTTACGCAATTAGCCCACGTTTTTCGATACTGAGATAGAGGTCACTTATCTAAGGAATTTAGTTTTTGTAAAAGTTTCTTTTAAGGTACGAAATAATTTTTGCAATGTAGAAGAATATGCTCCACGTCTTCTTAAGCTTCTCCACATGAACAGGTAGGACTGCTAGCTTTTCTCATTCTATACAGGAAGGCCTTCGTGTAGGCCGTACCTAGTCGAAGCCCATGAATAACTGTTTCTACCCATCGGCCAACCTTTAACGGAATATTAAATTCTAAACCAGCATTAATGCTATATAACAGAGAGTTTCAGGCACCATTTTCGAACTGGGTTTTCATAGACAGTTGACAGCTCAGCTTATTTATCAGACATCGTGCATCGCTCATTGATAGAGGTAGCAGTGATATATTCTTCTCCTAATGCGTTGTATAGGCCATGTGATCAGCTATGTCACTTCCTGTGATTTCACAGTGGCTCGGTACCCACCGAAACATTATCGTGTGGTGTAAATTTTTCGCAATGGCGTAAGTCCTCTGCATTTCATGTGCCAGATCACTAGCTTTGTTGCCCAAGCTGATTTTTTAACGAAACTAATGAGTACAGTGAGTCACTGACAACTACCCATCGAAGTGGACCTAGCTGTAAACTTATGAAGCTTAAAGCACAGAGTATTACATAAATCCCTACCATTGTGGATGTTGTGAAATGGCTGATCTTAAAAGCTTTTTGCACTTGGTATGCAAGTACAAAGAATGCCGACGTTCAGCTTTGATCCACACATGATCCATTGGTGTACACGTGAAGATAGTCTTCATATTTAGTATACACATGTGTTAAAGTTAATTTCTTCATTGCAATTATTTGTAGCGTCAAACAGGCCTCAGATCTCACGTAGGACGCCCGATTGACATATATTACGGAGCACCATCAGCAAGCAATGCTGCCCGCGTCCGTCGAACCAGGGTCTTTTGGGCCTTCAGGTCCTTACAGTCAAGCAGGGCCATCTGCCAGTCCCCTCTCGTGGAGTTTGGTTGGGGGGCGATTGATGAATTTGACTGCCACACCCAGACTATGTGGAAGGTGTCAGCCACCTCTAAAAAGAACTGGCACATGCCATCAAAGGATGAATTAGGATCTTTTAGCACCACCGGGTACAGTACAGTATTGCTAAACAGTTTTAAAACAAGGCGCTCGTCAGCGCGATGAAGCCCCTTGCAAGGGTCTGGATGGCACCGGTGCTCCTCCTTGTAGTAATTGGTAATATCTTTGAATAAAACGGCTGAACTGTCTGATTGGGAGTAGGCTTCCAAATACAGGGAGATAGTCCGGGAAGAGAAAGCGTGGGCAGTCTGATCAGCCTGTTCGTTTCCCCTGAGTCATTGGTAACCGGGTGCCCAAACCAGATTATGGGTAGTTGGATTAACGTATCGGCAGATAGGTTCCAGTATGCGCTGAGCAAGCGGGGAAACCAAGCCTAGCTCGTAGCTACGACAGGTCCCTCGTGAGTCGGTAAGGGTATGTTTAGAAGAGGAATAGGTGAGAGCATGAGCAATGACCATCTCCTATGCGTGTGTTGCGCTGTAGGCTTTTAAAGTGAGCCCGTATGCGGTGTTTGGTGTATGACGGCGCCTGTATACCACCCCGATCAGGTGGGCCGGCAACGTCCACCTACCACACGTGTCGCTCTTGACTGAAGTGTCACTGCAACGCTTCCGTGCGCTCCTGGTGCCGACCACTGTGGGTTTCTCTGGACAAGGTGCGGGGAAGGTGTCGGACCTGGAGGGTGCGTCTGCAAGGTTCTGGCACTCTCACGTTTCCTCAATATGGCAATCGTGTTTGATGAGTAACCGGTTCAAGAGTCGGCGACCAGATTGGGTCTGTGCAAGGCGCGTGTGTTGGTGGACGGGGTGGGCTTCTCGAAGTTCCCGGTAGGAATTCACCACGCCTAGGACCAGAAGTCTTTAGCTGGACGTAGTCATAGGAAGGTTGAGAGCCCGCTTGATCACTTTATGGAGGATGACCTCGAATCGGCCATCCTCGTGTTTGCGTAGGTGTAAGTAGGGAGTCAAGTAGAGTCTACTCGTTACAAAAGCATAGGCAAGCTGCATTGCATTCCTGCTGCATAATCCGCCCTGCTTGTTGAGGATCCGGCGGACCATACGGCGCACCTGGTCTCCCATTGTGCGAAGTTTGTCTATTGTGGTGTGGGCGTTGCGTTGGTAGTGTATGAAGAGACCAAGGAAGCGGATATCTTTGGCCTCACGAACCGGCCCCGACTGGAGACTGATCCAGTTGTGTCCTGGGGGGAGGGACGTGCGTGCACAAGATCAGAATTAGCCGGGGCTCACTGCAATCCGCAGTAGGTTGCTTAGTCGTCGACTACAGTCGCTGCTCCTTCCAGGCATGACTCCATGTGACCTAGGTTGTTTTGCGTGGTCCCAATAGTGATATTGTTACGTGTATTACAAACACACGGCAGATAAAAACAAGTGTATTTCCAATATTTGCAGGTAGGTGTGACACTCTGGGTTGCTAGCACCCCGTGCACCGAGTCCGCTTCTTCTTCATCGATTCGTCTACGACGGCGGAGCTATGCCCACTGCCTCGTAACATCGCCCCCTATGGACGAAGCGCCGTCACAGTGCCACTAACTAAATCAGGACTGGCCGTATAGTGGCGTTTTAGCCACGATACATGAACAACATCAGTAGGTGGTATGGCAGACGATGTGGGTGGTTGAACGGGAGTGATGAGGTAGCCGACGTCGGTGGCCTTGCGAATAACTTTGTAGGGCCCAGTGTATCGTGGAAGGAGCTTCTCGCACAAGCCTTCACGCCGATGCGGCGTCCAAAGTAGGATGGGAGAGTCAGCAGGGTATTCGACGTTGTGGTGCGAGTCACCGTAGCGGACTTTTTGTGAGGCCTGAGAAACACTGAGTCTAGTGTGTGCAATTTGGCGTGTGACGTGGGCTCGATAAGCAACGTCCTACTCATACACTGTTGGTTCGGCAGTATCAGAAAGAAAAAGTGTGTCGAATAGCAGCAAAGAGTTGCGGCCACAGAGAAGAAAGAACGCAAAATAGCCGGCAGTGTCACGCCTTGACGAACTGTATGCAAACGTAACGTAGGAGAACGTTGCGTCCCATCACGGTGGTCAGCAGAGACGTACATGACAACATGTCTGTAAGAGTTCGGTTGAGGCGCTCTGTGAGACCGTTGGTATGGGGATGGTAGGCAGTAGTAAGGTGATGTTCGGTAGAGCAGCTATGCAGAATTTCTCGATAACTTTTGCGAGGAAGCAGCGGCCACGATGCGTCAGAAGCTGGCGCGGAGCCCCATGCCACAGGATGACGTCATTCCGTAGAAAGTCTGCTACGTCTGTAGCGCAGCTACTTGGCAAGGCACGAGTTATAGCGCATCTGGTCGAACAGTCAGTTGCGACAGCGCTTCATTTGTTGTCTGACACGGACGTTGGGAAAGGTCCTAGCAAGTCGAGACCGACGCGGTAGAATGGTTCCGGTGGAATGTCAATAGGTTGGAGCAGGCCAGCCGTATGGAGAGCAGGACGTTTGCAACGCTGGCAGCGCTCGCCGGCAGCGACATATCGGCGCACAGATTTATACAGGCCAGGCCAAAGAACCGTTGCCGCACGTGGAAATAGGTGCGTGAAAAACCCAGGTGTCCTGCCGTCGGAGCGTCATGCGAATGTTAAAGAATGGTGGCACGCAGGTGTCGGGGAATAAATAACGAAAATTCGGGGCCATCAGGCTTCGTGTTGTGGTGAGACAGAATTTAGTTGCGGAGGACATATTGATGGACTGAACGGATGGAATGTCCCGAAGATACTCACTAAATGTCCGTCTTGAGGGTTGCGTCCCGGTGCTGCTCTGGGCCGATGTCGCGCAAATCAAATATGGCGAGCACACAATAATTGCTCTCACGGACGGCGAGGCAAGCAGGGTCCACCAGATAACGCGAGAGACAATGGGCATCTTGGTCTAACCTGCCAGACTTATAAATTACGTCAAAGTGATACTCCAGTGACCTAGGCAGCCAGTTGGTTTCTTGAGCGACGACAAGAAAGTGCGGTGGTCCGTAATAACTGAAAACTCCCGGCCATACAAGTAGGGGCGAAATTTCGCTACAGCCCAGACTAACGCACGACACTCGCGCTCTGTTATCGAATAGTTTCACTCAGATGTGGAGAGAAGATGGCTGGCATACGCAATTACACGCGCTTGACCCCCTGGTGTTGAGCAAGGACGGCGGCGATGCCGTGAGCACTGGCGTCAGTGCGAACTTCAGTCGTCGCAGACGGGTCGAAGTGAGCCAATATTGGTGGTGAAGTGAGCAGGTTGATCAGCGTAGAAAACGAAGCTTTTTGGTCTTGACCCGTCGAGAAGGGCACGTTTCTTTTATAAGATCATTTAGCGGTCGTGCAATTGTAGGAAAATTGCGTACAAAACGTCGAAAGTATGAGCATAAGCCCACAAAACAACAAACATCTTTGGCAAAAGAAGGCGGAGAAAAGTTCTTGACATTGCTAATCTTGTAAGGGTCTGGTCAGACGCCAGCAGCACTTACACGATCCCCAAGGACCGTGATTTCTTTTCGGCCAAAATTGCATTTTTTCGAGTGCAGCTGGAGCCCCACTAGAGGAAAAACGGCTAGAATGGTCGACAAACGAGTAAGGTGATTTTCAAGGGTTGGGGAAAAAACAATCACATCGTCGAGGTAGCGAAGGCAGACGGATCATTTATAACCATGGAGGAGAGAGTCCCTCATGCGTTCGAACGTTGCCGGGGCGTTGCACAGCCCAAAAGGCATAACCTTGAACTGAAAGAAGCCGTCCGGTGTGACGAAGGTAGTTTTTTCTTGGTCTAAGTCGTCGAGAGAAATTTGCCAAAACCCCTAACGCAGATCTATAGATGAGAAGTATCGCGCGCCATGAAGGCTGTCAAGGGCGTCGTCGATTCGTGGCAGCTGATATTCATCTTTGGGGGTTATCTTGTTCAAGGCACAATAGTCAACGCAAAATCTCCAACTGCAATCCTTCTTTTTGACTGAAGCAACAGGTGACGCCCATGGACTTGGAGAGGCTTCTATGACTTCTTTGGAGAGCATTTTCTCGACTTCTCATTGTATGACCTGGCGTTCGGACTGGGAAACACGATATGGTCGCCGTCTAACAGGACTAGCATCGTCAGTATGTATTTGATGACGCACAATGGACGTTAGACCGAAAGGACGGTCATCGATGTTTAAAATATCTCGGTAGGTGGTCAAAACGTGGTGGAGTTGTGCAGCCTGACAGGGAAGAAGATAAGGCGCAATCATCATCGTGATTTCGTCGGTAGGTGCGTTTGCTTGGCTGCAATAGGGGACGAGCAGTCTTCAAGGTTTAATGCCACGATGTTACATGCATCAAGTAGAAAAACATGGCCTCACGAAACGCCTTGCAGGAGAACTTGGGTTGAACAACTAAAGTTGAGGAGTGGAAGCTGAACGTAGTTGTCCACGATAGTCACGATGGTATGCGGCACAGCATTACTTCGGGCCAAGAGCGCATCCGCTAATGGAGACATTGTGTAGTCACCATCAGGAAGACCTGGTGATAGGGCTAAGGCCACAAACGTGGTACCTTGCGGTGACAGCCGAACATAAGCAACAGCGCACAAGCGGTGTGGCGGTGAGGACTGCACAGCCCCTTGTCGAGGCAGTTTAAGTTGGAAAACGCCGGTTGCACAGTCGATGAGAGCGGCATGATTGGACAAGAAATCCAATCCAAGGATCAGGTCATTGGGGCACTGCTCAATAACTGCAAAGAAAACAGATGTTGGGTGATTGGCGATTGTGATGCGTGCTGTGCACATTCCTGTGATGGCAAGACTTCTTCCGTCGGCGACACGAATAATGCCAGGAGCAGCCGGTGTGAGCACTTTCTTCAGGCGGCGACGAAGTCGGGCACTCATCACAGAAATATGCACCCCGGTGTCAACAAGTGCAGAAACAGTCAGGCCGTCAACGTCGACGTCGATCAAATTTCGTCTTGTTGGCAGGACAAGGAGAACATGTGAGGTCGGTATCGAGGGTGCAGCTTCACCTCTAAGAGCTGCACCGCTTAGTTTCCCTGAGAAGAATTGAGCGGGGAGGGCGGCCATCGTCGTAGAGAAGGGGACGACGGGTGACGTCCAAGTGGTGAACGAAAGAGATGACGCCGAGGCGACAATCAGTGGCTGTGCTGCGTATAAGGGGCACCGAAGGCGTAGGAATCGAAGGGTGCAAGACGGCGGTAGTTGTCGGGGATCGGTGCAGGAGGCTGGAAAAGGTGGTAGCTGTCGGCACGGCGAGCAGTGTTATACAGTGTTTCGGACGAAGACCGATTGTTGTGGCAATGTCGTGCGACGTTTCCTATGTAGTGGATGTTAAAGCAGATCGGCCGATCATGCGCATTTCGCCATTCGGCCGGATCGCGAAAGGTTGGATAAGACTGTTCCTGGGGCTGTGACCTGGGGCGAGGTGGCAACCCAGAACGGAAGCCATTTGGGCGAGACTGAGCAACGGCGCAGATATCGAAGCACAAATTGCTGAGTTCTTCCCGCACAATAGACTTTACCATGTGAACCTGAGGTATCTGCGAATTGACGTGGCTGTTGGTGGGAAGAGCTGGAGTAATTGCTTTGATTTCCCACGGAAGATTCGCGTAATTTCAGACGCTGGTGAAGACTGCCGACGAGAGGTCAGTCCATCTTTGCATGAGGACGTCGCAGCGGTGTTCGGAAGTCGAGTGAATGATCTTGAAATACGCCTGCTTTTGGCTAGTTCAAAACGCCGGCATTCATGAATAAAATCCTCGACGGTCGCGCAGTTCTGGCACATTACCAGGTTGAACGCATCGTCCGCTATCCCCTTGAGGACGTGGCCAACCTTATCAGACTCAGACCTGTCGTTCTCGACTTTATGACATAGAGCCTGCACATCCTGTATATACGAGATATACGGCTCTATGGACGTCTGAGCACATATAGACCACTCCTTCTTTGCAGCCGCCTTTCGACCGATGGGCTTCCCAAATAAGTTGCGAAGCTTCTCCTTGAATGTGTCCTATGTGTCACAACTGCCGATCTTCTCCTCGTGGTTCTCGTACCAGACTTTGGCCATGCCTTTCAGTTAAAACGGCAGGTTGGCCAGCATAAGAGTCGGGTCATACCGGCTGAGCACACTGGTACGTTCGTAGTCAGCTATCAAGTCATCAACATCAACTTCGTCCGTACCGCAGAACGTTCTTGGATGCTTCGAATGCGTGAGCACGTACGTGGGTGGGGGTAGGGCTGGTGGAGGCGTTGCCATGAATGGCGCAGGCGTTGCCGAGACTGATGGAGAGGTGGCCGTGGGATCAGTTCCATGTTCCATCTTGGAAACTCCGATTTGACGACCACTGCGGAGCTCCGTTGTATGGTGCTTCATCACCCATCACGTCTTCCACTTTGTTACGGAGATTATAAACACACGGAAGAGAGAAACGAGTGTATTTCTAATATTGACAGGTAAGTGTTACACCCCAGGACTGCTAGCATCTCGCGCGCCGAATCCGCTTCTTCTTCATCGATTTGTCTACGTTAGCGGAGCCATGCCCACTGCCTCGTAACAATATTGATACGCAACAGCCGGCACAGCCTGTCTGGAAGAAAGAGAAAGACGACGTTGGTGGCTGGTTGTTGATGAACTGTCGCCATCTTGTTCGCCGAGCACAGTGCTTCGTATTTAATTTATTAAATAAGTTACCCGTAACATTATTGGTGGAGGTGGACGACTCCCATACCTCGATGGAGACGCGCAGCGGTCGCAACACTGGGGACTCCTCGGCTACTTCAACTGCCAGTGCCTCATCCCCACCGGTCTCTCGATCCGAGTCGACAACCTACGTCACCCTGCCACCCCTGCGGGATCCTGGCACTTTCTCCGCTGACGGCACCATCGACGTTGACTCCTGGCTGCACCGGTACGAGCGAGTCAGTGCTACCCGACGGCACCATCGACGTTGACTCCTGGCTGCACCGGTACGAGCGAGTCAGTGCTACCCACCGCTGGGATCCCACGCTCATGCTCGCCAATGTTGTGTTTTACCTCGACGGCACGCCGCGGACATGGTTCGAAACCAACGAAGCCGAAATCACAAGCTGGGATCTTTTCAAATTGAAGATCTGTGATCTTTTCGGCGATTCATCTGGTCGTCAGCTCGCTGCCAAGAAGACTCTCGCCACTCGTGGCCAGACGTCTACTTAATCGTACGTCTCATACATTCTTGACGTCTTGGCGCTTTGTAGCAAGGTCGATCAGCGCATGTCAGAAGAAGAAAAAGTTAACCATGTCCTCAAAGGGATTGCTGACGATGCCTTCAACCTGCTGGTTTTTAATAATGTCACGAGCATCGACACGATCCTGACAGAATGCCACCGTCTAGAACAGGCTAAAGCCCGCCGAGTCACCCACGGCATCACGCGCCTGCCGAACACAGCTGCTACTTCCTCTTGTGATGACGCCGTCCGCCCAGTTCCCCGATGTGACAACCTCACCCGCATCATTCGTCGTGAGGTCGAGGCAGCCCAACCAGTAGCTACTCCATTTTCAACGCCTGATCCTTCACCGACCACTATCTCACTGATACAAGCCGTCGTTCGTCAAGAATTATCGAACGTCGGCCTACACCCCACTCAACCAGTCTACTCTGCCGAGCCGTTTTATCGTCGTCCATCCGCTCCTCGATTTGGTTCCAACTACTCTCGACAGCGCAATTTGTCCGAATGGCGTACACTGGACGACAAGCCCATATGCTTCAACTGCCGACGTGTCGGTCATATTGCTCGCCACTGCCGCAATCACTGGGCTCCGCCAGCACGCTATGGGCCTCCTACCCAAGCCACTTCTGACCACCAGTCGTCCTCAACATTTGATTTTGGTTCCCCTATGCCGACCACATCCTCTGATTCTGCCGCACCTCTGACGAGACCTCGCTACGCCCGTTCACCATCCCATGCTCGCCGTCAATCTCGTTCGCCCCCACAACGCCGTCCTGCCTCTCCGACCTATTCGCAGCGCCCCCGACCGGAAAACTAGGCAGTGCAGCTTCTGGAGGTGAAGCTGCATTGACGACGACCTCTGCAAGAAATCCTCGTGTAACATTACCGACCACCCGGAATCCGTTGAACGTTACTTTAGACGATGTACCTGTGCGCGCGTTGATCGATACCGGCGCGCATGTGTCCATAATGAGTGCTGCTTTTCGTCGCCACCTAAAGAAAGTTGTCACACCCGCCTTGAACCGAGCCGTTCGAGTCGCCGACGGGAGAACTGCCGCGATTATTGGCATGTGCTCTGCAAGTGTGACTATTGCCGATAGAAGCACTGCTGTTATTTTCACTGTTATAGAAAATTGTACCCATGAAGTAATTCTAGGCATGGATTTTCTAACCGCTCACTCGGCCCTTATAGATTGTTCAGCCGGCTGTCTTGACCTTGAAGTGCCTCTACTTTCCGATCTGACCAACCCACCCCAAAGTCGCCTTTGCTGCATTGATTTCGCACGCCTTCCGCCTAACTGTGTCACACATATCGACCTCTTCTCTACACCACCTGTACCTGACGGCGATTACATGGTGGCACCAATTCATGCCGTGATGCTTACGCATGGCGTCGCTGTTCCGCACACCATTTTGACAATTGTTGAAAACTGCACATGCTTTCCTATTGTCAATTTTGCCCTCACTGCCCAAATTCTTCCACAAGACATCTCCCTGGCCGAAATTACTGCTCTACAAGACCATACGGTTGAACCCTTCAGAGTGGATGATTGCTGCACCTCAGACAATGAACCAACTCTATCACGTTCATCGGGCGTCGGCGTTTGCCACATGGTACCATCAGACCTCGCTCCTGATCAAGCGGAAGCCCTTCGTCACGTCCTGGAGTCCTATAGTGACATTTTCGACTTCGCCAGCACGGCTTTAAGCCGAACAAGTGTTGTTACTCATCGCATCAATACTGGTGACGCGAGTCCCATTCACCGACGTCCATACCGTGTTTCCGCGTCCGAGCGCACAGTCATACAACAGGAAGTCGAAAAGAGTCTTGCAAAAGGCATAATCGAACCCTCTTGTAGCCCCTGGGCTTCTCCTGTCGTCCTGATCAGAAAGAAGGATGGAACATGGCGCTTTTGTGTAGATTATAGGCATCTCAACAAAATTACGAAGAAAGGTGTTTATCCGTTGCCTAGAATCGACGATGCCTTAGACTGCCTTTACGGTGCTACGTATTTTTCCACTATCGACCTTCGATCTGGCTATTGGCAGATCGCTGTGGATGAGATGGACCGTGAGAAGACCGCATTCGTCACTCCTGACGGGCTTTATCACTTCAAAGTTATGCCCTTTGGTCTCTATAATGCGCCGGCCACATTCGAAAGAATGATGGACTCGTTGCTCCAAGGGTTTAAATGGTCAACCTGCTTATGTTATTTAGACGACGTTATCGTTTTCTCACCCACATTCGACTCCCATCTCAAGCGTTTATCGGCGATTCTTGAAGTTTTTCGTCGAGCCGGACTTCAACTGAACTCGTCGAAATGCCATTTTGCTCGTCGTCAAATAACCGTACTTGGCCACATCGTCGATGCCGCAGGAGTCCGCCCGGATCCCGAAAAAATTCGCGCCATCACGGACTTTCCTGTTTCGAAGTCAACAAAGGACGTTCGCAGTTTTGTGGGCTTGTGCTCCTACTTTCGACGGTTTGTTAAGGACTTCGCCATCATTGCACGCCCACTCACAAACCTCCTGAAGAAGGACACCCCGTTTTTCTGGGGCGCTGATCAAGCCTCATCTTTTTCCCAGCTCACGACTCTCCTTACAACACCGCCAATTTTAGCCCATTTCCATCCATCAGCTCCAACCGAGGTTCGCACTGACGCTAGTGAGCATGGCATCGGGGCAATGCTAATGCAACATCAACACGGATATGACCGTGTTATAGCATATGCAAGCCGCCTGCTATCTACAGCCGAGCGCAACTATTCAATCACGGAACGTGAGTGTCTCGCTCTCGTGTGGGCAGTCGCCAAGTTTCGCCCATACTTATACGGGCGTCCGTTCCGGGTAGTCACCGACCATCACGCGCTCTGCTGGCGGGCCTCACTCAAGGATCCCACAGGACGCCTCGCTCGTTGGTCCCTACGATTGCAAGAATACACGTTCACCGTAACGTACAAAACAGGGCGGTCACACCAAGATGCTGATTGCTTATCACGCTACCCTGTGGAAGAGGCTGCCCATACTGACACCTTTCCAGACCTTCTGTCTGTGACGCAGCTACTCAACCTTGGTCACGAACAACGCCTGGATGCTTCCCTGCGAACCATCATTGGCAAGCTTGAGTCAAGGCCTCGCGACGCATCTCTACAAATGTTGCTGGTAAAAGACGGCATCCTGTATCGCCGTAACCTCGATCCATGTGGCCATGACTTGCTTCCCGTCATACCAGCACATCTTCGTGCGACTGTTCTCAACCAACTTCATGACGCTCCTTTGGCGGGCCACTTGGGCGTCTCTCGCACATACGACCGTGTACGTCGTCGTTTCTTTTGGCCTGGTCGTGCCCGCTCTGTTCGACGCTACGTAACCGCTTGTCAACCCTGCTAGCGCCGCAAAAAGCCATCTTCCCTACCAGCTGGATTCCTTCAGCCGATTGACATTCCCATTGAACCTTTTTTTCGAGTTGGCCTCGACCTGCTTGGCCCATTCCCGATCTCCAGCTCAGGCAACAAATGGATCGCTGTCGCCACTGACTATGCGACACGGTACGCTATCACACGAGCACTTCCGACGAGTTTCGCAACCGATGTGGCGGACTTTCTGGTATAGGATATTATTTTAGTACACGAAGCTCCACGCCAACTTCTCACTGACCGGGGCCGCACCTTCCTATCAGCTGTCGTTGATGAAATCCTGCGCTCTTGCTCTGCCAAGCACAAGTTTGCCACTTCGTACCATCCGCAAACGAACGGTCTTACAGAGCTCCTCAACCGCACCATAACCGACATGCTTTCTAAATACGTAGCGGCCGACCACCAGGACTGGGACGTTCATTTGCCATTTGTGACGTTCACATATAATTCGTCACGTCACGACACTGCCGGCTATTCACCATTCTATCTTCTATACGGCCGAGAACCCGCCCTACCATTTGACACCTTGCTGCCCTCGGTCACTGAGCATGCCGGCGAAGCCATCGCGCGAGCCGACCACGCACGCCAACTCACCCGCAGCCGCCTGCAGGCTTCACAGGAGCACCAAAAACAGCTCTACGATTCCCATCATCGAAACGTGCACTTTTCACCGGGTTCCCTTGTCCTCCTCTGGTCCCCCACTCGGCGTGTAGGGCTTTCTGAAAAACTGCTGTCACGCTACACTGGACCATACCGCGTCGTTCGCCAGGTGACTGATGTTACATACGAGATCGTTCCAGCCGATTCAACGTCATCATCGTCACCTTCGAGTGACATCGTGCACATAGCTCGACTCAAGCCCTATCACGCTCGTTCTACCGCATCCGAGTTGCTCAAGCACCGAGACGGTGCTTCTACCGCCGGGGGGTTATGATACGCAACAGCCGGCACAGCCTGTCTGGAAGAAAGAGAAAGACGACGTTGGTGGCTGGTTGTTGATGAACTGCCGCCATCTTGTTCGCCGAGCACAGTGCTTCATATTTAATTTACTAAATAAGTTACCCATAACAATATAATCCACGTGAAGAGCGTGATGTATCTATGGTAGAAAAGCTAATATGGGGAGAAGATGAAGCATGGTGTCATGAATAGAAGGGGAGAGAGGACCGCGCCTTGAGGTGTTCTCCTCGAGCCAATGAAGTAGGGCCATGTTCTTCATCTTTTATGCGTAAGTAGGCTTGATGGTCTGTAAAAACTGTCTAACATAATTGAATATTTTATAACCACAGCCAGTCTGCCTGAGGAGGTCAAGGATTAACTCATGATTCACATTGTCGAATGCCCCTTCAAAATCTAAGACCAGGACTAACTTGTAATTCTGGGGACATCCAACAGGATCTAATGTAACATGGTGGAGCAGGAGAAGCATATCCTGGCCAGACTTTGAGGGCGGAAACCAAACATGGTGTCTGCAAAAATGTGCTGTGTTTTAGGAACTCAGAAAGTCCCACGCAACTCGTCACAAGAAGTGAGAGAGATGGGACGGAGGTTTTTCACGTCAATAGGTTTACCGGCCTTCGGGATGAAGGTCACGAGAGCTGATTTCCAGTTCAGAGGGAGAGGATTTTCGCCGTCCCAAATGCTATGGATGTATTTGAGGAGCGTGGCGTAGGCTGCATCGAGAAGATTGGCCAAGAGTTTCAGCGTAACCTGGTCACGCCCAGGTGTAGTGCCACGTTTTATCTTACACAAGGCCGCCCGGAGGTCCTGGAGCTAGAATGGGTTGTTCAACTGCGTGTTTTCTTTGTCTGCGAATGCGTATTTGGCCATCCAGGGATCCTTTGTGGTGCACAAGTATCGGTCCCTGAGCGTGAGTGCCAGCTGTGTTATAGTACCTGTAAAGTTGTGAATGGCCTTATGTAAGCGACGTTAAGTTTCCATGCGCGTTTGTGTTGGATCTATGAGAGCTCGAAACAGGCGCCACGTGTTGCGACCAGACATCCGGCATGCAGCCGTGTTGCTCCTGTCCACCCAGTTAGTGTCGGCTAGCTGAGCAGCATATCCCGCAGCTTGCTTCGTGAGTTCTAGGATGCGTTTCTTGATGCGTCTGCTATGTTTCTGTTTTTACATTGTTTAATGAGGCTGTGGTGGGGCCCCCAAAAGTGGAAGACTTGGTTGTCCACGTTCGTTTGAGTTTCCATGAGCTGTATCAGCCATTCTTGTTATTTTAGTGTAGGCGGCATTGATTTGGGCCAGGTGTCGTATCCCGTCTGGAGGGGTCTAGATAAGTAGAGAGGTGTGAAAAGTCGTCCAGTCTGGAACACGGCCTTGTGTTGGTTGGCGTTTTAAGGGACACATGTACACAGTTGTGTTTAATACACAATGATCACTACCGAGAGCGTCCTGCGTGTTCAGCCAGTCGGCATGGAGTAGGTTACGTGTAATTGTGAAGTCCGGGCAAGTATCTCGTTGTACAGAGTTGCCTACACGCGTAGGGCTGACGGGATAAGTGTGTATGGTGAGTCCAAGTGTGGAAAAACGTTACGCAAGCTTCGTGTCACGCATGTATTCTCGCGGGCAACCCCATAGCATGCTCGGGGTATTGAAGTCGCCGATGATCAGGAGGGGGTCCCTTCCTGTCACCTGCATCACTTGCGTGAACGTTTCGCTGATCGAAACGTTCTCAAGCTTTGGGGAACAGTAAATGTTTAAAATATGCACAGGTGGGTCAGATCACCCTATGGGATCACCCCGACACCAACGTGTGTGAGAAAGGCGTTGTTGTTGGGAGTGTGACTTCCGGGGTGGTATATTCCTTGTTAACAAGTACACATGCCTCCGGGTTGTGTTGAAATGTGGTGTAGTTTGTGAGTTTGACGTCAACGCCGCGTTCCCTAAGGGCAACCAAGGCAACAAGGAACTAAAAGGTCTGAACATAGAGGCAAAAAGAGCCCGCTTTTTGTGGTTCTTGAGACCTCTACAGTTCCAATGTGTTAGTAAAAGCGGCTGAGTTGCTCCGGCTGACACCTACAGTTGGGGGTCATGGTCGCAGATGGCGGGTTGGGTTGTGTTGTTAAGACTACTCAGTTTGCTGGCGCCCTGTACTGACGTGCTGGAGTCTTCAGAAAAGTCAGGCTTGTGTGCTGTTACTCTGTGAAATTTTGAGGGGCTATTAACATCTTTATTGTGCCCTAAGCGCTTAAGCATGCGTGGATTGTCTTGTATCTACTTTTGGATAATGTAAGTTACAGTTTGTGTCATCTGTACGGTGGCAGTCTCAGTCTGACGCGTGAACATGTCATGAATAATTTTGAGGAGGTCAGAAAATTGTTTTTCTACTGCGGTCACCTGGGTTTCTAGGGCCGCGACGTGCCTCTACACAGTACTAGGATTTGCTCTGTTGGTTATGTTTTCTTTGTCGTCGCTCAAGCCGGGCTGAGTAGTGGCGTTGGTTCTGAGGGAGTCAAGTTCGCTGGCTAGTTTTTTATTCTAAGATTGCGAATGGACAAGCTCGCATCCGAGTTTCTGTATTTAGGCAGTACTTGTGGGAGATGAGGGTGGAGGGGAGTGAGAAGAGGTGACCCCGCCAAACTTCCTACCTTGAAATGGTTGCGTGCAGCGTTGCCAGGTGGAGTGCCTAGAGAGGGAAATTCCGCCCCGCCATGTTGTAGCGTGGTCATTGTTGCGTTGCCAGGGGTTGGCACCTTGCCAATCAACCGGCGCTTCGGTTTTGTTGAGATCCCCGATGTTCTGGACATTCTTTGCTGCAGCTTGATGAATTTTTCGGTGCATTCGTAGGAGCTGGTGAGGTGCGGACTCCCACAGAATATGTACGTTGGGTTCCATTCGTGGGGCCATACCCCCAGGATGAGCGCTCATGTTTTCGCCACAAAAGCCGCATCTTTCGTTGACCGGGTTGGGACAGGTATCCGCCAGGTGCCCCAGTACACCACAAAGGTAGCGCACTGGCACTGTTTTCTTGTACTCGCTGACGGGAGTCAGTTCTGCGTTGTAGTTGACGAAACGCAAAACGTTCCTTCCCGTGAAAGTCAACACAGCTACGTTGGAGTTCCCCAGCTTGCACGCATAGAGTAGTTCCCCACCACGCCATTGCACACTATGTTTCAGGGACGCTGTGGTTTCGAGGTGGTGTACAGAAATCACGCCGGGACACACGTAACCGGTGAGCTTGAGGTGACTGCGAAGCGGCAGTGGTCCTTTGCTGGTAGTGATTCAAATGTCCGACAGCAGTTTCTGAATCACCTCGTTATTCTGCGTGCCAGAGACGGTGATGTTTTACTCCCCATTGGGAGAAATAGTGATGTTTTTTCTGCGCAGCCTTCCTATGTGTTAGTGGCAGTGCCAAGCTCACCTTGCTCAAACGCTGTCTTGGAACCATTGTGTTCCGCGGCTTGACTACGATCACGTAGTCGCTGGGATTCATCCTAAGCTTTGGTTTCTGTGTCCACATGGAGACTGTTGAGGCCTTTTGTGGAGCTTTAGGGGATGTAGCGCGAGCGTCTCCAGTAGTTGGATTGTTGAGAGGAGTTTTCACGAGCACTCATGATGCGCTCATGGCCCTTTCGCTAGCTCCACATATACCAAATTTGGTGTTACGTGATGTCAATAGGTGACGAAGGTATATGACTGGTGCACACATGATAATCATGAGATGCTTGTCATGTGACAACATTACTACATGCTATGCTCATGACACGCTCGCGGCCGTTTCGCTAGCTTCAGATGTACCAAATTAGGTATTCATTGATTTGATTGATTTGTGGGGTTTAACGTCCCAAAACCACCATATGATTATGAGAGACGTCGTAGTGGAGGGCTCCGGAAATTTCGACCACCTGGGGTTCTTTAACGTGCGCCCAAATCGGATCACACGGGCCTACAACATTTCCGCCTCCAAATTAGGTATTACGTGACGCGCATGGACGACATAGGTGAATGATACATTCAAGCATGATAATCACGACATGCTTGTTTTATAACAACATGACCACATGCCACACTAATGATGCGCTCGCGACCGTTTCGCTAGCTTCACATATGCCAAATTTGGTATTACGTGACATAAATGGATGAGGAAAGTATGTGACTGGTGCAAGCATGATAACAATGAGATGCGCGTCATGTGAAAACATGACTACATGCCACAGTGAAGGCGCCGTGAGCCAGTGCGCGTGCGCGCCGGTGTTCGTTTCTTCGCGTCACGCCGGCGTTGCCACGCCCGCTAGGCGCCGGTCCTCCCATGTACTCCGCAGGTGTGCGCCGCGCTGCGTTGCTTTGATGCATGCGCGTTTCAGCGCGTCCAGCGTCCCTCTGTCACCAAAAGAGGCAGACACAGTGCTGTCTGTGTAACGCATTGGCGTGAAATGCAGCGTGTCGTAATTCGCGCTGGTTGCTATAGGGCCGCGCCCATGGACGCTGGCCGCCCGGTCGCGCCTGGCGTCAGACTATAGAGGGCTCGCACTTCGCTAACAAAGTGTCGCTGTGCGCAGTATACACGCATATAAACGCTTCACTGGAGCATATTAGGCCCTTCATGATGCGCTCGTGGCTGTTTTAGTAGCTTCACATATACCAAATCGGGTGTTACGTGACGTCAATGAATGGCGAAGGTGTATGACTGGTGCAAACGTGATAATCCTGACACGCGTGTCATGTAAGAACATGACAACATACCACGTTCATAGCGTGCTCGTGGCCGTTTCGCTCGCTCCGCATATACTAAATTTGGTATCACGTTACGTGAATAGATGACGAAGGTAAACGACACATCCAAACATGATAATCGGGACACGGAAGTCATGCACGGCATAATTTGCCTTCACCTCGTAACGTTGTGCTGAATTAAAAGTACTATATCAACCATTCTCATTCGTGCTTCGCATATCATCGATTCCCACTGTACGTGAGATCTGCCTACTTTTCTTTTTCTGATAATGTGCATACTTGCTAGTGCTATCAGCCCAGGAGTGCTGAAAATATGCTGCTTTTTGGTAGTGGGCAATCGAAGTTAGTCAAAAGAGGAATCACCACCACGTGTAATCAGGAACCCCTTCAGAAGTCATGTGAGCACAAGGAGGGAAGTCAGCCTTTAAAACCAGAATGAAAGACTGAAAGATGGTGGGTATCCCAATAGCATCATCTCACCCGTTTGCGAAACCCTCCTGCAGAAACTAAAGATAAACAAAGTGAGACCAAGAGAAAAACAGTAAGACCAAAGACCTTTGCGCGTTATGTTTGAAAAAAAAAACGAGCAGATATGAAATTAACTTGTTTTCCACCCCTTGCAAGCTTTCAAAAGTCTGCGTACCAAACAGCAACAAGAATGGTAAATCTTGCACCATTGATAATGAGAATAGATTTACTGAATGCCAATGAAATGTCATATATGACATACCGCTGACATGTGTAAAAGTAAACATAGGACAAACGGGGCAATGCTTCAACACAATGCTTCAACACATGCGTTGGTCAACACATACCTCTGTAGCGCTTCCTTCCAATAAAGAAGCTAGAAAAAATTTTCTTTCTCAACAAAAACAAGAGTTCTGGGAAAACGAGCAACAGTTGTTTTCTCGAGCAATCTACACTGCGCTCAACCATGAAACGGTAGTTACGTTGTCGGCTTATTAATAGCTATGTTTTTGTTTACAATACCCCAACGCGTAAATTGCTCTGTTTGGGCAACTTTGGCACATGATTAAAAGTGGGTGCCAGCACCAAGAAATGCACATGACCAAAAGTACAAGTGCGAAAAAAAAGAAAAGAAAATTTTCTTCTATGGACACTTGTTCACTTGTGCATGATTACTAAGCTTTAACGCCCAACTCGAACTGCTACTCTATGAGCAGCTACGGTGGTAATTACGGATTACGTAGGCACTCCGCCTTGTTGTTGTAGGCAGCAGAAATCAACGTTTTTCCGTAAACATCGTTCATAATTCATTGTTTGGAGCCGACACAAGGAAGTTTCTTAGAGGTATTGTTAAGCCGTATCACGGCGGAGTTGAGCAAGTAAGCTTTGCCAGACGGACGCAAGCACTAATGCAGCCTTGTTCGGTCTGGTCCTGTCAAAAGGAATGCGTTCCTAGTGCAAGCGCTTCTGAGTCGTCAGATGACAGGAGCTTACCATTCTCTCAGCCATTCCGGCACCTTTCTGTTCGTATTGCGCGAACTGTGATGTTAGCTTTCCTTGATAAACTAACCAAGGCAGAGTGGACCAATGCTCTTTTTGTCGGTAAAAGTAAAGATACTATTTTTTTCTTAATGTTGGCTTAAATTTGGCTTAAATAAATAAAATAAAATGTTTTGAATATTGTCACTTTATCACTCTATGCCTGCTTTTAAACTTGTTGTCTTACTAACGAAAAAATATCCGGAAAAATGCCAGGCCTGCGCGGAACGTGCGGCCCAGTCACAGCGAAAGCTAGAAGAGTGGCCTTCAAGTTCAATTCAATGTCGACATTTCTTTTATTGTTTTCTTGTACAAGACACAAGAAATAAAAGGATGCTGGGGCTAAAGGCATATAGCCAGACCGAGGACCCAACACCCTTGTACACAGTTCATACATAAAAAAAAAACTGTTTTTGCGGCATCAGTCCTTCATGAACGAAAGAAGCAACAAAGAAAAGATAGCTGCAAAATAATATCATGTTACATTAAATCTCACTGACTTTCAGAGCTTTTTCGACACACTCTTTGGGTTGCTACAAACACATTGCTGGGTACCTACTGCACCGTATATAATCATAAGTTTTGTGTAGTAGGTGAGCATTTACTACGCTATTCTTCATAATTCTTTGGGGAAGCATGGTATGCGCTGCACGCTTGTTGGAAATATTGTGCAAGTTTTCTTGCAGTGGCTAATGAGGATGACGATTATCGGGAAAAGTGGGTATGCGCCTAAGTTAATAGGTGGTCTAGAACATGTTCTTTAACGGGTTAGAGCATTGGACGGCCCAGTCGTTGCACAATTCACATTGGGTGATGTCTGGCTGCTCCTTTGCTGTTCTATAACGCTTCATTACTCGTAATAACGCTCGCCCCGCCGCGGTGGTCTAGTGGCCAAGGTACTCGGCTGCTGACCCGCAGGTAGCGGGTTCAAATCCTGGCTGCGGCGGCTGCATTTCCGATGGAGGCGGAAATGTTGTAGGCCCGTGTGCTCAGATTTGGGTGCATGTTAAAGAACCCCAGGTGGTCGAAATTTCCGGAGCCCTCCACTACGGCGTCTCTCATACTCATATGGTGGTTTCGGGACGTTAAACCCCACATATCAATTAATCGTATTAGCGCTATTTCTTTCCCGACATCCCGCCTGCCTAAGGCCAGATTAGGTACGACTTCAAAGTGATGGCGTGGCTCAGTGGTATAACACTGTATCAGCATGCAGAGGGCCCGGGTTCTAATTTCATTGTGTCCTTGGTGTTTTTCATTTACCGAGTTTTTTATACGTGTACTGGTTACGGACACCGACGGTGGCGGACAACTACGGCGCTGCGCGTGACCCGTGTCCCAATCTTATAACAGCTTTCTCTGTAAAATATACCAGGCTTACCCGTATTCGATTTGGTTCTCAATGTCACTATTCAAACACCCATACTATTCGTTAATCTATTCATCCATTCATTCACGCATTCTCCCATTCACCCACCCATTGGTCCGTCCGTCCCATCACAACATATTTTTGTGGCACTGAAGTTGTCCGCTTCCACCACCGTCACCGATTACCGCATCCACTATCCTACGAAATAATAAAAAAAAACAAAATAAGAAAATGTCCAGGATAATATGGGATACGACCTCGTAACCTCTGCCTGGGAGCCCAGTATTTTACCTCGGGGTTATACCAGTGCTTGACAATTATTGCAAGGAAGCTCTATAGAGGCTTCATATCAGGAAAGAAATTGCTTTAACATGCGGAATAGAATGTTTTAAATAAGTAAAATAACAATCAGGTGTCACAAAATGCGAATTGGGTGACTAGTGGGTCGCTGAACACTCCCAACTTGTCATAAAAGGCTCAGCCATCGTTTCAAACCTGAAGCGTTTCTTAGCGAACTTCGGCGACTTTGAGCGTATCTATTTATCTATCTATCTATCTCAATTTGGCATGAACCCCCCCCCCCCAATTTAGCATGACCCAAAATTTGGCGTTAACCAAACCAAACAGAGCAGAAACCTGGGGACTAAAATAAAGGGTTCAGCTTAAATTGAGGACGACGCAGCGAGCTATGGAAAGAAAAATGGTAGGTGTAACCTCAAGAGACAAGAAGAGAGCAGAGTGAATTAGGGTACAAACGGGGGTTAAGGATAACATAGTTGAAATAAACAAGAGGAAATGGACATGGGCCGAGCATGTAGCGCGTAGACAGGATAACCGCTGGTCATTAAGGGTAACTAACTGGATTCCCAGAGAAGGGAAGCGGGATAGGGGGAGACAGAAGGTTAGGTGGGCAGATGAGATTAAGAAGTTTGCGGGTATAAATTAGCAGCAGCAATCACAGGACCAGGTTAACTGGAGGAACATGGGAGAGGCCTTTTTAGGCCTCTCCCATGGCCTCTTCCATGGAGAAGCCATGGGAGAGGCCTTCTTTAGCATGCAGCCAAATGTGAGCACACGGGCCTAGAACATTTCCGCCTCCATCGGAAATACAGCCGCCGCCGTCGGGATACGAACCCGCGACCTGCGGGTCAGCAGCCGAGAACCTTAGCGACTAGACCACCGCGGTGGGGCCTTTTGTGCAAGTGGAAAACTGGTTATAAAACATCTGCAACTCTTCAACACACGTCTCTGCGTGCATATTTCTACATATATTTAGCGTCATTTCATGGCATGTTGCACAATAAAAGAAAAATGAACAACGGTCACCTTCCTTCCACGTGCTTCGCTCAAAGTTGATTTCTAGGTACGTGGGAGAGGGCGTATTTTATGTCGTAATCAGCCATAGCATCAAGAAAATATTGCCACGTACCTTTCTTCAAGTTTTGTCAGCGCCATGTTACACTATGTTTAGCGCAAAAGCCTACGTTGTTAGAGCAGCTTTGAGGCTGATCATTTTGTCAAGACTACGCCCACTTCGTAAATCTTTTAGATTATTCTAGAAACAACGTCGCCGCTAGCGATAACAATGGAATGTTCGATGGCAAGTGTATAAATGCCGACACGCTTCGCCACTTGTAAGTTGATCGACGGCCGACGCTTCGTTCACCGCTATCAGTTCAAGACTGCTACAGTAGTCCGACTTCCCGTTTACTGGGCACAGGTTCGCCCAAATAAACAATATATTATTCGACTCGAAGTGTGCTCCATTCACCCACGTCACGACCCCGTGAAATTTGGTGGAGGTGCTGTTTCTTCTATGTACCAGACGCCCCCTTCAAGCCGTGAACCCAGGCCACGCCGTGTAGACATTGACGCCAGCAACGAGCAGCAAGTTAGCCGCAGGAAACAAGGTCTGCCACCGGAGCACGGGCTTTTACCGGACAAGGCTTAGAAAACCAAGACGTTGACGTCGACAACGGCGACCATGACAGCGCCCGTTCCACCTGCATCACTCCGGCTCCGGCAACCCAAAAAGCCGCTAACTTTCCGCGGTTCGCCACCCGAAGACCCAGAAAGCTGGATCGAAAGGTTCGACTGTGTCACCACCTTCAACGACTGCATAGACGGCGACAAACTCCGCCTTACAAGATGCTGCTCTGACCTGGTTCGAGAATCAAGAGCGAAGCGTTACTACGTGAGACGTATTTCGCGCCAGGTTCCTCGCCGCTTTTGCAAGTGTGGTGCGCAAGGAGAAGGCCACAGCTCTCCTCGAAACCCGCGTGCAAATGCCAAATGAAAACGTGGCGCTGTTCACGAATGAAATGAAACTCTTCCGCCACGCTGACTCTGACATGTCCGAGGAGAAGAAGGTCCATCTGCTTATGCGAGGAGTAAAGCAGCAACTCTTTGCCAGGCTGATCAGAAACCCACCAAAGACGGTCGCTGAATTCATTTCAGCAGCGTCCATGATAGAGAAGATGCTCGAGATGCGCACGCGGCAATACAACCGTAGCTTCTAGTCTAAAAGCTACGCCGGCATTCAAGTGCTAGGAACCACTGACTTGCGTGAGAAGATCCGAGCGATCATGCAAGAATAGCTGCGAAAATAACTTCCTTCAGCGCAGCCTCACGTAGAATCCAACGCGGACGTCGAACGCCAGGAGATCCAGCAATCGCTGGGCGTTCCCAGCCTCAAGAGCCGCAGCCGCAAGTCATGAGCTATGCTGCTGCAACCAGCCGCTACGCCCCTCCTCCACGCGCACGCCATGACGCCGCCCCATCGCACTTCCGTCGCCAGTCGTCACTGCCGCAACCACCACCACCGACGCCCTAGCGTTCGCCAGTAGGCCAGCGGAGCGCGCCAAGAAAAACCGACGTTTGGCGTGCGCCCGACAACCGCCCGCTCTGCTACCACTGCGTCGAGGCCGGGCACACCTATCGCCGTTGCCAGTACCGACAGATGGGTTTACAAGGCTTCGACGTCAGCGCGCAGTGTCCACAACGTGGTGAACGACCGCATGACATCACCGGCTACTTCGCGCGAGCGCAGTCGACACCCTGATGACCTTATCGTTTGCCGTCGCCAGGCCGCTACACCTCACCGCACCGCGAGTAGTTTACCGGCCCTGCTCGAAGCCGATCTCCGAAGCCTTACTCGGAAAAGTAAGGGAAGCAACCTATGGAGATGTGGTTGCTGTGCGACGAACTACCGAAGATCCTCCGACGATGACACCGCGGCGAAACTTTCCAAACACGGCACAAACCAGACAAAGCCCTGATGACGAAGCCTCACTCACCGAAGACGACATGACGGCGCCACATGGATGCAACCGAACAAGCCTACGCAGCCGTGACTCGACGCCACGACCCAAACGCAACGCCAGGCGAAGAACTAGTGACATCGACATTCTCATCGACGGCGACAGCATCACTGTTCGCGTCGACATCGGAGCCGACTATTCTGTCATCAGTGGGACTTTCGCCGCGAAGTTGAAGAAAGTCGGGACTGCATGGGGAGGCCCCGAAATTCGAACCACTGGAGGCCATCTCATAACGCCCGCTGGGCTCTGCACAGCACGAGGCACCATAAATAAGCGGTCTTATACTGCAAGCTTTGTAATCCTACAAGAGCGCTCCAGGGATGTGATACTCGGGATAGGCTTCCTTTGTGAACATAGTGCTCTCATCAGCCTGAGGTCTGAGTCAATCACGCTAACCTCAGAAGAAGCACTGCCGCCCCTCAAGACGCACCCGACCCATGATTTACAGATTTACACTTTATAGAAGAGCAGGTATCGTTCCACCTTTCTTCAGCGTAACCATTTCTGATGGTGCCCCGCCGCGGTGGTCTAGTGGCTAAGGTACTCGGATGCTGACCCGCAGGTCGCGGGTTCGATTCCTGGCTGCGGTGGCTGCATTTCTGATAGAGGCGGAAATGTTGTAGGCCCGTGTGCTCAGATTTGGGCGCACGTTAAAGAATCCCAGGTGGTCGAAATTTCCGGAGCCCTCCACTACGGCGTCTCTCATAATCATATGGTGGTTTTGGGACGTTAAACCCCACAAATCAATCAATCAGTCAACCATTTTTGATGGTGCCGAAGAACACCCAAACATTGACGGCGTCATCGAGGGCGATCAGCACCTACTTCTGATTCGTCAGGTTTGCGTTGCAAGAGGCATAGCCGAGGTGAGTGGAGGCAAAACAAAGGTATTGCTGACAAACTTGAGCCACGAATATAGGCACCTTAGCGTTCGTACGACGGTCGCCTACAAGGATGAATTCGTGGACGCTAGCAACGCTTTTATGCGCCTCGATACTGTCGAAGGTTCTTCTACGAATCGTTGTCCCCAACCAGATTTTGACGTCAACCCGAGACTTCCAAAGTGTGAGCAAGAGCAGCTCAAAAACTTGCTTCACAATTCAAGGACTGCTTCTCGTCGGCAAACCTTAGTCGCGAAACATCGTATTATAACAGAAGAAAGTGCTCGACCATTTCGGCAGAGCTCGTATTGAGTGTTAACGCGTGAACGCGAGGCAGTGAAGACAGAAGTCGACGAAATGATACGAGATGACATCAATCAGCCGTCCAAGAGTTCGTGGGCGTCACCCATGGTCTTAGTGAAGAAGAACGACGGGAATTTACGCCTTCGCGTTGATCACCACCGCCTGAACAAGATGCCCAGCGGGACGTGTAGCCTCTTCCACGTATAGACGACGCTCTGGATTGTCTGCATAACGCAAAGTACTTTTCGTCGATAGACATCAAGACCGGCTATTGGCAAATTAAGTTCGACAATAGAGAGAGAGAGAAGACTGCCTTTATCACACCATACCGCCTTTCGAGTTCAACGTCATGCCATTTGATCTTTGTTCGGCGCCTGCGACGTTTCAGCGTGTTATCGTCACCGTGCTGGTAGGATTGAAGTGTCAGACTTGCCCCGTATACTTGGAGACGTCGTCGTGTTTTCCCCGAGCTTTGACGAGCATCTCAGGTGCCTTAAAGCAGTGCTTACAGCTAACAAGACCTCCGGACTCACTCTTAAGTTCGAGAAGTGCCGCTTCGTGACATGTGATTAGCAAGTCTGAAGTCCATCCCGACCCACGGAAAACAGCCGCCATCGCCGATTTTCTACCACCCACTGACAAGAAGGCAGTTTGCCAATTCCTCGGATTGTGCGCCAGTTACAGACATTTTGTCAAGAGATTTTCACAGATTGCCACGCCGCTAACTCATCTCACGAAAACGGATGTCGAATTCAGGTGGGACACGGCACAGGAGGAGGCATTTCAGAAGCTAGAACGACGCCTGCAGACACCGCCACTACTTGTACACTTTGATGATCACGCCGAAGCAGAAGTGCACACTCACGCAAGCAGCATAGGACTCGGTGCCATCCTTGTTCAAACGACCAACGGCCTGGAAAGAGTTATCAGTTATGCTAGCCGGTCACTTTCTAAGGCCAAGGCCAACTATTCAAAAACAAAAAAAAACGAATGCCTCGCCAGCATCTGGGTAGCGTGGAAATTTTGCCCTTCTCTCTACGGGCGGCCTTTCAAAGTTGTGAGCGACCACCACGCCCTGTGTTGGCTATAGCTAACATGAAGGACCCTTCAGGTCACCTCGCACGGCAGAGCCTAAGACTTCAAGAATTCGACATTACCGCCGTGTACAAGTCCGGAAGGAAACACTCCGACGTCGACTGCCTCTCTCGTGCCCCCGTTGATCTACCACCGCTGGATCACCAGGATGATGAGTACATATAGAGAACCTTAAGTGCCGACGACTTCTCCGAGCGATAGTGAGCTGACCTTGAACTTGCAGGGCTAGTGGAATACTACGAGGGTCTGACTAGTGTCATCCGAAAAGTGTTACGGTGGGGTCTGGCGTCATTTTTCTTGAAAAAGAACTTCCTTGTAAAGAAGAACTTTTTTCCGGCCCGAGCCAGCTACCTTTTCGCTGTACCTTCGGTGATGAGACCCGAAATAATGCAGGCCCTCCACGACGACACAGCGGCTGGCCGACTTGGTTTTTCTCGCACGCTCACAACAATACAAGAAAAATACTCCTGGCCACGCCTTGCCGCTGACGTCGCTCACTACGTGGGGACATGCCGGGACTTACAGCGATGCAAGACACCATCAACAAGGCCAGCAGGACTTCTGCAGCCCACCGAACCACCTCACCGAACATTCCAGCAAATTGGTATGAACTTACTTGGGCCGTTCCCTACGTCGGCTGTCGGGAACAAATGGATCGTCGTAGCTGCCGACTACCTTACCCGCTACGCCGAGACAAAAGCCGTGCCCAAAGGTAGTGCATCAAAAGTAGCCAAAATTTTCGTTGAAAACATCGTCCTGCGTCACGGCGCCCCTGAGGTCTTCATGACCACCAGAGGTATGGCATTTACGGTGGAGCTAATCCAGTCGATTTTGGCATACAGCCAGACAAGCCACCGCCGTACGACAGCGTACCACCCACAGACGAATGGCCTCACCGAGCGCCTAAACACGACCATTGCTGCCATGCTGGCCATGTACGCCGACGTCGAACACAAGACGTGGGATGCCATCGTTCCGTACTTGACCTTCGTATACAACCCCGCCGTTCAAGAAACGACGCAGATGACGCCGCACAAACTGGTCTACGGATGGACCCCGGCAACGACGCTCGACGCCATGTTACCCAACGTCACCGACGAAGAGAACCTCAGTGTGAACGAGTACCTCCAGCGCACCGAAGAGGCTCGACAACTCGCTCACTTCCCCATCCCGAGCCAACAGATGGCAGATAGCCGCCGTTACAATCTGCGACGGTGCTTCGTGGAATACCAAACCGGTGAACGTGTTTGGGTATGGATGCCCATACGCCGACGTGGACTCAGTGAAAAACTTCTGCGCCGGTATTTTGGACCATACAGTGTAATTCAACGGCTTGGCCCACTCGATTACGAGGTTGTTCCCGACGGCATCCCGAACTCTCAACGACGCCGATCGCGACTTGAAGTCGTCTCATGTCGTGAGTCTCAGGCCATTTCATGCGTGCTAATAAACTTAAACGGTGTATTTTGTTGTTGTTATTATAGCTGTATAAATCCATTACTTGTACTTTCTTACCATATTTTTGTACTTTCATCTTCTGTGTAGGCCCGTGTACTCAGATTTGACTGCACGTTAAAGAACCCCAGGTGGTCAAAATTTCCGGAGCCTTCCACTACGGCGTCTCTCATAATCATATGGTGGTTTTGGAACGTTAAACCCCACAAATCTATCAAATCTACTTTCATCTTCTGCTAAAGCCACGGGACGATGCCTGTTTCAGAGGGGGCAATACCACGTACCTTTCTTCAAGTTTTGTTATCGCCACGTTACACAATGTTTAGCGCAAACCACGCCTACATTGTAAGAGAAGCTTCGAGGCTGATAGTTCTGTTAAGATTGCTCTCACTTCGTGAATGTTTCAGATTATTCTAGAAGCAACGTCGCCCCTAGCGATAACACTAGAATGTTCGATGGCAAGTGTATAATCACCGACACGCTTCGCTACTTCTCAGTTGATCGACGGCCGAAGCTCCGTTTGCCGCTGTTGGTCCAAGCTACTGCAGTCCGAATTTCCGTTTACTGGGCAAAGGTTCGCCCAAATAATCAATTTATTATTCGAATCGCAGTGTGCTCCATTCATCCACGTCACGTCTCCGTGACAATATACATATCAGTTTACAGGTATGTAGCGGATACCTAGACTCTCCGAAAAAGGACGAATACTTGCAGAGTGTATCTCATAGGGTTGAATTCAGGATGCCTAAAGTATACTTGTGAGGCCACACATGTTCTTTGGAACTGACTCCTGAAAGCTCCAGTCTTGACATTTCGTGTTGTCCGTGGTTAACTGTGCGACAAACAGTGACCACATGCCGATTACCCATGAACTATTAAGTCCGGTAGTCTCTTGGTAGTTTCTATTACACGTATGTTTATAAATTGAACTGCATAAAAGAATGTGTGCTTTCTTCACTTACTTTTTTCTCAGATACATGCACGAAGTCAAACATTATTAGATTATTAGT
Organism: Rhipicephalus annulatus; assembly: GCA_013436015.1. Taxonomy (NCBI): domain Eukaryota; kingdom Metazoa; phylum Arthropoda; class Arachnida; order Ixodida; family Ixodidae; genus Rhipicephalus; species Rhipicephalus annulatus. The sequence goes on from WOVY01012538.1 coordinate 534,881, forward strand.
AAAATTTATCAGGACCGTTATCAGGATCTCTCAGTTCTACAGAATTCACTGAAAATTTGCATTTGTGGTCTCATCTGTTAAGCAGAACTGTATTTCTAAGTAGCGGATTGATGAATGTTCCCGGGACTACAGGCGTAAAAAGGTAGCGTGAAAGAAACTTTTATGCAATCAGTGTCCTCAAAACTGAAATGACTGCCAGCTTTGCGCTGAAACTTTTGAACGAACTGTGTCGCAAGCAAAAAGAAACTACCATATTCATTCGTTCGAGTATCTATACAAATCGAAGAAACACGCAGTCTATCAATTTCTTCGAAAAAGGAAATGATACCGCGAGCTATGAGCCCAGAGTCTATTATAAACGCGAAAACGTTAAGGAGCTTGTGTCGCTGAAAGTCCGCCGCCGGCGTAGGCACTGTTGGTACTGAGCGAAAAATCGTCTGTGCGTCTGTAACCAAAAAATCAAGTTACCGAGATAGCCGTGGGAGGCCGCTACTTGTCGACGCGTGCGCTGCGTGACCACACTAAGAAAAGGCGCGCATTCGAAGAAAAAAATGCTCACGGTCACGAGGAGCGGTAGTTTCTTTGGCCTGCCACCTCTCCCTGCTTAGCTTCCAGCGCTTTCGTCGGGACGAGAGAAGAGATAATGCAATTGCAGCATACCACAAACCTTTTTTAACTCCACTCGCACTGGACGAATTTTTAAACCTTTGGCGGAGTTGAATTTATGAGGAAATAAGCTGTTCTTAGTGAATTACTTCCTTGGTTACTTGAAAAGTGTTTCAGGGTGCCTTTAGCGCATTTAGTTCTACAGGTGTCACGACAAAAACGAGCCCATTCGGCGATGATAGCGCGCGCTGGTTCAATCTACTATGTACGTGTTTGTGTGCGTGCGTGTGCAGTAAAAAAACATATGAATAAGTATGCCTTGAACGGTTGAAGGGCACACTAGGAGCCGGATTTCGCTATTGCGTTCAACTCTCAAAGGCGAAGCTTAAATGTCTCCCAATTTTTTCGCCTCCGGGGGAAACAAACGATTCGTTAGATGTTATTGGTAGAAGATTAGAGCAGCGGTTTTCTTGGATGCCATCTTCACTTCCAAACCTTGCGCCAAGTGACAACAAATAGACGGAATATGAAGGGTCAGAATCAAGAGAGGCAGTAGTGAGCACTCCATCAGCGACTCCGGGCCCGGACGGAGGAACGTCGGCCATGTTGAAAATGATAAATGATGAATCTCAAGATTATATATCAGATTTTATCAACTACTCAAAACGAATGACATGGCTCCCTCCAGATCGAAAAATAGTAAAGGGATACCACTTCTTGAAAATCCAAATAAAGGGCATGAACTGGACAACTTTAGGCGCATTGCACTAACTTGAAGTTTTGTGAAATTGATTAGAAGAGTTTTCAATATAACGAGTGGGTCATCCAATTCTGCAACCCATTACAAAAGCTTGTTTTTGTTCAGCTAACAACTGTGGTGCATACCCACTTCAGGCATAATTCCTCATCGTCATGAGCCACTGCACGAACTATTGGCACTAAATTCTTCGCAATATTTTAGCGGATACCAAGTTTCTCAAAAAAATGAAGAAAAATAGCATAGCGAATGCCAGCCTACTATCCTAAACGTTTTATTATTAATGCCGTAGTGGGCATCAAGCAAGCGTGCTTGCAGCAGTTTCCCTATGAGTGTTTTGAAAAAGCTCCGAAAGGCCACTCTTCTAGCTTTCACTGTGATTGCACTGTGCCATCCACGCAGGCCTGGCATTTCTTTATTTGATGGAAATTATCTGCTTCATTTATGTACCCATATTTGTATTTGTAAATTTTTAATATTTATTATTTTCGTCTCTGATAGTTTTATAAGACTCCAGCCAGCAAAATTCTGTTTCACTAAGTATTTTGCTCGAACTACACCGTTCTTCGCCAAATCCCTAGCATGGATGTGTGCCACCAATTTCAGGCTCTATGTATACTTCTTTACTAAAAGTGTGGACGACAAATTCATCATTAGTTGCCCTAAATCAGCAATTCAGAGCTATAATAAAGGATGGGTGGCCGAAGAAGTGGCTCACATGCTCAGCGCTAAAGCCAGAGACTTTGCGTCAGGCAAGATTATGGACAAAGCCCTCAAGTGGTTTCCCGCGCACACGAGGAACATCACAGATAGCACCACCAACAGCGATTAAAGCAACAGCGGCAATGACGAAAATCGAAGACACAGGGGCAGCGGCCACCTTTGTTGGAAGTCATCTCCGCGGAAGCATACCGGGGGTCACAAGTTGCGACGCCGCCGTTTTTTAGATCACCACCGCCTACATTATGTCGGCAACTGAAGTTGAGAGACGAATCAAAGCTACAGAGGTGTGCCGACTGCTCCTTCTGAAGAGGCCCCAGTCACGTACCTTGTGGTGCTTGGACATTATAAAAAAAGACCAGAACAAGCATCAGGGAACTCACATGTGTCTGGACAGGTCGCAGGTGGTAGACCTGAGATGGCTGAAGACGGGCACTTCACCCTACCTCTGTCATGTACATCACCGATGGCCCGTGCTGCACCCGACGCCTAACTGACCGTGGTGCATGTACAAACGGACTGGAAAGGCACGTGCACTTAGGGAATGTGCAAGAAATAATAACAGGGCACGAGGCAGGACAGCGCCAATTGAAGGACCCTCTGTATCAGCGTGCCTCACTGAGCCATAGAAAGCCGCTATGTTCAGCAGGGCTCCCGAAGACGAGCAATGGGCGGTCCAGAGTGCCAGAGCGATCGCTGAGGACCTCGGAAGATGTTCTTCAAATGATAGACTCCTGGCAGCTCAGCCTTGGCTACAATCGTTGAACAAATAAATTTCATTCAAATCAGCCCAACTAGAAACAATAATTATTTATGGCACAGTGCTTGCCACGCAAGTACATTGTAGTTGCCCCGCGATGTTTAGAAAAGCGTTAGAAAGGCCGTCTTTCCAGCTTTCATTTCCAGCTTTCACCTAGTTCGGCCAGTCATCTCGGTCCTGTGCTTGCTGCTGCCGCTTTCTACCCAAAAATTCTTCATCTGCCCACCTAACTTTCTGTCTCCCCTTCACTCATTTGCCTTCTCTTGGAATCCAGGCTGTCATCCTTAAAGACCAGCGGTCATCCTGTATTCGCACTACGTGCCCTGCCCATGACCGGTTCTTCTTCTGTATTTCCATGTGATGTGCTTGACACCCATTTGTTCTCTGATATACTCTGTTCTCTTGCCTCTTAGGGTTACACCTATCATTTTCTTTTTCCATTGCTCGCTGCGTCGTCCTCAAGTCAAGTAGAACTCTTTTTGTGATCATTCATGGTTCCTGCTCCATAGGTAGCTATCAGTAAGATGCAGCTCTTATATACCTTCCTCTCATGCATAGTGGCACTCTATAATTCATGATTTCAGAATGCTTGCTGAATGTGCTTTACCCGGGGCTGGGCAAAGATATTTCAAAATGGTATCGTGATACGATGCAAGATACTCAGACAGAAAGGATTGCAAATACAGATACAAAAAACTACCAGAAGAATGTATCCGAAAAGATACGTGCCGGTTGTACAATAAAATACTTTGATACATTCGCAAATCTGTAGTTATAGACCCCTCCCTTCCTTCCCAACAATGTAGCGACCGCGTGTGCAAAATAACGATGGCTTGAAAATTTCTGAAATCCACCCAATTCCAATTTTATTAACTGTTTATTGGTATCTCAAGCAGTTTTGTCGCAATGTAAATTAGATTACTTCTGAAGAGCTTATTAGGGTTTGATGTAGATGCTTAACAGCCCAACTCTGTAGACACTTCACTAACAACAGTTCTTGTTAGCCATTTTTTAACTGATTGAAGTCGCTGCTGAGCCTGCCAATCAGCAAGCGGTTTGCTATCTAATCACTTGAGCGTCAACAAAAAGCCATCGCTTTGATGGCGCAAATACCGGTGTGCCGTTTTACTTGTCCATAAAAGACTGTTTTGCAATACCAAATCACGGTGTACAGCAGCAACAATGCCGATACAGACATTTTTGTACAACAATGTGTATGTAGGGTGGCCTACACAACGCGCATCAAGTTGATATAACTTGCGCACACGTCGTAACCTGTCCTGACTGGTGGAGTCAGATCAAAAAATAAAATGATGTCACTGCAATGTGACAGGTGGCTTAGTGGCGCCAGTACAAGCCCGAGCTGCGGAGCACTTTTAGTTATTAATGTTTCGTATGGTATACCATTGCGAGCGCAGTATCTTGTATCTTGAGATACGCAATATATTTTCGAATGTAAGGGAAATACACATACAGGTACAACGTATTCCAAAACGTATCGTGATAGAAATACAAGATACCCATAGAGTACCTAATATAGTATCTTAGATACAAGTATCTTCGATACAGCATATACCCCATTCTAATTATTTTTCTAGTCACTTCAGTCTCGTGGTTCGGCTACCCAGGAGACGTACTCTTTGTAGACGTACTGTTTGCAAAGAAGAGAAGTAAGAGACAACGCCTGTTGAGTAGGCTGGCTTGCTTGCTTGATTGATCCTTTCTGTGGCTCTCACCCACTAAGGAGATTGACCAAGAATCCGCTGGTGAAAGCAGGTCCATACCTTTAGGTTATCCAGGCTAGGGGAATAGGATTACTTTGTTTTGACTTTGTGGGCTTACTTTGACACAGTGAGAAAAAAGGGAAAGAAGAAAAATATTCTAATTCGTTTAATATATGAGGTGTAATCGTTATGTGAAATTCATCTGAAGGTTAAATCATTACAATGTAATAGCTAAATAATAAATGTATAATAAAGAACTGTGACAGTCAGAACTGTTATTTGGAACTAGGTAGGAGCGTAGGCCTTGCCAGCGAAAGGAGCGATAACGTCCAGCGCGAGAGTCTCGTTCTTAGCACTGACGATGTGTTTTCCGAGCTATGCATGAACCACTACGTTCATCAATACATATTTCCCCCTCGCTGAAGGCGGAGTCAAGTAGGTGTTCTAAGGTGTCGTGTGAACAAGTGGTTCGTGATACGGTTTGAGACGATCCACGTGTACGATTTCGGGTCCTCAGCGACGCAGGTCCGGAGTAGGCGTGAGGGGTTCGATGAGGTAGTTGACAGCGGAAGTTTTCTCTATGACGCGATAAGGCCCATGGTACCTGCTGACGAACTTTGTAGATGTACCAGGAGCAACAGTGGGAGGCACCCGCAGCCAAACAAGAGAGTTGGGCGAAAACTGGTAGTGGGACCGTCCATCGTCATGACGAAATTTTGTAGCCCTTGTTCTTGTGTTGTAAGGGCACGAGCTAATTGTCGAAATTCTTCCGCATACCGAGTGGCTTCAGAAACTGGTGTTCTTTCGGATAAGTTGGATCGGTAAGGGAGAATGGTGTCGATTGGAGATGATGGCTCTCGACCATAGAGTAAACAGAAAGGAGAAAAGCCTGTCATCGCTTGAGGTGCCGTGTTGTAAGCGTACGTTACGTAGGGAAGGATAAGATCCCAGTTGGTGTGGTCGGAGGTGGCATACATAGAAAGCATGCCGCCAAGAGTGTGGTTGAAACGTTCGGTCAAGCCGTTTGTTTGTGGCCGATATGCGGTAGTACGGCGGTGAATCACGTGGCATTCAGCAAGAAGTTCTTGAATAACATCCGCGAGGAAGACGTGGCCTCGGTCGCCCAAAAGTTCCCGTGGAGCACCGTGACGCAGAACAAAACGTTGCAGGAGGAAAGACGCGACGTCACGTGCCGTCGCGGCGGGTAGAGCGGCCATTTCTGCATATCTCGTGAGATGGTCGATCGCTACAAGTATCCAGCGATTCCCACCTGATGTGTATGTCAGAGGACCATAAAGGTCTATCCCAATCCGGTCGAATGGTCGCACTGGGCACAGTAACGGCTGCATTGGTGCAGTAGGACGGCTGGGATCGTGCTTGCGGCGTTGGCACTCTGTCAAGATCGAATGTACTTTTGAAGGAATGTGTACATGCCACGCCAATAAAACAGAAAACGTAGCCTGGCGTAGGTTTTAAACAAACCGGCATGTGTACACTACGGATCAGCATGAAAAGAAGCACATATGCTGGCACGGAGATGCCTGAGTATTACGAGTAGCCATTTGCGGCCGTCAGGGTGGTAGTTGCAGCAATAAAGTATTCCATCACAGATGGCGAAGTGAGAGGCTTGTCGGTGTAGTGCTCGAGATGGCGAGTGGACGAGTGTTTTAGATAGGTAATCCATCAGAGACGCAATCTACGAATCTTTGCGCTGCTTCGCAGCTATGTCAATGGGTCCTGATAATGAAAGTAAGTTGTCTTGGATGGAGACACTCGAAATATCAGCAGAAACAGGCGAACGCGAAAGAGCATCGGCATCGGCATGCTTTTGGCCTGAGCGATAAATGACATGGATGTTGTACTCTTGGAACCGTAAAGCCCACCGTGCCAAGCATACGGATGTATCCTTGAGGGAGGATAACCAGCAGAGCGAGTGGTGATCAGTAACAAGATCGAAAGGGCGGCCGTACAGATAAGGCCGAAATTCGGTAATGGCCCAGATCATCGCTAGGCATTCTTTCTCAGTTACCGAATAATTTGCTTCTGTTCTTGTAAGAGTGTGGCTCGCGTACGCGACAACGTATTCTTGGTAACCAGGATTTCGTTGGGTGAGCACAGTGCCAAGACCGACACCGCTAGCATCCGTGTGGATTTCTGTGGGAGCACTTGAATCGAAATGTCGCAGTGTGGGTGGTGTTGTTAGCAGTTCATGGAGCTTCGCAAAAGCACTGTCGCAGGCCGGAGACTACGCAGATAGATTGCGGTCTCCCTTAAGTAGGTCTGTCAGAGATGCTATGATCGAGGCAAACTCCCAGACGAAGCGGCGGAAGTATGAGCAAAGCCTAATAAAACTACGGAGCTCCTTGAAGGACGCAGGCCTCGGGAACTCGCTAACAGCACGTAGCTTAGCGGGGTCAGGGAGAACGCCATCCTTCGACACGACGTGTCCGAGAATGGTCAGCTTGCGTGCTTCAAAGTGACACTTTTTCAAGTTTAGTTGGAGGCCAGCTGCAGAAAGGCAGCGTAGAACCTGTTCCAAGCGACGAAGGTGCGTGGGAAAATCGGGCGAGAATACGACCACATCATCCAAGTAGCACAAACACGTGTTCCATTTGACGCCTCGTAAGATAGTGTCTATTATGCGCTCAAATGTTGCCGGCGCATTGCATAGGCCGAATGGCATCACGTTAAATTAGTATAAGCCATCTGGTGTAATAAAGGCAGTTTTTGGTTTATCATACGGATTTATGGGCACTTGCCAAGACCCAGAGCGTAGATCAAGGGAGGAAAAGAACTCTGCGCCTTGTAAAGAGTCGAGGGCGTCATCGATCCGAGGCAAAGGATACACACCCTTTCGTGCTTTTTTGTTTAGGCGACGATAATTTACGCAAAAGCGTATTGTGGCATCCTTCTTTTTAACTAAAACAACCAGCGACGCCCAAGGACTGTTTGATAGTTGAACGACGCCGCACTTTAGCATGTCACCTACTTGTTCATCGATGACATGGTGTTCAGTCAGTGAAACACAGTACGGTTGCTGCCGTAGTGGTGGATGATTACCTGTGTCGATCTGGTGGCATGCAGTAGATGTTCGACCTAAGGTAGCGCTGTGACTGTCAAAAGATGGCCGAAACTTGTCAAGGAGGCTCAAAAGCTCACACCTCTGTTGTGGGTTCAGGTCTTCGTCGATTACACGATTGAGAATGTCGGCAGTGGAAGGGCCATTCCCGGAACTACAGGAGAGGGCGCTGGCTTCCGATGATGTTTTTTGGAGAGCTCCGGAATGACAGCTACAGATAAGTGTTTTTGCATGTTTCCAGCTTGCCTCTGTATGTAGCGTTATGAGAACGTAAGGCGCTAGCGTAAAGCTTGATTAGGTCTATTACAGTGTACGTTTTTTTTAGTATTTTGTACTGTGTCTTTTTTTCTCCAGCCACCACGTGGCTGAGGTCTGCGCGTAGACCGACCACGTGCATGCGCAGGTGCTGTGAAGTGTAGCGTATTTATTTATTATTGTGGTTCTTTTTGGCTTAGACCAGTGTATTTTAGTACAGTTTTCTAACACGTGGGCATCGGTAAACTGAGCTAGCCATGGTCAAAAAGACCGTAAAGTGTTCAGAGTGCGGGGTAGGGTGGAAGGTGGAAGTTAGTGCGGAGGAGAAAGCAGAAGATGACGCCAAGTGTAGACAGTGCGAGTTCGAGGAGAAAATGAAAAATATGATGGCGGTCCAGAGTAGGCTCATGGAGAAAATCGCAGAGCTGGAGAATGCATTGGCGAAGGAGCGAGAGAAAACGTCAGCCATGGAAGAAAGGCTCCGGGCAGCCGAGAAAGGCCTATCGAAGGTCGTGAAAGGGAACGAAGACGCAGGTGACGGCGGAAGCATTATGGCGACGACCCCCCGTGCGGGAGAGATGAAGGAAACAGGCATGACAAAGGCAGATACATTGGCCACAGGGCCCAGCTACCGGGAAGTAGTTTTGAGGGAGGGAGGGAGCAAACCAGCAGCCGTGACTCACGCTAGTCACCTAGTCAGCAGCCAGGTGCAGGTTTCAGAAGGAATGTCTGAACAGGTCATCATCGCCGGTGACTCAAATTTAGTCCGATGCGCAGCGGCAATCAAAGAAAGGGTGAAAGGCGACAAGAGAGTTGCGATAGGGACGTTCCCAGGACAAACGCTGGGGACAGTAATGAGTCAAGCGGGTGAACAACTCGCAGCTAAAGCTAACAATCGTAACCTCGTTGTAATTGCGGGAGGACTAAATGACGTCCTGAAAAAAGAATCGTCAGGACTAGCGACGACCTTGGCGAAAGGGGTGGATGACATGCGCGCCGTGTTCCCCCAGGTGCAAATTGTAGTATGCACAGTACCGGAAGTACAGGTACGCAACGTCAACCTGCAAAGAGCGGTTGTCGACGCAAACAAAGAGATATGGCGAATTAGTCGAGAGAAGGGTTTCGAGGTAGTGGATTTAAACAGGGAAGTGCACAGGTGGGGTGGATTCCAAAGAGACAAGATTCATTTCGATAAGAGGCTTGGACACGAGGTGGGCTGGCGACTGGCAGGACGCGCAGTAGCTTTTTTGGGGGGCTCACGGGCCCTTCGGAGTCCGGGGTAGCTCGTAACAGGGAAAACAACCAGGAGGACGCTTTGACAGGTAGAATTGCGAAAAACCAGAAAAAAGGTAAAAGAAAAAGGAAAAAGGCGCGTGTTGCAATTAGTTACATAAACATGCAGGGTGGCAGAAAGAAGGCAAAATGGTTAGAGATTGAGGAGCAGTTAAACAAAGAACAGATAGGCGTGTATGCGGTTACAGAAACACACCTTAGAGACTTGGAAGAGCCACCACATATTGAAAATTATGTTTGGGAAGGGTGTAACAGGACCATATTGGAAAGGAAAGGTGGGGGTGTAGGAATGCTAATTCATCGCGGAGCCAAATGGGTTAGAGTGAAACAGACGTGTTCAGAGCACCTCTGGGTTCTGGGCACAGTAGGTGGAAAGGAAACGTGGCTAGGGGTAGCCTACTTGTAGACGGGGAATAACTGCAGAGAAAAGAATCAGGAGATAGTGGATTGCATGAGTGCGGATATTAAGGAATTTGGTAATGGGGCCGAAATCATCCTTCTAGGGGACATGAATGCCCACATACATGACCTTGACGGATATTCAGACACCAATGGGAAGTTATTACTAGATCTTTGCGAGCAACATAGTCTGGAGATAGTTAACACGGGGCCTAAATGTGACGGCCAGATCACATGGGAAGTCGGAAACAAGCAATCAAGTATTGATTATTGTCTCATGACTGAAGGAATTTACCACAAACTGACAGAAATGAGGATAGACGAGGAAGGCATAAACAGCTTGGGTAGTGATCATAAACGAATAACATTACAAATGGGATACGAAACTGAAAATATGAGCATGGAATCAAAGTCTGGCAGCTCGTATTTAAATGACAAACAAATAATAAATATAGCCGCAAGAGTCGAGGAAGAAGTAGGCGAAATACCAGGCAAGGACTGGGAGTATAGTGAGCTGTTACATCTAATGACGAAGGAGATAGGAAAAGAGAAGAAAACTGTTTGCTGGAAAGGAAAAAGGAAGCCAAAAAGTTGGTGGAACAAGGAAATCCGGGAGGCGATCGAGAAGCGACGCGAAGCATCACGGGAGCATAGAAAGGCAAAAAAGGAGAAGCGGCCGCAGGACGAAGTCAAAAAAATATGGGAAATATATTTAGAGAAAAAATCCCTTGTACAGAAATTGGTAGAGGCAAAAATTAAAGGTGAAAGTGAACGCTGGATGACAGAGATACACGAAAAAAAGGAGGCCGCGCCTAGGATTTTTTGGAGCCACATAAAGGCGCTAGGTAGGAAGTCTGTCACAACACAACAACATATTCTAGATGAAGGAGGAAATCAATTGGAAGGGTACGAAGCGCTAGGTTACATCCAAAAGGTAACAGCCGATTCGTTTCAAAAAAGCGTCCAGGGGATCTCCCCGGTGAGTAAAGGTGTGGAGGAGAAAGCAACAGAGGAAGAGCTAGTACTTGATAATTTCAACTGGAAAAAGGCCGAAGGAAAAATTCCAAAGCGCACTGCCGCGGGTTTAGATGGGATTCCCGTTAGCCTCATTAACGAACTAGGACATAACACTAAAGAAGCATTGTTAAAAGCAGTAGAAAAAAGCTTAAAGGACGGACAAATACCGGACAGTTGGCGACAAAGTAGAATGAACTTAATCTATAAAGGCAAGGGAGAAAAGGACAAGATTCGCTCGTATAGACCACTAACCATTACATCGGTACTATACAGGTTGGCGATGCAAGCAGTAAAAATGAAAATAGAAACATGGGCCGAACATAACGATATTTTGGGAGAACTTCAGAACGGATTTCGAGTCGACAGGCGGTTAGACGATAACCTGTTTGTTCTCACTCAGTGTATAGAAATATCTAAAATAGAGAATAGGCCCTTGTACGTGGCTTTTCTAGACATCACTGGGACATACGACAACGTTAATCAGGAAATGTTGTGGGATATATTGAAAGGAATGGGCATGGGCGACGACTGTATACAGCTTTTGAGGGAGATATACCGAGAAAATACAGTTTGCATAGAGTGGGAAGGAATGCGTAGCAAAGAGAACGTTGAGGTTAGCAAGGGTCTGAGACAGGGATGTCCTTTGTCCACGCTGGTATTCATGCTGTACATGGTGAGTATGGAAAAAGCGCTAGAAGGTAGCAACATTGGTTTTAATCTGTCACACAAACAGGGCGGCATGATGATTGAGCAGAAGCTTCCAGGTTTATTTTATGCGGACGATATCGTCTTATTTGCGGACAGTCGAGATGATATACAGCAGCTGGCGAATATATGCGGAAGGGAAGGTGAAGCTCTTGGACTAGGATTCAGTGTAACGAAGTGTGGATTGATGGTATTCAATGATCCCACTGATCAGACGGTGTCCATACAAGGCCAAGAAATACCGAGGGTAAGTGAATACAAGTACCTTGGAGTATGGGTAAATGAGAGTGATAGATACATGGAGGTACAGGAAAAAGCCTCGGCAGCAAAAGGAAAGAGGAATGCGGCAATAATGAAGCACAGAGCGTTGTGGGGATACAATAGGTATGAGGTGCTTCGAGGTCTGTGGAAGGGTGTAATGGTTCCAGGGCTTACTTTTGGGAACTCAGTGGTGTGCATGAGGGCAGAGGTGCGATCGGGAATGGATGTAAATCAAAGGACTGTGGGACGCCTCGCGTTGGGTGCTCACGGGAAGACGACAAACGAGGCTGTAAAGGGCGATATGGGGTGGGCAGGTTTTGAGGCGAGGGAAGCGCAGAGCAAAATAAGGTTCGAAGAAAGGCTAAGAAATATGAAGGAGAGTAGATGGGCAGAGAAGGTGTTCCGTTATTTGTATAGGAAGAGCGTGGACACACAGTGGAGAAAAAGAACTAGAAGACTCACTAGTAAATATACGGCTGGTATTGTAAGCCATATGTCAACAAAGAGCGTTAAGGGAAAAGTCAGGGAGGCGGAGAGAATTTACTGGATGGCAGCTATGGAGAAAAAACCGGCTTTGAGTAACTACCGAAAGGGCAAAAATGAAATAAGGAGGGAGGCATTTTACGATAATTCAAGGGGAAGCGCTTTACTGTTTGAAGCGAGATCGGGTTGCCTTAGAACGCGTAGTTATAAAGCAAGATTCAGTAAAGAAGAAGAACAATGCACATGCTGCGGGAAAGATAAGGAAACGGCGGAACATGTTCTGATTGAATGTGGAGATATCCACCCAGGTGTACGTTTGGGCACGAGCCTACAGGAAGCCTTGGGTTTTAGGGACAACAATGGAAAGCTGAACACTCCCGCGATTGAAATAAGTAAGAGACGGTTAGAGTATTGGTGGCAGAAAATTAGAGAGAAAGGACAAAAATAAATATTGGAAAAATAAAATATGGACAGTGTGCCGTAAATGGCAGAGAACTTAAGCTGAAAATTTACCTTTTTTTCCATTAAGATAGAATTTATCGAAGTAGAGGCATTAGGCCAACATAAAAAAAGAAAAAAGGTTTTTTTTTGTCGAGCCTGGTGGCATGCTTGTCACCACCCCGTTATAAAGGGGACGCTCATAGCATCCATCCATCCATCCATCCATCCATCCATCAAGAGCGTCCAGTGTAGCGATGGTTTCGAATGATTCGATTGAGCCGATATATTCACCCCGAAGCATGCAGCGTAATCGTGAATGGGAAAGGATTCTCCACGGGCAAGTCGGTTGCACCACCTTGAAGAGTAACGAGAGTGGTTGGGAGCGGTGATAGTTGGCGACGAACGAAAGCAGCGGAAGGCGTGAAAAATGCGGTAGCGTCGACGATGGTGGAACACGACACAGGTGCGAAGACAGTAGTGCGCAGAGGGATCCAAGTGTCGCCACTAATGACCAACTTCGCGTTGGAAGGGCGATCATCCGCAGGTAGAGGGTCACCAAGAGGACAAAAGACAACTTCGGCACGGGCACAATCAATGACGGCTTGGTGATGGGAGGGAAAATTACAGCCTAAAATTATGTCGTGAGAACAGTGCGGGAGTACTACGAACTGCACTGTGTAAGGCACTCCTTGAATTACAAGTCTGGCGGTACACTCCGCCACAAGCTGCACAGGCTGTGCAGTGGCAGTATGAAGAAACGAACCCAGGTAAGGCGTTGTCACTTTTTGAATCGCACGGCAAACGTTTTCGGAAATGACAGAAATGGCAGCACCAGTATCAATAAGGGCAAGTACCGGTACACCTTCAAGAACATCATTAATCACATTCAGCGGCGAACGAAGAGGGCTTGTGCTTTGCGACGAGGACGCAGTTCTTGCCTCGGGAACTGCGTCATTACGCTTTCCGCTTCGATTGTCGGGGGGCGTCGGTGCATCGGGGAGGGCGAGCAACGACGTGGAGAAGGAGATCGGCAATCAGAAGGTGGTCGTTGGCTTGGCCGAGGAAGGTGCAATTCGGGGTCAGGAGTGTAGGAAAACGTGTGGTCGTACTCATATGAACGCGGGTTTTTACGTGAATGGAGCGGGCGGCGGCGGCAAAGACGTGCGACATGTCCGGGTAGACCACACGAAAAGCAGATCGGTCGGATGTCGGCAGTGCACCATGGATTAGGGACTCGGTGTACTCCAGGTCGTGTCGACTGGGTGGTATAAGCAGGAGCAGGCAGTGGAGGCGGCGCTCGGAACGTGTGTGGTCGTGGTCATGCTGCTGCTTCGGCATACGTCAATTGCGCATTGACTGGTGGCACCAGCTGTGGAGGAAGGGCCTCAGACACTTGGTCTTGTATAATAGTCCGCAATGTAGGGCTAAGCGGTGCACTGCGCTCCGGTAGGCCGGAGATGAGCGACAGTTGGCGGGCAACTTCTTCGCGTACAAAATCTTTTATCTGCGAGGGGAGGACCGGATCTTGCGAGAGAGTCAAGCCGGACGTCGATTACTGATGGGGGACAGCACGGCGGGTGACGAGACGTTGCCGGTGGAGCTCATCATAGCTTTGGCAGAGCACGGTAACTTGAGCGATAGTAGCCGGGCTTTTTGAAATGAGCATCTGGAATGCGTCCATGTCAATACCCTTGAAAATGTGCTTGATGCGGTCCACCTTTGTCATGTTCGCATCGACGCATTTACACAAGTCTATGACGTCTTCTATGTAACTGGTGAAAATCTCACCAGGCAGTCGAGATCTTGACTGAAGGCGCTGCTCCGCACGAAGTTTGTGAACAGCAGGAGGACCGAAGACTTTGCTGAACTTTGTTTTGAATGTTGTCCAGGTTGGAACGTCAGCTTCATGGTTACGAAGCCACAAGTGGGCAATGCCACTGAGGTAAATGCCGATGGTGGCCAGTCTCGTGGCTTCGTCCCATTTGTTCAGGACACTAATGAGTTCGTAATTAGCCAGCCAGTCATCGACGTCGTGATCGTCAGTGCCGCTGAATCTGGGAGGGTCCCGCTGACGGACCACACTGGAGCACACGATGGCCTGGGGAGCCATAGGCGGAGGGCTTGCGGCAGATTCAGTGGTCATAGCGGCAGGTCGAGTCCGGCTTCGCAACTCCAGGATGGCGAGGAGACCAAGCAAACTCCACCACATATAATAAAGAACTGTGAGAGAGAGAGAGAGAAATAACGTTTATTGCACCCGTCTAGAATGACGGGGGAGGAGGCTTCGGCCTCTGCCCCCAATCATCCCCCTAGCCATCGGCCGGAATCCCTTGGGACTCGGCGGCGGTCAGGGCGAGACCGATGACTTGACGCTGTTCTTCGGCGTCACGGCTGTGTAATAAGGCCTCCCAGGATTCTACGTCTCTACTTAGATCATTGAGGATGGGCAGGTCCATACCATGTGCACTAAACCCGCAGTGCTGTTGCAGTGCGCACATTTGGAGCTGAACACTTCCGGGTGCCATTTACTGTACAGGTGAGAATTTAGAAACACCCCGGTTTGCAATTTTCGCCCGATAACTTCCTACTTTTTGCTCAGCTGTTTAGCTGCCTCTGGATAACTCTTACGGTGGAGTTTATAGTGTGCGGTGATTTCCTGAAACGTTCGTAGTTCGTCTCTTGTGGAGAGGGGCTGCTCGCGCGAAGGTGGCGGGTCAGCGTCGATCGACCGGAAAGTAAGCCCTTGGGCGATCGCGAGCGCCTTCTCATTCCCCTTCAGACCTTGATGGGCCGGGGACCATACTAGTGAGATTAGCTCTGCGGGTACTGGTCCTTGTCTTAGAATTTTGGCGGCTGTAGCAGAGATCCTGCCCATATCGTAGTTTTTAATGGCTGACTTAAAGTCGCTAACAATCACTCGAGTGCCTTTTTGAGCTATTGCCTAAGCAATCGCAAGTTGTCCTGCCTCTGTGGTGGTTGTGCTCTTAGAGGTGCAGCACGAGACCAGGTCCCTGTTCTCGCGAACAACTACCGCTGTGTGTGCTCCTTTTCTTTCGTATTCTGCAGCGTCCGTGTAAAGCACGCCAGATCGACCTTCAAGTTTCGCCTGCAGGGCTACAGCTCTAGCATTGCGTCTGGCTTCATGAAACGCCGGATGCATGTTTTTCGGCAGCGGTATAATTTTCAATCTTGCCCTAGTTGATTTAGGTATGCTAGCGGTCTGCCTGGAACACTCCGTGGGCTCGAACCCCAAGCGCTCCGTGATTTTCCTCCCGGTTCTACTTCTCAGAAGTCTTTGGTTCTGGGACATCATGGCGGCTTCTATTAGTTCTTCTAAAGTGTTGGAGACACCCAGCCCAAGAAGTTTAACCGTAGAGGTGTTCGGGGGAAGCCCTAGCGCAGCCTTGATGCCTTTCGTTATAATGTCTTCAATTTTATCTTTTTCTGCTCTACCTAATTTAAGATAAGGGGCAACGTACAGTACACGGCTTGTCACGAAAGCTTGAACTAATCTTAAAAGATTGGCTTCCTTCATCTTCGCATTCTTGTTAGAAATGCACTTAAGCAGGCGGCACGTCTGGTTCGCACTAGCGTCTAGTTTCCGGATAGTTTCAGTGTTTTTTCCACTTGCTTGTGTGCGCATCCCTAGAATTCTAATACTGTCTACGGTTGGAATAGCAATACCATTCACTCGCAAAGCGATGTTACAACCCCTTCCGAGAGGATTGTTTGTTTTCCTTTTTTGCGATGATAGAAAATGAGCCTCTGATTTTTCTGCCGAGAATTTTAACCCTAGTGGTCCGTTATATTGTTCGATAGTATCTATAGCCGCCTAAAGTGTGCTTTCAATATGTCCATCACTACCCCTGTTCATCCACAGCGTCACATTGTCTGCGTATATTGTGTGATGCAGATTTTCGATTCCTTCCAACTTCTTAGAAAGTCCAAACATCGCTATAATAAAAAGAGTTGGAGAGAATACAGACCCTTGTGGCGTCCGTTTATTCCACAATTTAATGTTTTCTAGCGACTTCCCTCCCACGCTGATAGTGGCTGTAGGATTTGAGAGAAAGCCCCTCATGTAGTTGTATGTCTTGACGCCTACGTTTAGCGCACTAAGGTCCTTAAGTACGGCTTCATGTTTGACATTGTCAAACGCCTTGGAGACGTCCAGACCCACAATTACTTTGGTGTCAACAGTCTTTTTGTCTATTATCTCCTCCTTTAGTTGTAGCATAATATCACACGTCGATAGGTGGGATCTGAAGCCTATCATAGTATCAGGGTACAGGTTTTCATCTTCCATGAACGTAGTCAGTCTTGTTTGGATGACGTGCTCCATCAATTTTCCTACGCAAGATGTGATGGAAATGGGTCTGAGATGTTCAAGACTGAGCTTTTTCCCTGGCTTAGGAAAGAAGACTACATTGGCCGTTTTCCAAGCTTGCGGTATTTCTTTCTTGTCCCAGCATTCTTGCATATAAGCTGCAAGTTGACGAATGGAGCTGTCGTCAAGATTTCTGAGCATTCTGTTGTTGATTTTGTCCAGACCGGCAGTCGTTTTTGTTTTAAGTCGGTTAATTTCAGCCCTGACTTCTCCAACCGTGATGGAGCTGTCTAGGTCCGGGTTTTCTGAACCAGCGTAGTCAGGGAGCTTTGAGATTCTGCGCAGCAGAGGTATCGATCCCTCACCTCCGTTAATAATTCCGTCGTCTGACCTTCATATTTATACACAAGCTTTTGAAGTTGCTGTCGGGCCTCCGACTTGGTTTTCTCTGGGTCTAATAGATGCCGTAGTAGCTGCCATGTTGTAGCACTGCCAATCTCTCTATCCATCTGATCACAGATACTACGCCACTTTTGCTTGGTAAGTTCCAATGCATAATCTTCGATCTCTCTATTCAGTGCAGCAACTTCCTTTCGGAGATTCCTGTCTCCTCTTTTCTGACTGATTTTTTGCTCTATGTTTTTCTTTTTCTTCCACATGCTTACAAGATGTCTATCAACAACTTCCCCATCGCCAGCGTAAACCTTTTCGGTAGCGTGCTGAACCGACTGGATCACTTCTTTACTCCAATCTTTAATATCATTTATGGGTTCTTGTTCCGACGTGATAATTCTAAAGGTCACCCAATCTGTAGTTTTAACTTTTCTCTTATTGATCACCAGTGGGCCATTGGCAACAATAATTTCTAAAATTCTATAATCACTACCTAGGTTTTCGCCGGTATTGCACCACGTGGCAGCGGTGGCACTGCTGACCAGGGTAAGATCTGGTGTCGTGTCTTGAGATACGCTATTTCCTTTCCTCGTTGGCTGCATTGGGTCTGTTATAAGTATGAGCTCATGTTGTTGAATTTTGTTTCACAAATTTCTACCCTTGACTTGGGTGAATTTATAACCCCATGCCGTATGATGCGCATTAAAGTCGCCCAAAATCAATAGTAGACCGTTTGCTGAAATAACCTTTGTTTTCGTCAAAAGATCGCCAAAGTTGATTTTGCGCTGCCGGGGGAACTATACTGTGACAGTCAGAACTGTTATTTGAAACTAGGTAGAAGCGTAGGCCTAGCCAGCGAAAGCAGCGATAACGTCCGTTGCGAGAGTCTCGTGCTCAGCACTGACGATGTGTTTTCCGAGCAATGCATTACCCACTACATTCGTCATTACAAATGTTAGATCAGCTAGTAAAAATTGAGAGCTCAGCAAGGTAATCTTCTTATGTTACATAGGAATTCGCAGAGAGCCCCGCATATGTTCCTGTTACTGTGTCCTAATAAAGCAGTTCAAAAAGACAAATTATAGGTGTAGTATGTGATATTCCTAGTTTTTAAATGAGGTTTTGAAACAAGTTTTTCATTTTTAAACGAAGACTGGTTAGAAGAAAACGGTCGATATGTTCGAGTTTATTACAGCTTGCACACAGAGGGGATGGCTCCAAACCATACCTGTTTAAGTAGAAATGAAGAGGTGGTACACGGCAGCGTAATTTTGTTATAAATACTTCCAATTAACGCGTGAGACACCATTTATTATGCCATGCGAAGTGCAGATGCGAGAAATGTGGATTCGGTATCGTGGTTTTTTATGAGTCAAGAAGGAAAGTTTTCTGATCCTCGCTGCTGTTACATAGGCTGTAAGAGGCATGAATGGGACAAACGAAAGATCAAGTGATGCTCGGGCGAGTGAGTCAGCCATTTTGTTCATAAGTACACTACGATGACCTGGCACCCATATCATTCGCACTAGACGAATTTTTACTGGAAAAAATAATTTGAAAGTTTCTTGTACTGCTGATGTCGACGACGATTATAAAAATGAACACACGAAATACGAGTCAGCCATAATCACAGCTGTCCATTGAGTCGCAGGAAGTTTACGAAGAGCTAGTATAACGCCCGTTAATTCCGCTTCAAGTATTGGTGTATAATCTGGGAGGTGCAATGAAAAGGACCAAAATAATGAGAGGGAAAAAATACCCCCACCTGCTATCTCGCCACTCATAGATGCAGTCGTTCTAATTAATGTATTAGTACCTAATTGAGACAGGTGTTCATTTAATGAGCCAATCAAATATTTAGAGGGAAAGTGTCGCCTTCTTAAAGTGGATTCCGAAAATTTATGTATGTTTTAACTGTTAAAATACGGCATCTGGAAGCCTGTCGCCTTCTTAAAGTGGATTCAAAAAATTTTAAATTGGTTTTGACTGTTAAGTACAAAATCTGCAAACAAAATTGGGTATCCGAGCTTCTTGCTACAAAACATTGTTAGCTATGAATTTCGGCACACCTAAACTACTTTGAAGAGCTTCCCGCTCTAAGAGAATCAAGGGGTTTATTTTGTATGCTGGTCCACCGGAGAATAGTACACTTCCGAATTCAAGAATCAGACGAACGGAGGAGCGGTAAATCAAGATCAGCGTATCTCTGCGAAGACCGGAACGGAGCCGGCCAAGCTTACCAATCATCCCAACAGGGCGTGTAGCCTTAATTTTAATATCTTCAGTGTGATCACGCCAGTTCAGTTTTTGATCGTACAACACACCCAGATATTTAATACAGTTAATTTGGCGAATGATCTTTTGATGGTACTGAAGACGAATAGTAACTGGTACGTTCAACGGAAAAACTATTGTAGCACTTTTAGTTACGTTCAGTTTCATGTGAATTTTCTTAAATCAGGTTTCCAATGTTGCCAAATAAAACTGTAAAGTCGAATGCAATAAATGAATATCACGGTCAGATGCAAACATGCAATATCATCTGCATATACATATACTTGTACCTTATCACTCAGTGATATTGAACTTAACAAAATGTGAAGAAGCACTGGCGATAGAACAGAGCCTTGAGGAACACCTCTCGTTTGGCTATACTTTGGTGTGGAAACACCTCATTGGGAGGATTGAAATTTTCTGTCATTTAAAGAATCGTAAATCCGATATGTTATATACTGCGAGAAGGTTAGGTCTTTCAGAGAATTGATAAAAATAGCATGTTCAACACTATTATATCACTTGGCTAAATCAAGGGTTACTAGGACCACATATTGTCATCTGGGGCGAGCAAGCTTTACACGAGCCTTTCAATCAACGTGCGCCCACCCTATAAAGTAACCTGGTGTTAATCCAATCTCGCACGCACTGAGTATTGCATTATCCGATATGAACTTCAGATTTCTATTATAAAGTATTCTTTCTATTACCTTACTACATGTGAGGTTAAAGCGATCGGCATAATATTATCTATCTGCATTCCTAGTCCCTGTTTTATAAGAAGCAGTATTATTTTTGCAAGTCTCCAGTCAGGAGGTGTCAAACTATTTTCAAGTGAATAGTTGACAACGTTAAGGAGGTCTTCAGGAAAGATGTCAAATAATATTTTTAACATTCCTGAAATAACATCATCTGGTCCAGGACCTGTGTTTGGCAGAACACTAACGACGTGCGCAAGTTCATTTCTACTTACTTCAATACAATCATTTCGAAAATGAAGGTTTTACAAAGTTTATTTGTATTTGTGAAGTAAATTTCTTCTCTAATTCTGATGCAATTTCAGTTAATATATCTTTCAACTCCTTTGGAGAAAGAATAACTAAGTCAATATTTACGGGTGCTGCCATAGCTTTGCGTTTACGGAGAAATCTGAATAGAGCTTTCTTGTTGCCGCTCTTGGAAATGGAGCTATAACGTTTTTCTTCATTATCGTCTTTCCCTAATGAAACTGTTGTTTTAAACGTGTCTTTAGTATATCAATAATTTTACAATTAGTAGGACAATGCTTGGTAAGGAGTTTTTTCCATGCAGCTTTGTGGCGTCTATATTCTCTAGCACAATCCAGATCCACCAGACAGACTTGAATTTTCCTTTGATGAATATACAGTGAACTGTGAATTTTCAATTGTATACTGGAACAAAGGCTCATAGCTTTCACATTTGATTTCATATTGGGCAAGGAAGGCAACGTTGACTGTAAATTCTTTTTAAATTTAGAATACTTTACCAAACTTTGCACTGGGAAGTCTACCATCTCTAAAGAAATGCTGACTTTAAATACCAGGGGGCAGTTATTACTACTTGTAGCGGTATCAAGAAAGGTCCAAGACGATATTAGTCACATTTGAGCTGGCAAACGCCAAATCTAAGACGGACCTCGAATTACATCGAACGAATGTGGGAACTCTGGAATTCAAACAAATAAGGTTATTCCGATTAGTCCAGTCCCGCAACCGTTTTCCCGATGAATCAGTGTGGAATCCCCACGATACGTGACGGGAATTGAAGTTTCCCGCAAATAGTATACTGTTACTGCAAAACCTCAGTCACATCAAAGGCTTTTTCATCTTGTATTTCAGCTGGATAGTTGTTGTTGACTATAGATAATGGCACACATCCGGGAAAGTGAATTTCCAGAACCAATACTTCATAATCGTGTGATATTCGTTTGTAAACTAAGTGTACTTTATGACAAACTTTGAATGAAATGAATAAAGTTAATCCTCCACTACGAGAGTCTCTGACCAGTCGAAAGCACTGGTAGTTTTTTAAATAGAAGTTTTGATCAGCAGACAGCCAAGTTTCTTGTAGCATAATGACGTCCGGGGATTGTTGAGAAATTAAGTATAATAAGTCTGTAGTTTGCAGACAGAATTGAACGGCAGTTCCACTGAAGTACTCTAAGGCACCCTATGATGACAAGCAAGCAGTAGCAACTGCTTGATCTAAAATACTGTCTTTCAAAAAGTCCGCTTTAGTCCTAGGTTCCTTCCCCTTCTTTTTTGTTTTTGAATGAGAAGAATTAATGCATTCGCTATTGGTGATCTACTGGTGAATTTGCTACAGGCGGAACATGGGAGAGGCCTTTGTCTTGCAGTGGACGTAGTCAGGCTGATGATGATGATGATGATGATCTAGTGCGTTTCAAAAGGCGAGCTTCCATGTCTACATCCCGACTACTTATTGACTCTGAATCAGATATACCTTCCTGCTCAGATGTATTAGATCGGGAAGGCATTGCTTCATTATCGATAGAATCAGTTGTCTGAACTTTGGCAGGCTTATCGATTGAAGCACTGAGAGGTTGGATATGGTTAGTTATTCGATCAGATACGCCCGACATCTGTGAATTCATAATATTATTGAGTAAGTCGGACAGATTGAGTAAAAATTTGTCTAATACTTTTTCTACGGCCTTTTTTACCATCGCTGAAAAGGCCCAAGAAAGTGATGCATCCATAGCAATAGGTGGACGAGCTGCTATGCCGACATATCACTTACTCCTGCTTTGAATTTCTTGCATTGCTTCTCTACGAGAGCATCGTCTCCTTTCAATGATTTCAAGCACCTGAAGATCCATTGATCTTGCAGGGCAGTTAGGATCGTCTGCAGCGTGATTTGCCTTGCACAAACAGCATGTCTTATTGTCTGATTGGCACTCAGCCATACTACGACCAGCCCCGTATATAGCCCCGCCTATGCGGCATCAAGTGTCCGATCGACAACCTTTAGTACTGTGTCCAAAGCGCCAGAACTTAGCACATTGCAACGGATGGGGAGCTAGAGCTTCGACCCAAGCGATAAGCGGCCATGCCTTGATCTGTGAGGGGCAATCCGTTCCAGCGAATGGGGCAATTACAGTTTCAGTGGGAACTTTCTGTTTCGTTTTCTGTTTTGTACACCGGTAAACAGAGATAACAAATGCCAAGAGAAGATGTACAAGACTTCTTTCTGCTAGACTTAGACTTGCGTCTACACCCTGAACCAATCCATTGCAGCAAGCTAGATGAGGTGGAATAAATGAGCTCACTGAATGTGATGCAAAAGTTGTGCACTTCACAAGGTCTTGGAGGCAAGCCTTGTCTTGTGAGCAGCATCGTATTTCCCCGTGTCCAAAGTGAGAAACATCTGTTATAAGAAAAGAGTGGGGAGTGAACGCACCAAGTTTCGTTCGGATTGTCTTGGGATTCTTCATACGAATGAACCCACCAGTGGTCGGCACCAAAGGGGCAGGAACACTACGGGTTTCATCAGAGGGCAGATCCTGAAGGGGAACAGAGGCTGACTAGAGGAGCGGCCTCAGGCCTAGAGAACAAAAAGACATAAAATAAGATGAAGTGACACTTAGCAATGGACTCAAAAGAGTTGCGGAACAAGAGGTAGATCTTATAAAATAAATGTAACTGCCGGCTACTTGACACTAATCCTAAAGATGGAACAAGGAACGTTCAGAACAAGGAACAAGGCCCGTATTCCTGTGGCCACCGCTGCATCTCTTCTTTTGGTTGGTTGGTTGGTTGGTTGGTTGGTTGGTTGCTTGGTTGGTTCTTCAACACCTTGGCGCAACCCACCTAAGGGGATAGGCCATGAATGAGACGGTGCCTTGCCTTTAAATTAATTCACTTCTTGAAAGGTAGAGTTGGATTAATTAGGTAATATAGGCAACTTTTGAAAAATATTAGACATATAAATAAACAAAAACATTGAAAAAACATAATAAACACACAAAAAAGAAAAAATGATACATAAAACAACTGCATTTATCTATGTTTAGCATTTCATTCCTTCAGATTCTCGTAAGAAGTTTGTAACAGCGGTAAAAACGCTCCTGTGGCTCAAACCAAGTGCGACTGCGCCAAATGAAAGAATCACCGGAGGTGCCAAGCTAAAGTCCAACTTTCGTAGGGGTTCCTCTAGTAGGCTTTTTCTTTGACTTTTGAATTTTCTGAATGACAAAAAGAAGTGCTCCAAAGATTCACTCTCATTACAATAAAGTCACAAAGGCGACTGGGCCAGACCCGACCTGTGAAGGTAAAAGTTCAATGGTGGGACTCGAAAACGCAGCCTTGTAATTACTATTTCTTCCTTTCTTGATGGACACCACTTGTTCTTCCAAGGGCACTTTAGCTGTGGATAGTCTCACAAAACAAAGGAGATTTTTCAAAATTATTGGCTGTTGTGCGTTTTTCAAAGCGTGCTCCTATGATATATTCCGAAGTAGGCAAAATAGGTAAAACACGACAATCAAGATGAAATACGGCTAGTGCATCTGTTTGCTCATCGAGAGCTAAACCTCTGTGGCCTGGTACTCAAACTAGTCGAACGAGCCGCACATGTCTTGGAATAAGTGAGTAGAATGTTTGTAAGGTATGCGAAAAAGTTGGTGAGCTTAAGGCAGTACAGACCGAGAGACAGTATGTTAGAACAATCACCGCTGATAAATCTTAGGGCACTTTACGCAATGCTAGGGCTATTGCCAGTAGCTCAGCTTGCTAAATAAGGGTAAAGTCGGGTAATGGAATTGAGAAAACCCAACCTAAAGAGGATGATACGAATCCTATGCCAGTATTCTCTTCATAAGCAGAAGCGTCAGTCGCTGTCAAAATTGATGTGTCTAGATTAGCCAAATGATCTTCCAAAATGCCATTCATAGACTGACATGGTAATTTTTTGCATTCATGGGATATATATCATCAAATTCAATCCTAATTGCATCTACAGTGTTGAGTACAAGTATTTCCCAAAGGTTAACTCTTAAGGGGTCCAAAAGTTTCTTTGTAAATATTACTTGAGGGCACCGTAATTTAGACCATTGGTGGTTGAAAAATTATGTCTGCTGGTTAAAGAACACATAATGTGACCTTCTCTGAGGTGATGCATAAATTTTAAGGAATGTTCGTACTGTTGAAGTCTTTTGATAAGAAGTCTTTTGATATGAAGTCTTTGGATAAGAGATGGCAGGCGGGATTCTTCGTATAGGATATTGTTCGCAACATATTAAGGTAGCCCTAAGCATAAGCGTAAAGATTCGCGTTCTAACAGAATCTGTGGTTGAACTTTGTAAGCCGGAGTGCAAGGAAACAAAACACATCCGAATTCTAATATCGGTAGAATGTACATGCAATATCTCATGACGAGGACATCTCTACGCAAACTGGCACGACAATTACTGAGCCTACACAGCATCCCTATGGCACGTGTTCCTTTAGCAGCCATGTTTTCTATGTGGGGACTCCAGCTAAGTGTTTCGGTGTAGGTTACCTAGGTTACCCCCAAGTACCTAACTGACCGGACCTGAGTTATGGCGACTTCTCGGTACATTAGTAAAATTCTCATTGGGACATTTTGTGCGAAAAATTTGATTGTGCTTTTGTTAATATTGAGGCATAGGTTGATATTCTCCAGCCACACTTCAGACATTCATGTATGTCTGCAGAATCAGATACAGTGTGTGAATGTCCGCTGACGCAGCCGCTATCTGTTCTTATTTTGATCTTTATCGCTCTCTTTTACACGCTGGCCGAGCGCCCACCCATGCCCGAGAGTCGCTTCGTCCACCCATAGGGGACGTGGCTAGTGGCCGACGTTTGGTGAAGGGTCGGCAACCAATCGGTGGCCATTTTAGTTGGTAAGACAACTGCAAAACATAGTCGGCCCTTGACGGGCCATTGGCCAGGTCGGCAATAGGCCGGCCACCGTGCTTGGCCCGACGTCGTAAATTCACCATCGGCCAACGCCATTCGGCCAGGTCGGTCAAAGGTCGACCAACGTGCTTGGCCCGATTCGCAGGTTTAAATTGGGTCGACTTTTTTCTTAGATCGGTCACAAATGCAAGCGCAGGCGATCACGCTTGTCAATTTGCCCGTCGTGTAAGCAGAAACGCACGTCTATTTTGCGTTTTCATGTTTATTGAAATGTGGGCAGTGGCATTGCTTTATTTTTGGCATCATTGCAGTGTATGTGACAGATGAAGGCCGTCAAGGTGCAATATTGAAGCTAAAATTTATTCCTACACACAGATTTTAAGGAAGTGTACTAAGAAAAGGTAACATAATATTTCCACAATTATAAATTTAACACTTTTTGCGTTTTAAAGTACGCTACTACATCCTAGATAAAGATACGCATCTGTAGTATACTAGTGGCGGTTGCAACCGATTCGATGGCTGATTTGACGGGAGACAGAAGGACAACGTGCGAACAGCGTGGTTTCAAGTTCGGTAAGTATATGTGCCCCGATTCTTCGTAAAATGTACATTAGGACGACAGAGAGTGCAATTTTATGTCTTTTGAATGGCGTTAAACATCCGTGACTCCCGAGAAGCTCTCCCGCCTGCACTCATATGCACTTTCATGCAGTGATCGTGTAAGGCTTAAAGGTGCAAGGTTTTAAAAAATTGAATGTAGCAAAATCTTTGTTCACAAGAAATGTTACAATATTCCAGCCATGCTTTCGTTTTTTTATGTTAACTAGAGGTGAAAACTTGGTCATATAACCCTCTGACTGAATACAAAACCACATTTATTGAACCGCAGTTTGATTACCCACACTATGACACCAACCTAGTGGGTTGAGGGTGCTCGAAAGAGAAGCACAGTATTTGTGTCCCAGTATATGAGTATACTCATATCGTACTCTATGTATGTTCGTACGTGGGTTTGTAAGGTGTGCATGCAGATGTATACAATACAGAGTGCGTGCGAAAAATTAGGAGAGAGTTAAAACCCTGTGCCCCCCCCCCCGGGCCATGCCCTAGTGGTCGCCAGCTTGCCACGTGCCGATTTTCACCGGGCTGAACGTGGCCCTATAAATGCCGGCACTCGGCCAGGGCGGCCAATAAGGTCAGCCCTACGTAGGTGGCCATAACACCGGCCAACGTGAGACCAGTGTCAATCCCCATAAGTGTGCAGACCTCGGCAGCCGGCCTATGTCCAACGTGCGCCAGGTTGACCAGCGACCTCGAGCTAGCATATCACCGAGCACTTTGTATCATTGGGACATCACACTTGGCTATGCTACGAAACGGCATAGGACGCCGCCTTATACCCATGTTACATAAGCGAAGGAAGGGTGATGACGACCAACCATGATTAACCACGTTCAACCGTGAGCGATGTTACACGGTGCTAAAGCGGGAGGAATAAACTAAGTTGGTTTACGCCATCTGGCGTAAAACAAACCAACTAACGCAGTAATCAAGAGAGTGACATTCTGTGTATAATTACATTCGGCAGCAACCAGGGAAAAATGTCATATATGCCCTGAAGTATATTCACGTACTTACCGCTACTTCTTGTTCAGATTGTCTATCTTCACCCGGACTTGCTTTGATGTCAATTGTTCAGCTTCAGTTGGATGTTCGGCGTTCAACTCGGCTGTAATTGCCGCCTACACCTTTGCATTGCGTGAAGTGCTCCGATCATGTTCTGCGTGTCCTTCCTGTCTCTGTGTCGTCGTTCTGTTCTGGCGCTATAACTATCGTCATGTCATACCAACTAGCCCCAGCTGCCACACTTCTAAGTGCTCTGCAAATCACTCAAATGATTTTCCTGCAACATTAGGGAGCTATAGCTTGTACGTATACTTCCTTACGTTAACGTATTACCGGATACTGGTTTGCGTTTACCGTCTTACCGTTACGAATATCTTTCAACATTTTAGCTCTCCATGCGTAAGCGTTTACGTAAGTACGAGACGCATATGGCTTGCGTTAACGCAAACCACAACTTGTTATTGTAACTGCATACGAACTGCATTTAACTTACACAGGATTCAGTCACCGTTATGCAAAAAGCACGAAACGTTCTTTCATCAGGTACAGTATCCTCGTATGCGCAAAAGGGTGAAAAACACAAGGCTACTGCAACGATGGTGTCGACATCTTGTGACACTTCGTCAAACCACAATCATGAACACGTTGGCTTACGTGTATTGTTTTTGAGAAAAAAATGAATAAAAGGAAACTGATTTGTAATAACGCTACCACGCGGTTTAGGCTTCAGACGTACAATACATGGTATTTCTGCAATAACAATTTTGTGATCACCTGCTTCACGATGGATGGATGTATGGATGGATATGGCTGTACCGTTTAGATCGGGCGATGGCTAGCGCCACCAAGCCGTAATACTTAATGAACCGAAAACTGGATTTATTTTTTCCTTCAAATAGTGAGGTTGTGGATTTGTACTTTACAGTGAAGGGTTTAATTTCACTCGTGCCTTGACTATAGGCACCTATCAGATAACCTCCTTCTAGTTAATTCAACCCACTTAAAGTCTATTTTGCCGCCCCTGTCCCTAAACCCCAGTGCTTTGAAAAACTCTGCGCCATCATCCTGAACTATAGGGCTAAGTCCTTTACAGAACATCACCAAGTGTTCGGTAGTTTTCTACCCTCTCCACACGCACTGCATACCGTGTCTACCCTCCGTATTTGGCCCGATATGTGTTGGTTCGCAATACTCCCGTCCTGGCCTCAAACAGTTGAGAACTACCCCAAGTATTATCATAGATCCTTTTCTTGGTAATTTCCTGCTGTAAAGTTTGATAGATCTCTAGTGCGGTCTTCTTAATCATGCCGATTCTCCACTTATCGGTCTCAGCTTCCTTCACCTTTTTCTTAACCGATAATTTTTTTTGGTTTGGCGCCCTGCTGTATTCTAAGTAGTTACCAGTCAATTTTCTGGTTCGCTTCATCCATTTTGCATCGACACTCTTCATGTACAAGTAGCTGAATACCTTCCTAGCCCAACGCTCGTCCCCCATTTCTCTCAAGCACTTCTCAACTATAATCTTGCTGCTAGCTTCCCTGCCCTCAAATGATGTCCATGCCATATCACCTTGTACTCCCTGATTTTGTGTATTCCCGTGAGCTCCTAAGGCAAGCCTACCTATTCCACGTTGCTTAATTTCTAATCTTGCTTGAACTTCTGATCTCATGCACAAAATTGCATTGCCGAACGTAAGACCAGGAACCATGACCTCTTACCATGTTCCTCTCACAACATTATACCTCTTGTAATTCCACAGTGCCCTGTTTTTCATCACCACTGCATTCCTGTTACCTTTAGTCGTCACGTATATTTCGTGTTCCCTTAGGTACTCGGCCCCATTGCTTATCAATACGCCCAAATATTTGTATTTATCTGTTATTTCTAGCGTGACCCCCTGTATTCTAAGCTCACTACCTTCATTGTCATTAAAAATCATGACTGCAGATTTTTCCTTACTGAATCTGATATCTAACCTATCTCCCTCATTACCGCAGATGTCCACCAATATCCGCAAATCTTGCTTGTTGTCGGCCGTTAGCACTATATCATCTGCGTACATCAATGCTGGTAGTGCCTGTTCAATGAGTTTTCCTTGTTTGACGAAAGACAGGTTGAAGCCCAGTCCACTTCCCTCTAATTTGGCCTCTAATCCTTGTAGGTACATCAGGAATAATAAGGGTGACAGAGGACACCCCTGCGTAACCCCCCGTTTTACCTCTGCGGGCTTAGATACCTGTTTTTACCACTTGATAATTACTTTGTTACCTTTATAGATATCCTTTAAGAGATTAGTGACTACATCTTCCACGCCTTTTGTATCCAGTATTCGCCGCAGTTCCTCTTGAACCACTTTATCGTACGCTTCCTTGATATCCAAAAATTGCTAGCCAAAGGGGCCTGTGTTCCTTTTCTGCTACTTCGATGCACTGCGTCAGTGAGAACAGATTGTCTTCCAACCTCCTGTGTTTCCGAAACCCAATCTGCTGTTCCCCCAGCACCCCCTCATCCTCTATCCATGCCTGCAGTCTTCTCTTTATAATCTGCATCGCCAGCCTGTAGACCAATGATGTCACTGTCATAGTACGGTTGTTGTTTATGTCAGATTTGTCCCCCTTTCCTTTAAAAATCATGCTCATCTTGCTAAGTTTATATCCATCGGGAACTTCTCCATCGATTATTATTTTGCTCACTGCCTCTCTCAAAGCCTGCTTAGTGTTCGGACCTAATGTCTTTATCAGCATAATTGGAATGCCATCTGGGCCTGTTCATACTGGTCATACTTAAGGCCCCTGTATTTTTCAAAAGTAGCGCAAACCGTTGTACAAAAAGCGGAGGAGAATTTCCTCCCCGCCCTCTACGTCTCTCCTCACTCCGGCGCGCGTTTCTGCTACCCTATTGGACTAGGCGCGACACGTGACCATTGAACCTTGTTGACCCCTCGTCAGGTTCGGCTCCGCCGGGCAGCGACGCCATGAGTGAGCGCACTGCATCTCGCTCCCACGTGTGTTGCCTTTAGCAAGGCGGCCTCGGATGCAGCGCAATGCCGACCTGCTGTGCCATTGGCTGCTCCAGCAGCATTGCAAAAGGCGACAAGCTTTTTGTGGTTCCACGAGGGAGAAATAATGAGAAGCGGAGAGCGGTATGACTGCATCGCATCGGCAGGAAAAACTTCGATTGTCACCGAGGGAGGCTTTGCGAGGTAAGCACTCACTACAGAACTTCTTCGCGTAGACATGCCCCGGAAGGCTTTCAGATAAAGCTCATCCTTGGTTCAGGTTCATGTTAAACAAAAGCAGCTTGTAGTTTCCGTCGACGCTTTCTCGCACGATTTCAACCACGATGACAGCTCGATCGTTTTTAGCTTGCTCAAATATTAGAATACGGCCACAACATAATTACTATTGAATGTTTGGCGTTCGCGATTTGCTTTCTAAATGAAACCATTTGCAGCGGAAGCAATTATGCTTCTCCAGAGATCAACCACGTCTTTGATCGTTTTTCCTTTTTTTCGCTCGAACTTTGATTACCTGTAGGCAAAATTTCGGCTTTTATTGTTTTATTGTGGGTTATTGTGTTCTCAGTTTGTATTCTTTCATATTTATCTCACTTTTGCGCACTTCCGTGACCGAATTTCGTACATGCGTGTACAGCTAATATAAGAGAATGTATGGTAAATATAATGTTGTATAGTTGTTTATTTGTGAAATGCATAGATACTTTCGTTCAAATTTCGAACATACTTGCGAAGTTGTACACTTTCGATTAACAAAGAGAAAGGCACCTACTAAATGCAAGAAAATCATCTGGCTTTTGTGGCTGTTTGCATTTTTAACGTAAGAAGCAAAATATTTTGCTTCGGCAATATCACATCAGCCAAACTGCAAAAATGCGATAGAGGATGTCGGTATTTTTCAGAAACACTTCACGATACCTGCGATTAAAAACGAGGGTTCCTTTACTTAAAAGTGTGCACTGAGTTTTTCAATATTTTACGATATATTTGTGTATTGCTACGAACCAGTGCATTTTGTGTTTTCTTTACGCCCGGGCGCCACTCTCGGTTGTCTGATCTGTGTTCAGACCACGAGTTTTCTTCTGTTTTTTTGTATGCCTTACAGGCTATCTGATATAATGAGAGTGTTTCACCCCTTTGTCACTTGACTTGAATGTTTTAATGAGAGATACCGTTACAAATGTGCAATGGATTGTTTATGCTTTGCCTATTTCTTGTATACACGATGCAACGATGTGTATGTCTGTGATTGAAAAGGTTCCTCTACTTATAAGTGCGCAATGATTGTTTCAATATTTTATCAATTATTTGTATACGTCTGCGAACGAAATCTCTTGTATTGCTTGTGTTTGGCCACGCCCGGCTGTGTCACCTACGTTCAAAGCGGGTGTTTTCTTCTCTGATTCAGTGAGTGCAAGGTTTAACGAGCCGACGCAAAGCAGGGCGATGAGGCGCGCCGTAGTGGAGGGCTCCGGATTAAGTTTTTTCTCTTTCCTTCGCATGCTGTAGAGGCTAAATGATTTGATAGCGAAATTGTTTCCCCCTGTCGTCGCTCTACTGGAATGTTTTGCAGCGTTCGTGATCATTCGATGCTTCCCGCATTTTATTTGCGCACTCAATAAAATCCACCTTCATCCCACTAAACGTTTGTGGTAATTTATGGATGAATCGTTTA
Organism: Rhipicephalus annulatus; assembly: GCA_013436015.1. NCBI lineage: Eukaryota > Metazoa > Arthropoda > Arachnida > Ixodida > Ixodidae > Rhipicephalus > Rhipicephalus annulatus. The sequence continues at coordinate 566,619 of WOVY01012538.1, forward strand.
CACACGTCCCATTATGAAAGCAGGCATGCATGTCCCAAATTTCAGTAGGGCTCTGTTGTTCCTGTACAAACTCGAGCTCTAAGAGCACTCATATTGTAACATTAACAGACCCTTTGTTATTCAAGACTGCAACTTCTCAGCAATGCTTGTAACTATACGCAGTTTCCATTATATATCTTTGTCTTGTATGTGCTTGAATTCTTACTTATATATTTTTAGTTGACTTATGTTGCCTTCCTGATTTGCGCATCTGACACTTGTTTCTTTATTTTGTCTTTTTTTTCTTGTGTGTTATAAATGTTGTACCCACCCCCTCTGTAATGCCCTACGGGCCCTGAGGGTATTCTAAGAAATAAATAAATAAATATTAACTTTTTAGGGGCTGTTCCACACTTATAAACCCAAGAAAAATTACACGAAGACCAGAATTTTCTATCTTATGAAGCAGGCAACAGATTAAATCGACCATGAGTACTGCAATGGCAGATTATAAACCCAAGAAAAATTACACAAAGCCCAGATTTTTCTATCTTGTGAAGCAGGCCCCAGATTAAATTGACGATGAGTACTGCAAAGGCAGATTGCGATAGGGCGGCATTTGGTACATTTGGTTCCCCTCAAAACGCGAGATGATAGCTAAGGCACTGGCCGATCGCACACTGTTGTTCTTACACAGTGTTTGCGAGCACCGTTGTGCATTTACGCCAAGAATTGGCGCGTTTTAAGCAAGCACTTCAACGTAAGGCCCCTAGGGGCCTTACTTCAACGCGCCGCGCGACAAAACGAAACCGTCCGGCGGCGCGCTCCGCGTGAGTCGCTTCTTCATGGCGGCTGAGAGTGGCGGGCAAGGAGGAAACGGCGCGGGGAAGGAAGTTTGCGCTACCTTTGACAAATACAAGGGCCTTAGGTTATACTGGACAAGTGGTGCCATCTAGCAGGGCGCAATTGAAAGAAAAACGTCTGTAATCTCGAAGCCAATGGCGGAAAAAACGATTAATGGCTGTTGTTGCTGCTGGCTTCTGCTGCTTTCGATCGGTTGCTACTTAGGCAGCAAAGCTGGGCAACGTTGTGTGCGGCAACAGTGTGTGAGATGGTCCGGTCATTCCGTTTCTTGAGGCGGGTAACTTGAAGTCCGCTAACCCGAAGCGGAGCAGTAAAACATAATTTTATTTCAAAATAGGCTCTTCCTTGGCACGAAAGGAACATTGCAAAGTTTCTGGACCACCGTTTCATCAATCAACGTCGACTTAATAGTTGGCTTTAGTGTCCCTTTAAAACCCTCTGTAGCGAAATAACCACGGTCTCGCGTGCCATGTAACATCGCCCACCGCGGTTAACGTAAGCGTGGTTAGCGTAACCGCGGTTTAGGCCTCCTGTGTAACGAAGGTTTCAGTAGTATCTAGAGTCCAAAAGGGCGAATTTTCTGGCGTCCACGTGGTTGAGTGTAATAAATCACTAAAACGTCTCTGGAAGGCGGCCTTCACTGTTGTGTGCCATACGGTCTGGGGCACGCATTGAAATCACCTGGCGAGCCGCAGGAACGCTTTCGGGTGCACCACGAGTTTGGTCATTGCTAGTAGCGCATGTACAACAAACCAATTTTGCGGTAAAACCGGTCAAACAGTTGTTCGATTCATCGATTATTCAATTTCCTAAAACGCTCAACTGGAATGACTGGATATTCGGTCGCTCATAGCGCATGTACAACAAACCAATTTTTCGGTAAAACCGGTCAAACAGTTGTTCGATTGATCGATTATTCAATTTCCTATAACGCTCAACTGGAATCACCGGATATTCGGTCGCTCATTCGGTTATAAAGTTTCGATCTTCGGTTATTCAAATATACGGATTCTAATTCTGTAATGTTAGAAAAAAATAATGCTTTTTCTTTTATTACACCGTTCGTAGGCCCGATATCGATCATCCTAAATATACTCCTGCAGTGACTCATTATGTTATATCTCAATCACCCTTCATCATACCCTCCTCTTTCTCCTTTTCTCCTTACCCTCGCGAGGAGTAGCGCGCTAGAAATTCGCATTCTAGGCTGACCTCTCTTCCTTCTCAACAAACACCTTCTTCTTCTTCTTCTTCTTTTTAAATTGTTTCCTGCTGCTGAGCTATCCTGGGTAAGAAACTTTTACACAAACGACAAGAATTTTATCTTTGTGCCACCCCATGTAATTACAAAGCCATGTGAATTTACTGCGGGAGAATTTGATTCTTCGCTTACAATTTACACTATTACTAGCGCCAGATACCTTGCTCCTGGTGCAAGTGAATTGTTTCATGGTTACACAGCATTTAATTCAAGAGCGAATGAAATTCATCTAAAAGCCACGTAATTTATTCCTGATGCTTGACAATTTATTTCACCATGAAGCTGCAATTCAAGGACTCCCACGCCATTCAAAATGATGTTTCACACGGCACAACTTGAGAGCTTTTATTTTTTAATATCTCTGTATGTCACGTAAAAAAACGTACTAACTCATCAAAACAACGCATCGACTTTGGTATCAAATGAATGGAGATCATGAGTGCTTTGTGATAGCACATGCGTCGCGAACATGAGGACGCGTGATTAGATCACATGACTTCATGCAACTTGCGCCAGTCCAAGAGTGTTCCTTAGCCTTATAGGCCTGACAATCAAACGGAAGGAGATCGTGAGTGCCTTGCGATGGCACACGTGTTGCGAACATCTGGTCACCGCAATAAGTAGCGGGACTTCGTGTACCTTAAGCCGGCAAAAGCACCATTCCAACGCTAATTTCTTGAGTATCAAAAAAAAAGAAGTTTGCGACTGCGTTGTGATTGCGCGTGTTTCGCGAACATCAGGTCATGCAAGAAAGCGACGTGACTTCGTGTTACGAGCGCCCGTCCAAGAGTGGTACCCAACTCTATCGCCCTTGGTATCAAACGAAAACAGATCGTGAGGGCACTGCGATGGCACGTGTATTGTATGAGTACGTCACTTGATTTTGTGTAACTAGTGCCAGTCCAAGAGTGGTCCTTAACCCCATCGACCTATCAAACGAAAAGAGATCACGGGTGCTTTGCAATGAGACGTATGTTGTGAACATCAGGTCACGTGGGTAGGTCGCGTGGCTTCGTGTAACTTGCGCCAGTCTAAGAGTGATCCGCCACCCTATCGACATGGGTATAAAACAAAAGGAGTTCGTGAGTGCTTTACTTTCACGCGTCCTTCACAAACATCAGGTCACGTGAGTAGGTCTCGGGACTTCGTGGAACTTGCGCCATTCCAAGAGTGGTCCGCAACCATATCGACGTAGGTATCAAACGAAGAAAAAGCATGAGTGCTTCGCGATTACAAGTGTATCGCAAACGTCAGGTCACGTCAGTTGGTCACGTGACTTCGTGTAACTTGCGCCAACCTTAGAGTGTTCCTTAACCTTATCGACCTGGGTATCAAACGAAATGAGATTGGGAGTGCTTTGCGATGGCACTTGTGTCGCTAACATCGGGTCACGACAATAAGTCACGGGACTTAGTGTAGCTGACTGATTGATTGATGTGTGGGGTTTAACGTCCCAAAACCACTATATGATTATGAGAGACGCCGTAGTCGAGGGCTCCGGAAATTTAGACCACCTGGGGGACTTAGTGTAGCTGGCGCTGGCAAAAGGATCATTCCAACCATATCTTCATAGGTATCAACCGAAATGACTTCGCGAGTGCGTTGTGATGGCACGTGTTTCACGAACTCCAGGTCATGTAAGAAAGTCACGTGAATTTATCTAAGAAGCACGAGTCCAAGAGGGGTCATAACCCAACCGACCTGGGTATCAAACGAAAGGCGATCGTGAGTGCTTTGCGATGACACGTGTGTCGTGAAAATCAGGTCAAGTGACTTTGTGTAACTTGCACCTGTCCAAGAGTGGTCCACAACCCTATCAACACTTCTATCAAACAAAAGTAGCTCATGAGTGCTTTGCTTTCACACGTGTGTCGCAAACATCAGATCACGTGAGTAGTTCTTGTGGCTTCGTGTAACTTGCGCCATTCCAAGAATGGTTCGCAACCATACCGACATAGGTATCAAATGAAATGATATCGTGCGTGCGTTGCGACGGCACATGTTTCGTGAACCACAGGAGAACACATTCATGGGAAATCAGTAAACAAACATCACTGATTGGTGTTCAATAATTTTTATGCGTAGTATACGAAGAAAACTCAAAGTAACGCCCCAAACGACCACGTGGTATTCATGTTAGAGAATGCACCGGCATAACATGTCACCGAAAACGCTACCGAGCCCTCCTCATTACACTCCCTGAAGAAGCTGCCATCAGACAGCGCTTAGTTCCTGTCATCAATTATTTTGACGAAGAAAGAATGCTTGCAGACATAAACTTTGGATACGTAGGGTCTCAAAACACAAAGGTGGGAGGATCAAGGTTGGACTCTGTCTGGAGGCAGCAAGCAGAATCTGGGATCGACGTTTAGCATACCATGATACAGTTGATAACAAATTTTAGTCTGGCTATTTTTCTGCGTGAAGCTTTACTTGAAAGAGTTGCCTTAATTATCAATGCAGTGACGGATTCAGTCCTATCTTACTCGGATGATCGATGAAAAACCTCCTTTCTAACTTGAAAAAAAAAAACGTGTGCTGCAAAACGCTGCACTCCTTTGCTCTGATTTATTACAGTTAGTTGGCAGGGCCCCACACTATATTCGTCTACACGTACTCCAGGGTGGGTCAAACAACCATAGTGTTTGACCCACCATGGAATACACCGGGGGGACTGGGCTTGGTATAAGAAAACAATCGTGAAGCGACGTATCAGGCCCTAAACAATATCTTCGAGAAAGGCCTTCAGTTCACCTGTTGATGATACTACGGATTCTACGTTTTTTATACCAGAGGGAGTTTCTTGTTTCTCAGAAAGGGAAATTAGTGCTTTTCTATTGACGGGCGTTGAAAGCAAAGTTCGTTGTCAAATTTGTTCTTCGCATTAGCAACAGTTCTTTTTAAAATAGCGGCCGGATACTTCCACCACAGGTTGGTAGAAGGTTTAAAGCTTTCAATAGTGAATTTAAAATTATTATATGAGTTTTTTAAAATCAAGCGTATTCTGATGGTGTCTCGTACCACATCATATGTTTGGTTGTATAAAGTGTCTCGTAATAATCCCTCAAATGTACTGAAGTTTACAGGCGTAACGAGGATGTAATCCTGGAGGTTACTGGACAGACTACCTCGAACACTATAGACCTATGGTCACTACTTGCGGCCGAGTTAATCGCAGACCTTGATGAGGTGGACAGGTTCGCGCTAAATATTTTTTCACTCTCTTCACTCCTTCCTCTTCTTCCTAGTCTGGCACGTAGTCACGTAACAATATTTATATTTGGATATCATGAAACGCAATTGATATTCGAATCTTACGGAGCGCTCCAAGACAGCCATGATCATTCCAGGCATGTTGAGTATCTTCTTGTTATACACTAAGGGCTTTCCACAAGTCATGTTTTTCGGAAGGTCCAATCTCCCGCAAGAGATTTAATAGCTGCGTCATAATGTCTACGGCATTTTTCTTGCTGAGCTTCGGCTTTGGAGTGTCGTTGTCGAAGACTTCGTCGGACATAAAATCATTTTCGCCTTCAAGGTGAAAAAATGGGGTGAGATACCCTATGCCTGGAAACTAGCTCACAAAGTTCTCATACCCAAATCGTGAAACATGCTGAGCCTAGATCACCTACGCCCCATATCTCTCACGTCGTGCGTGGGCAAGGTGGCTGAGCACGTCGGCCTCAACAGGGTTGGTCGATACTTCGAAGATAACGACTGCATCCCGCACCACATGACTGGCTTCCGATCAGGGTTATACACTCAAGACGCCATGTTACTACCAAAGCATCAAATCCTAGAGGGCGGAAACACTCGGGACACTCGTGCAATAGTCGGTCTCGATTTAGAAAAGGCATTCGATAGCATAACGCACTCGTCAATCTTGAAACAGATCGACGCCCTCGGCCTAGGTCATCGATTTTACTACTTTTTCCGCGCTTTTCTCACTCGACTCCGAGCCGCTCTCCGCGTGGGGGACCTAGTGTCGGAAGAAGTGGAGCTCGGACAGTGGGGCACTCCTCAGGCATCCGTCCTCTCGCTCACGCTCTTCGACCTTGTGATGATCGGGCTTTCCGAACGACTTTCGAAAATTGACGGGCTAAACCACACTATCTATGCGGATGATGTAATCATATGGTGCTCCACTGTGTCGGATGGCTTCATTGAGTCCGCCCTGCAAGAGGCCATCGACACTGCCGAGTCCTACCTCAACGAGATTGGTCTCAGGTGCTCACCCGCGAAGTCGGAGCTGTTGATATATTTGCCCAAATGCCGAGGGGCCAAGCCCGAAAGGGGGAAAGCTACGGCGGAACGCAATATAACCTTCCACACCAGAGATATTCGTACTGTACCCAGGGTAGACACCATCAAAGTCCTCGGCACGATCATCGAGTCCCACCGAACCAACACCCAAACAGTACACACGCTCAGGACTAAGCCTGAGAATGCCATACGACTCGTAGACTCTAAGGCAAACGGGTGTTTAAAGGGTGTGTGGTTCGTCCTTTTGGAAACTAATGGGGATGCCAAAACCCTTATACCCTTTGAGGAATAACGGCACTGGGTATAACAGTTAGTCCCCACAGACGAGCTTAAAGGACTAACATTTAGTCCTCACATTTACACCTTTGTGAGTAACCGTTAGTCTCACAATTCACCTAACAGGACTACCATTTAGTCCTCACATTTGCACCTTATAAGGCAAGTGTTAATCTCCACATTTACACCTTACCGCGCAACCGTTAGACCTCGCTGGACAAATGGTTGATCCACTCAAAGACTCCGATCATATAAACTTTTTATCCCCAGCTCAAACATTGTTTTTTGTTTATTTTCCGCCAGGCCTAATACTTTTTTCACCTGTTCTTCTGTGCAGTGAGCAACAAATATTGCAAAAAGAACACGCGAAAAAGTAGTCAGCCACCTATGTGTAACTGCTTTCGCAGCCACAACGAAAAAAAAGAGACATTGAAATCTTTTATTTCTCTACCTACACATGAATTTTCTCCACTCTTTCAAGTGAATTCATGGTGAAGTGTACAAGTACAGTCTCGTTGTAACACCTTGTTCCCTCCTTGTGGAGCTCCTCCGACGGAAGCGATAGATGACAGGCATTGCAGACGCCAGCGCACGCAGCCTTCTGCCTGTTGTGTTCCCATGGCTGCACGTACAATATTATAGTAAAAATAGTTTGACACGCGTGACAGAAGATGGATATGCACGCATATGACAAGTACGGGCACGTTAATATAAAAACATGCGCGTAAATTTTGATAAACAAATAACTTAACCTTCACATCTCGCACAGTCCTTCTGATGATGCTCTGACGAAAGAGATGGATGACAGGCATCGCAGACGCCAGTGCACACAGTATTCAGCACAGTGTGTGCCCACGGCTGCGCAATAAGTACGTAAAATAGTGAGTCACATGTGACAGAGGATGAATACAAATGCATATTAGTAATGTGTTCAAGGTGAAATAAAAACATACGTGAAATATCACATGCTAATAATTTCACCGTGATGTCACACATCGTCGAAGACTCATTTCAATTTCCGTAGCGCAACAGCTATAAGAGCGACGGCCGCAGCTGCAACTCCGTGAACCCCCGTGCCACTAACAAGTCGACGAGTCCTAAGCAAGTGACGTCGTTCAGCTCGAGCAATCGAACGCGAGACCAAACACGGCGCGGCACGCGGAGTGTCTGCCACCAGCAAACTTCGAACAGGAAAGCGAGCATACGCTTGGCCGCCGCCACAAACAGCACCGAGCTGGTTTGGAGCTAGCATCCAAGAAATCGACAGTAATGCGGCCCTTTTCTACAAACTCGAGCGAGTGCAGCGCACAAACGCGAGTTTGCCGCCGCGGCCAACGGAAGGTCCCGAGCTGCTTGCGACCGACTGACGGGAAAGCCAACTGTAATAGCGACCGATTTTCACTGAGTTCCGACGCTAGCGAAAGCCCCACCGGCCCACGCTGGTGCACTTACAGCGCGCGACATAATACAATTAAGCTCTTTACGAGAACGCGCAACGTGTTTTCGACGACTCCCAACACAGCGACGAGGTTTCAGCCCTCTATCGCCAGCATGGAGCTCATCGCGGCGCCGAAGACAGGTGAGCACTCGATGAGCAAGCGTACGGGAGGCAGACAGCAATGACGGCCAAATTCCAGGCGGTCGCAAAACACATATTCCAGGCGGTCGCAAAATTCCAGGCAGTCGCAAACACAATACGACCGAGCCCTTTGCTGGCAAGCGCCATCCGTATCACACACGCGACAAGTAGAATAGAATAAATAATGATAACCTACTTGCCTTAGAATCCAGTGCCGTTTTCTGTCCTGAGTCGGACAGAAGTACATATCTGATAGGCCTGTTGACTTCTCGGCCGCTATATTGGCCTCCCAACTGTTGGTCGTATGTTGGTCGTGACTACCTTGAAGCCAGAGATATACAGCGCGGCGTGGTGACCTGTCGAGGCTTGCTCCAGACTTCTTGGGTGCAGCGAAACGCTAAAGCAGCAGCCCACGCTCATCCAAGCGTACACACAAGCACCACGTCGTAATTCTTAGATCATCGAATCCAGGTGGCCGTGGTCGAGCACCTCGAGCGCGACGCTACGCAACCGTCACCAGCAAAATACAGGGAATGACTGAGCCAGCAGAGGAGGAGAAGGACATGTGTTCTGTGGAGAAGGAGGGTTGGTCACCTTGGCAACGCTTTTCGCGCTGCCTTCAATGCCCAGGCTGTTAATCTCTAGTGGAGTGTAAGTGGTTTCGCGCCGCACGCTTCCCTCTTTGGTTGCTCCTCAACGGTCTATCCGTTCATCGCGTGCGCCCATTGGGCTCTGTTACTCCTTTTTCGGGTAATTTTGCCTTAGAGTGTAGGGAAGGCCGACGGCAATGGCGGCCAATTTCCAGGTGGTCGGAAAGCACAAGCGAACTGGAGACGCCCAAGCTGACCCTCGCGGTGCACTTCGTGCGTGTGATATACAACACGACCGAGCCCGTTGCCGGCAAGCGCGATCCGTGTCGCACACGCGACAAGTAAGAATGATTACCTACTTGCGAAAGAATCCAGCGCTGATTTCTGCCCCGAGTCGGACTGAAGTATATATCCGATGGGCCTTCTGTCTTCTCGGCCGCCATGTTGGCCTTCCGAACTGTTGCTGTCGAGTGTTGGTCGCGACTATCTTGAAGCCAGAGATATACAGCGCGGCGTGATGACGTGTTGAGTCTTGCTCCAGACTTCATGGATGCAGCGAAACTCAAAAGCAGCAGCCCACGCTCATCCAAGCGTACACAGAAGCACCACGTCATAATTCTCAGATCGTCGAATTCAGCCGGCCGTGGTCGAGCACTCCGAGCGCGACGCAACGCGAACTGTCGCCAGCAAAACACGGGGAAAGAGTGAGCCAGGAGAAAAGGAGGATGGCTAGTCACCTTGGCAACGCTTTGTGCACTGCCTGCAATCCGCGGGCGGTTCATGTCTTTGGAGCGTGTTTGGAGACTAAGTGGTTTGCGCACGGCGCGCTTCCCTCTATGGGGGCTCCTCAACGGTCTATTCGTTCATCGCGCGCACCTATTGGGCTCCGTTACTCCTTTTTCGGGTAATTTTCCCCATAGTGTACGTAGAGTAGACAACAGGCACCATGGGCTCAAAGAAGACAACCGGCTGCGTCTTGCGCACGCGTTTGTTTTGTACTATGTCCCCTACGTTGCCACTATACACAAATGGCTACGTGCTGAGCGCGATCAACGCAATGCGCTTATTCGCAAGGTGGTCAAACGAGCCCTTGGCCTCCCTATCACCACTCTAACGCACACACTCCTCGAGGTTGGCATACATGACACACTAGAAGAGATCGCCAAAGCTTCGGAACGCGTGCAATTGACACGACTCACCACCACCAGGGTGGGTCACCATATTCTGTGCGAGCTCGGGTTCTTCTCCTCGACGACCGGGGACCCCCCCAGAGTTGACTCGAATTTCCCGTGAAATCCGCTACCTTATCACGATCGCTCCCATTCCGCGAAATGTAGACCCCGAATACAGCCTTGCCACGCTTCAGGTTTATTATCCTGATGCATACCCCAGCGACACATGCCCATCATGTGGACACACAGCGACACTCGCACACATGCTCTGGAAATGTAGAACAACTCCCCCCGACTCTACTTCAAACAAGTGGGAGAGGTCCCTCAGGTGCTCACTTCTCACCGACCAGCAATAGGCCGTCCAGTTGGCCCACGAAGCGGGCGCCAAGTACTCCCTATCGGTTCCTGCGTGGAAGATGCTCGCTACACGCTAAGCGCGTCCTGCAGGACTGAAATAAAGTTTTTTTTCATTCTATTCCATCCTTTCAAGGGTCTGTCAACAGGCTCCGAAACGCGCATAAAAAGCTCGCGCATTTTTCCTGCGCGTGACCAACGTCCTTATACGCGTAGTAACGTCAACTCGTCGATCAGTGACCTTGGCTTCATTACTCTTTGTTGAGACCTGGGTTAGACCAATCGACGAGCTGCGTGCTACGTCAAGTCGCCGATCACCGAGTTGACGTCACTGCGCGTATAAGGAGGTTGGTCAGGCGCAGCAAAAATGTGCGAGCTTTTCCTGCGTGTTTCGGAGCCTATTGTCTGGCCCTTTCAGCATATTTCGACGGGTTCATATTACATTTATGTGCAACTAGTCACTTGCAATTATTGTTCAGCTTCGTTCACGTAGTAGTGTCATTTTTATCTCTTGAAGTGCACTGACAATTATGTCATTGCTAGTGTTTCCGATATCGGTAGACGGTCGCTGATTATGATAAGCTTCCTGTTGCATCCTGAAATGAACAAGAAGTTTTCGCAGGTTGGTTTCTATGTTAGAGGACGTGTTGCCAGGGCCTCTACTGGCCAATTTAAAGCCAAAATATTGCTTCGGGTTCCGTTTCCTCCTTCTTTTGTGCTTTGAAACAATATCGGTTGACGTGGCCTCAATGTTCAAACTAGGTGAATTTCCGGGAGCGCTAGCTCAGGTAGTGAGCTTCCGAGCGTAGACGAACGAAAATACTGTGAGCGTTCCGAGCAGTTCGAGAAGAAGAGAAAGAAGAAGAAGATGATGGCCTACAGGTATGGTTCACATCTACTCTGGCGGATTGGCAAAAAAAGAATAAATAGATAGAAGGAATGACATATTAATTTTATACCGAAAGCATTAGGTGGCTTAGAAAGTTAATTTCACTGATTTAGAGTTTAGGGAATGCACATTTCTTGTTTTCCTTAAATTTTGGTTGTTGCACACTATGTGGCTGTACTAGCGTCGACAAAAGTACTGAATATTTGAAGAGTTAAAACTGGAATTAACGAAGGGATGAGGTTGCTCACATGATTTCTTTAAATCGGTAAGTTGATAAAAACGAGAATGAGATTATCCTGGTCCTTCGAAGTCTCATATTGTAACGTAGCGTCTTCCGGAAGTTTTCGTGGCGTTTTGTTTGTCTCTAATAAACACTTGCATGCGTTAAAGGTCCGCGGGGGCTGCTCGAGCTTGAATTCCTCTAGTTTACGGGTGCTACACGCGAAGTAGATGGTCAGGTGAAGCAATCACAAGCGGCTCACATTCACGAGCAGGGTTAACGGACGCCGCCAATGTGAGAGCAGGCAGAGCAAGAGAGTTCCAAGGAGAGGATCAGTGACATCGGACGCATGAACCATCAAATGAGGAAAGCAACCTCCGTGTTCTTGTGGGACCAATTGCAAGGACAACAACAACAACGGGGGGACGCTGATGAAGGCTGAGATGGCTTCTCCAAAATGAAAATGCTTCTTTGGCCAAACTTGTAGCCCGTAATCGGAACGTCAGATTGTATACAGTGATATACACTGGCACCAATGATACTTAGAGGGTCGAACAGAGCGTCGGCCATCGATCAACTGAAAAGCAGTCATGTGCGTCGACATTTATATATCTGCCGTCGAATATTCCAGCGTTATCGCTAGCAGCCACGTATGTTCCAGAACAATATGTAATTTCGTCCTTCTCTTGCGCTTTAGAACAATGTCGGTTGACATGGCCTGAATGTTGAAACGAACTAGGTGAATTTCCGCGAGCGCTGGCTCAGGTAGTGAGCTTCCGATCGTAGACGAAGTGGTTCTTAGTTCATTGGTACGGTTTGCGCAAGGCAGTACTCCAACGTGTATGGGGCCATAACAAAACTTGGTAAAGGAGTGTGGCAATTGCCGAGCATCATTTGATACGTAGAAGCGCTACCGACTGTTGCATGCAGGGTCGTCAGTGTAAAGTTAGGGTCGTGATAATGTGATCGATGTTGTAAAGGGATAGTGTTGCAACGCAAGTCCGAAGGAAAGCCATCTGTAGAGAAATTGGAAAGGAATCAGAACACTTTAGCTAACTTATTTGCGAGAAGACATCAGCAAAACGAGTAAAGTGCCAAGACGCCTTCGTCAATCAATGTCAGCTAATGACCACATCGAAGCCCATGGGTACCTGTCGGGGAATGAAAATTTTTGAATTAGCTAAACAAATTCGTGAAGTCGGCTTTTAAAAACTAACATCGAGTGTTGACTGCGTTAGCTTCTTTAGAGCTACCTTTGCAGACTTGCGAAAAATGACCACGCAATAGAAACCTTATATAGTGTCTTGATGGGTCACATGTAATCTTTCTCTTCACTTCTTTTTACCGTTGTTTTCCTTCGACCTCAAGACTATGGACGTACGCGTTAGACTACTTCCCGAATATTCACCTTGACGTGCTCAAATAGTTATCCTGCACCGACACCGGCTTTTATTAAAAGGGTGATGAACCACTCTTCGGGCTTTGCAGACAGTGGATGTTTTAACTCTCGTTTTCTTCCTCATTTCTTTGTAACAAGGATGTTGCGTTCTGTACTTTGAATTCCGGTCATGTCTGAGTTTTGAGATCATTGCTTTCTCTCATATACCACCACGCTCTTCCTACAACACGCTATATCAGAAAACTTTGCGAATATGTGGACATTCCAATTGCATTTGTGATAAATTATAATACCTAACTATATGACTTGCTGAGACCCGGGCTACTTATGTAACGTTTATTACACTGTTATGAACGAGGGTAATTGGCACTGCAGTTGTTATGGTCCTTTCCCTAAGTATAGTGTGAACCTTTTGCAGTGTTCTGCGGTAGAATATTGAGTAGAGCGGAGAATGCTCCAGTTCCTGCTAAAATTGTGATTTCTATTACTCGCACCCATCGGGATATTTAACCCTCCACCAACGACACCGACGCTGACACGGGATTTTTTTTTCGACACAGGCTCCGCCACACAATCGCGTTAAAATTTTCAGTGCTCATTTTTCGCCGTTCTTCCGTTGACGTAAACAGTGGCGCGTATGCGCATTCCATGATACGTGGTTATCGGGTATGTGCCACACACGTTCGCGGGATGATTATGATCCCAATAATACTGGCGCACACCCACAAAGGGGGAGTGGGCCAAGAACCGGGCAGCAGGATCGACAGGAAATTAAAGGTTTGCGGGAAGCGGATTCATGCCGCACGAGATAGGCATGTCATCTTTTTCACCATCATGATATCTCAGTCTGGTTCGTCATACGTTCATACCTTTCATTCCGAATCTGGTAAACAGCAAGCGGACGAGGGGACCAGGAGAGCATGAAGACATTAGCGGGTAGATATCGGAGCTATCAAACTGCCTTTGGTTTGATAAAAATAGGCTTCTTATTTGAAATTTGCTTTTTGATAAGCTACGCCCAAATTGCCATCAACAGAAAGTTTTAAATGCTCAGCATTTGTTAGCGAACATCGGCGACTTTGAGAGTATCTATCTATCTATCTATCTATCTATCTATCTATCTATCTATCTATCTATCTATCTATCTATCTATCTATCTATCTATCTATCTATCTATCTATCTATCTATCTATCTATCTATCTATCTATCTATCTATCTATCTATCTATCTATCTATCTATCTATATATCTATCTATCTATCTATCTATCTATCTATCTATCTATCCATCCATTTACGTTTGGGTGCTCTCGTGGTCGCCCCCTTTACTTGGCATGAACCAAAACTAGCATGGGAGGGTAAGATGGTTTGACAAATATGACGTCCTGGTGAAGACATGAATAACGTCATAATCCCATCGCGTACGTCGTTAAACACTTTCCGCCAGACAGTGGCCACTGGTGAAGGACACTTAGTATCTACCCATAAACAACAAGAACACACAAGGGCAATTTTAACGCGCGAGCGTTAAGGAATCCCCGCGGCGGTGGTCTAGTGGCCAAGGTACTCGGCTGCTGACTCGTAGGTCGCAGAATCGAATCCGAGCGGCGGCAGTTGCATTTCTGATGGAGGCGAAAATGCTGTAAGCCCGTGTGCTAATATTCGGGTGCGGTTTAAAGAACCCCAGGTGGTCGAAATTTCCACAGCCTTTAACTATGGCGTCTCTCATAATCATAAGGTAGTTTTGGGACGTTAAACCCCACATATCAATCATATCTATCAGCGTTAAAAATACCCGACATCGGTAACGTCGACCCAATGAGTGCAAAGGATAAATGGCAGGGTCCCAGCTAGAATGGTACCTAAGCATTCTGCGTGGCAACGAAGCATTTTCCGACAGAGCTACGCCAGGTCTCAGAACTATTTTTGAAATGACGCTAATCTTCGTGAGACGTCAATAACGATTGCAGTGCTGCCTATGTAATTTTTTAAAAATTTATTATGTACTCTTTTGATACAGCCGGCACGTCGGGTTAACGTCAATTGTGGTTAGTCGTCATACGCTGGAGTCCATTTATGCAGCAGTGTCCAGGGCCAGCATCCTAGCGAGCACCAGCGCTTTATATCAGCTTCAGGTGTTGCTAATACGCATTTTCCAGTTGGCATCGTTGCGCAAGAGCAAACAACTGGTTATGTAAACATCGACTCTTCAACTTATGTCCGTGCGCACAACATTTGTACCTATATTTAAGAATATTTCATGACCTGTTGCTCAATAAAAAAACTGCAACACGATCACCAGAACTTCGCATGCTTCGCATAATATCGATACCTAGGTACGTGGGATCCGACGAATTTTTTGCTGTTCACCTTCTTAAACTTACACCGACTGTTTTATAGTTTCATGAAAATCACTTCAGGCCGGTACGGCTCACATGGTGTCCTGTATGGAGGACTCTGTCTAGAGTTGAGATTTTCCAGCGGGAAGAGGCTTGCTGCCCAAATAATTTCTGTTCCTATATTAGACACCTTTTTCCGCCTCTGCTGGTGCAGTCTGACCCCTAACGGTATTTGTGAGTGCAACTCGTGCTTAGATTGGCGATGAAAAAAGTGCCTATATGAAAACCTTCAGTGAACTTTCGGATAATAAGCCGCTTGTTTTCTATTTCTTTTATTTTCCGCACTAGCGACGATACGCATAATGAATTAAGTGCTTATCCTGATTGCCGGAAGAGGCATATGTTACTTACGAGGGAGTCGGTAATGACCGCGTAGCTAACGTAAGCTATGACTTCCCTATTTAACTGTTCACTAATTTAAACCAAATCATGTTAGCATACCAGTAAGTAAAACAGAAAATGCACATGTATGCAACAAAAAAAAGAGAAAGATAGCTGTATCTACATTGGGAGAATCAGGACTAACAAAGTTCAAGTGAAATGCGGCAGAAGACTTGCAGTGCGATGAACTGCTGCTTAGAACTTTCCTACCCCAGAGTAACCAACTTCGACCTTAACGTGTCCTTTGTTTTCTTCAGATTTCATATAAGTTAGTACCATTTCTACTATGAAGTTGAAGGTCTTGTGAGAGAAGCCTCCTAGGGAATGGTGCAATTGGTCCATTTGGGCGCGGATGTGTCATTCGGTGTATTCAGGCTTTCTTGTTTCTACCATCCGCTCCAGTCTCAAGATCCGATCTTCAGCCTTGCTTTTAGCAGCTGGTGCACATTGGTTGGACTGCCTTGAGTGGACGCCACAGCATGCAGCGGGCAACTGCTTTTGATGCCCAGTTCGTCCATGGCACTCTGGCGCTGGATGCCGCCCTGCTGGCTGCGTCAAGCTTTTGTCAATCGAAGGAATGCGCCAGGGTTTCGGTATGAAGGGAATCGTACGGCGGTGATTCCCGATGTGACGGAAACAATGGCTGGGGTGTTGACCCAATGGGCTGTGCCCATGGCTTCCTTTCCGTCTTGTGTGGAAGCGATAGTGGTGTGTGATGACGCATTGGCGCTAGCCTGGGAGTCTGTTCGATAGGAAACATACGAATGTTCTGGGTCTTTTGTCGAGAGTTCGATGGTGACCGTCGCTGTGCTTAGGGCTCTAGCAAACTTTTTTGGTCAGTTGGGGTAAAAAATGGCCACTCTTCAGCCTTGGGTCGATGTGCGGGTGATCCTCGATGCAACGGAGGCACTGGCAGGGATGTTGATGCAATAGAAAGTGCATGTTGCTTTTTCTCTGCATTGCGTAGAGATGCAGACAATTCATGATGGTAAGAGGACAAAGGCTGGATTGTTGACGTTATGGCCGGTTCCCGTGGTTTCTCTCCGGCCATAAGAGGAAGCGGTGGTAGCCTTCGAAGCCGTGTAGGTGCTGTCTGCGGCCTTGGTAGAAACGAAACACGCGAAACTTTTTCAATATTTTTGTCGAGACTCTGGCGGTGATCGTGGACGTGGTTGGGGGTTTAGCAGTATATTGAACAATGGGAATTGAGCATGGTCTCTTTTCAGCCTTGGATCATGTCGATTGACGCTGCGGGTAGACTGGCTGCGGAGTTGTTTGAGTTGGTCGGGCACGATTCTATTCGGTCTTGGGTAGAAGTGGAGGATGTCTCCGACGTGGCGTGAGCGTTGGCCGAGGCGTCGGACCATTAGGAAAGCCATATTTCTTCTCGAGTATTCGGCGATGACATAATAGTGATTTGCTACGTAACAGCGATGGCGTTTGGCGATTTGGAATCACGTGTGGCTTCTACTCGGCTTTAGGCTGATGTGGTGGTGACGGATTGGAAAATTTTGGGTCTCGCGAACTTGCCTGTGCTCCTAGATTATGCGTGCTTCAGATTTTCAGACCCTTCTTAGATGTGCTCACAATATTAACTTGTGCGGCGGTCCGTGGTGGCACTAAATTTGGTGGCGCGGAGGTTCGTTCGGCCATGCGGATCTTATCGTAAATCTGCTGTGGTTTACGGGCTTGACTTTCTGGAATGGCATTGGGCCTGTGATTGAGCTGCGTAATATTTACATCACGCTTCTGCAGAACGGATATCAACTCCGTAATCCAAGCAGGCTGGAACCTTTGTATCTGCACAATGGTATCGCAAGTTTGCTGCATGACCTGCAGCGCACGGGAATGGTGCAGGCGCAGCGAGGGAATCTGGCTTGAGGCATTCTTTGTTCTGCACGTAGCCAGTTCATTGCCTCCGCCACCTCCGGCTGACACGCAGACAATGCTGTCCGATAAGAGTACACTTTTTCCTTGACCAACGCCATCACCAGCTATCGCGCTCTGAAGGATGCCGTCGCTAAGGAACTCAGTAAAATTTTCAGCCAGACGGTCTTCTTTGTCATCGGTGCAGTTGTAGTACACGAACGTGTACAAATATTCATATATGACTTCAAATAGTGGGGAGCGGTCCGAAAACGCTGTGATCGTGCCATGTATGTCAAGAATCATGTGAGCTTACAAAATACTAAAGGCATCCCGCAGGTCATGGTCTTCAGAGGGACCATTCTCCCGGAAAAAATCTCGTAGCTGTAATATGACGTCTACCGCACCTTGTTTGGTGAGCTTCGGCTTTCGAGTCTCGTGATCAAAGAATTCATCGGTTTTGAACTCATCTTCTCCTTCGGCTAACTTTGATGAGCTGATGTTGGATTTACCTGCACCCAGTCGCTTGCACTTGCTGTTTGACATCGTCCGCGAAGTTGCGGTGTTCTTACCTTTTGCGTGGCACTTGGAATCATGTCCTTGACTTGCATTCCGAACCTCGGTAGATTGTCGCTTACCGTGGTGAGATTGCTGTTGCATCCGGAAATGAACAAAAAACTCTAGCAGGTCGGTTTTCATGTTGAAAGGCTTGTTGCCTGGGCCTCTGCTGGTGGATTCAAAGCCAAAAGAGTGCTTCGGCTTCTGCTTCGTCTCCCTCTTGCGCTTGGGAACAATAACGGTTGAAATGACCTGAATGTGACCGGGTTCCGACAAACTAGGTGAGCTTACTTGCTTGCTTGCTTGTTCCTTTCTTTTGTGGCTCTCACCCACTAAGGGGGATTGGCCAAGAAGACGGTGGTTAATGCAAGTCAATACCTATAGATTTTCTAGACTAGGGGAATATGACTACTTTGTTTTGAATGTGAAATTAATTTGGCGCGATGTAAAAAAAAAGAAAAAAGGGGGAGAGAAATAATAAAATTTGTTCAATATCTGAGGTGGAATCGTTATATGAAATTTTCCTGAAAGTTGAATCATTGCAGTGTATCAGCTAAATAATAAGTGGTAGTGTGGCTAGTCAAATTCGAGAGCTGATCGCTGACTCAGCAAGATAATGTTCTTGTGTTATATATGAATTCGCAGAGAACCCGCAGATGTTCCTATCGCGGTGTCCCAATGAAGTGGCCCCAAAAGACAAAATATTAGCAGTAATAAGTGATATTCCTAATTTTCTGAATAAAATTTCGAAGCAGTTTTTTCTTTGATTTTTGAAACGGTGACATGTGATAAGAAAATGGTCGATATGTTCAGGTTCGTTACAGCTTGAGCACAGAAGGGATGGCAGCAGACCAGACCTGTTTAAGTAGAAATTAAGAGGTGGTAACTACTGGAGTGCTGGTTCTATCAGCTGGCTTCCGATCGTAGAAGAAGCGAAGATACCACGAGCGTCGCGAGCAGTTCGAGAACAGATTTCATTTTTTTAAGAAATGGTTCATACCCAGTGTGATGTATTTGCCAAGAAAGCGTAGCGTATCTTTTTAATTCTATGAGACTCAAACAATAGTAATGAATGAATTAAAATAGAACTAATGTAAAAATAATAGAGAGAGAGAGAGAGAGAGAGAGAGGTAGAAGAAACGAAAAAGGTAAATTCTGTAATTTTGAGATGATCAGACCGCGGCATTTTCTTCGCCCAACCATTCAGAATCTATGTGTTAAAACACGTATCAATGTTAAACAACAGTATTTACTAGAATAGAGCTTTACAGTAGGATAAGTTTGGGTGCCTGAAAAAAATGGCAAACCGAATCGATTACGTACCTGAAGCAATGAACCAAAACAGAGGCACGAAAGCTTAGCAGAGTTGCTGCCGTCAACCTAATACCTATCTCCAAAATTGAAATAACTAGGAATTTTTTTTCTAATTAAGAGTATCGATGACGTGATAAAAACTAATGTTCCGTGGTCTCCATTTCTTCGCAGAGCGCACAGAGGGGTCACACCACCTGACCATCACAGTGTAGATATAGATTCAAAGGGAGGACATAGCATCAAAATCTAGTAATCGAGTTCGAGCTTTCTGGACTGACTCCAATGATGTCACCATGGAGACTTGAGGTGGTTACATTGTTACCATAAAGAGACCGACCCGGAAGAGTAGACGCAGATACCACTGGGACGTAATAATATTACGTCCATGTAGCTATATTTTTTTTCATATCTGTGCGAATTCGTGATCTTCTATATTTGATCACATTTATCTATTGTACTTCTGGAAGTACGGATAATATTAAGATATCAAGCGTTGATCGTACTATAAAATCATTTAGCTCATTCAATCGTAATCCACAGTGACCTGATACCCACAGTAACTTTAGATGTTTCAACTGCGGCGGTACTAACGCTCAGAATGTCGCTAGAGTTCGAGAGTTTTCAGAAGCTGTAAGAGCTGAGCACACTGAAAGGGATCTGTCACTATGATGCACTGTTTTAATTTGACGAAACTTTGAAGTGCCAATATACCTGCCACACGCTCAGTTTTAAAAACTGGAGTAAGAAGTGGGGACCCTTAAGCTTCGCCTTTAAGAGTTGAGTGCGATAATGAAATCCGGCCCCTATTTCGCCCTTCAACCGATAAGTGCATACTTAATATTATGTTTTGTTACATACATACACACACACACACACACACACGCACACACACACACGCACACACACACACACACACACACACACACACACACACACACACACACACACACACACACACACACACACACACACACACACACACACACACAGGCACACAGTACCTTGTACTAGCATGCTCGCGTGAACGGCACATACAGGTTTTTATACTAAAGCAAGAGTCGCATGGCCTCCAAGATACACGCCACGCGTTTGCCAGCTCGGAGGCCATAAGGAGTCTGACAATTCCTCATAGATGGCAGCACACAATCTAGCGTTTGCTGTTTGCTTGATCCGGAACTCGGCTGTGCGTATGGACCCGTTCCTAACATACACAGATATTCTAGAACATCAAAGACTCGAAAGACGGAAACTTCTCAACGCTCAGTAAAGAAATCTTAGGTAGCTTGGCGTCGCCTGCAGACTTTGTCTTTCTCCAATCCATACATACTGTCCAAGATAGATCCGAACACATACGCACCACAGCGCAGGTTCTGCGTCACTAAAACAGCCACCCTGTACCACATGGTAAGGGAATGCCTACACAATCCACCTCTACAACCCAGAGCACAGCACAACACTGTAGGGTGAGAGGCAGCTCCATACAGCTTCGATCCGAAGACCCAAGAGGCTCTCGTGAGACGAGCGAGGACAGCTTCCAGTGCCAACGGGATCCCAAACTAAGAAGCCCGCTCACCGACATGCCTTCCTCGGTCGCAAATGAATGTTTTATTCTTTCTCTCTGTTTGCTGATAAACGCCTCTGGAAAGGTCAGATACGTTTTCCGCTGGATGGACATAGTTGTTACTTTTTAGAGCTGTTCGAAAGTTTCTGTGTCTTTTTAGCGATGATGGCCGCACTATGTTGGCTTCTTTCGACGTAGCTTGAGGCCTCCCAAATGCACCTACAAATCGCAGAATCGGCTCGTTTTTGTCTTGACACCTGTCAAACAAAATGCAATAAAGTGACCTTGAAACGCTCTTTCATGTAACATGGAATGAGTTCACTAGAAGAGCTTATTGACTCATGAATTCAACACCGCCAAAATTTTAAGAATCCGTCCAGTGCGAGTGGAGTTACAGAGGTGTGTCGAATGCTGTAATCGCATTCTTTCTACTGTCGTGCCGACTAAAATGCTGGGAGCAATACAGGGAGGGGTGGCGGGTGCAAAGAAACTACATCACTGGCGTCTCGTGATCTTGAGCACTTTTTTTTTCTTTTTTTTCTTCAAATGCGCGGCTTTTTCAATGCGATCGCGCGCGCACGCGTGGCCAAGTGGTGGCCTCCCACTGCGATCTCTGTAACGAGCTTTTTTGCTGACAGACCTTTTTTGCTCACAACCAACGGGGCCGACTGCAACGGCAAAATTTCTGCAACACGAGCTCTTAAAGGCTATCGCGTTACAATCAGGCAGCCTCTTCGAGAAGGACCAGTCAAGCAAAGCAGACACAATTCCCATGCTTGCCTCTTGATTGCTCAGGGAAACATCTGTGGCTATTATATCATTTGTTTCTGCATGTACCAAATAATCGAATAATCAGTTTTTTAATATGTGATAAACTAGAACTTAGCTTTCTGGAGATAAATATTACCGTATTCTATTTGATTACTACAATTCAAGCCATTAGCTTCAATTCATTTCTGATGTCTACATATATGCTTTCAAGTTTATTTAAAAAACATTATCTGGGGTGTATTAAACCGTGGCCAATTGACAAGAAAGAAAACGTCTGGGTCAGAGATAAAGGCATATTGAGAACTTCTTGGCAGTAAGCCATAAAATTTTTAAAATGTTGTACTGTTAATATGCGCAATCGACAAAGTAATGTAGGAAAGCGCGCTTCCTGATACAGTACTATCAACAGCAAAAATTTGCGGGATGTGAAATATTCAGCATCCAGGAATTCAAGACATCGCTTTTAGTTCACCGTTTACCACGTGGTGTACAGACCTTCAACTTTCAAAACTGGCGCGAAAACGTAGGCCACCTGGCAGGCAAAATGGCCAAACATTAAAAAAAAGCAGTTCGATGTCGACTGTCGCGAGCAAGAACGAACCGTGATCGCTGACTGATAAGCGCAAGTCGTACGACGAGCGGTCGGTTAGTTGCCCGATTGTGAATCAAGTGTTTTTTTTAAATGAATTCGTGCGCACAAGTCTTTTGGCTGTGCTTGAAAAACTCTTATTTTGAAAGGGAGTGCTGCCCTTCTTGTCATCGATTTCAGTATATTCGTTTGGTTGCATAGTCGGCTGAACAGGTTCCTCGAAGAAAGTTGGTACGTTCTTTTGTCGCAGCTGTTTTTGTAATCTGCAAAAGCTGGTTTCAAGATCTGCATGATGCTTTAGAACATAATATGTGTATCTGTGCTTTAATTTTGGATATTTCCAAAGCATTCGACACCGTAAACCACTTTATGCTGCTTGAAACATTATTGTTTTTCAACTTCAGAGGTCCGTTTTACGACTTTCCTAAAAATTCTATTTCTGACCGCTTCCAGGCAGTTCAAATAGACGATCGGTTGACATTCATCAACAGGCTTGCCTTTGAAGCTGGTGTACAACAGGGATGTATTTTATCTTCTCTTTTATTTATTTATTTATTCATAAATGATTTTACTACTGCTGTTCCAAAATGCCGCGTATTTCAGTACGCAGACGACATTGTTCTTTTTAACCAAACACATTTGTTACAATAAAGCAATGCTAGTACTACAAGACGGTGTTCATGAGGCTGCGCCATGGTTCAAAAAATGATTGTTTAGTGAATAATCGGAAAAAACGGAACTAATTTGCTTAAAGAATCCATTGGAAACAATAGTTAGAATGATGCCCCCATTTCTTGATGCCACGGTGATATCGTTTCCTGTAAGCGTTCTCCGATTCAATTAGTTAATTCTGTAAAATATGTTTATGTGTCCGATAGTGACCTGTCTTGGACTGATCATTATAGGTACACAAGTGGCAGACAACGAAAAATCGCGTGTTTACTTTTTAACATTAGATCAGTAGTGCCCACCAATATTGAAGCGACCGTTATTCTTGCTCTTGCGTACAGTGTCGTGCATTATGGCATCACATTATTCGCTTTATCTTCTTACCGATAGTAGGGTTGATAATATTTAAAAAAACATCTTGAAATTAATTGTTTACAATCGTACTTAACAGGCGATGCAAGTTTATTTTCTTTACTTCGCCTGGCACCTTTCAAAGCGTCATTTGTTCAAACAATGGTATATTACGGCACTTCATTACCTCGGAGATAAAAAAAAGTGCTTTGCCCTTCGTATCTTGAAAAAAACTTCCCGCTTTTCTTTACCATTTGTCAAAACACGATATGACAAAGCTATTACAATGGTCTAGGTTCCTGCTGTTATTTTTATTACCTCCCCGACAGTGTTTTTTTTTTCTGTAACGACAAAACGCAACTTACGAAACGCCCTAAAATCACTTTATTAGTGCACAATCATCGCATGACTGTTTTCTTATAGCCTCTTTCATGCCGGGCGTAATCTGTTGAAAGATTGTGAAATCCTTATCTCAACATTTTCCAGTTTAGGTAGTATTGCTTCCGTTAGTTTGATGCTTGTATTATATTGGGTTTAAGAGTAATGTAAAAGAGTTGCATGTCTTCTTTCCCTGATCGTTTCATGTAAGAAGCTCTTTGATATGTATATCATCTATCATTTGCCGATATGCTGGGCCTAGTCATCCAAGGCACCATCTAGCTTCGACAAGCCTATTATCTGGCTGTACTCACGATAAAAATAATAATAATAATAATAATAATAATAATAATCTTATTACCAATATTCTCGTAACCACAAACAGCGAGTACTTCGCTAGCAAAGGCGTCACTAATGTGAACGAGGAATATTACTATGAATATTACACGAACCACACGTTTTAGAGCAGCGCAAGATTTCATTGTTGGCTGAGTATATTTAGTGAAAGTATGTGTCGCCCAAGGGCTAGAACTGGAGATAGATACAAATAAATAAATATAAATATTCGGCTTGAGCGGAAATCTAATCTAACACTTTGCACTGAAAACACTTGTTCTATGCTGTTTCGATAATAAGGTAACTATAATAATGTTTTGTAGTGTGAGGAGCCCCCATCACACATGTAAAATTGCGCGGCAGAAGTGCAGAAGCGCACCAGCGTCGTACATTCCAGTTGCCCGATGTGTAGTTGCTTTGAAGGCCGACCGATTCCCAAGTGCACAAGAATAAGTAGTCATCATTATAAGCCACGCAAAGTGTGTGGTGACGCATTTGCAGGTGTAACCTTTATGATCTCGGAAAAAAATGTATTCCCTAGCAAGCTTTTTGAAAGGTGTTTTTACAGAATGCATTGTCGGACAGTTTTAAACAGTACATGTTACGCGCACAGGCGTACGTTTGCTTGCGACAGGGTGGATGTGTCCGCCGAGAAATTAAGCGAATCTAGTGACTGAGAAGGCGAAGCGAACAAAGCTCTTTTGCGCTAAGGCGTTCTCATCGTCAAGTCATTGATTGACTGATTTGTAGGGTTTAACTTCTCAGAACCTCCATATGATTATGAGAGACGCCGTAGTGGAGGGCTTCGGAAATTTTGACCACCTGGGCTTCTTTAACGTGCACCCAAGTCAGAGCACACGGGCCTACAACATTTTCGCCTGCATCGGAAATGCAGCTGCTGCAGCCGGGATTCAATTCTGCGACTGGCAGCCCAGCAGCCTTAGCCACTAGACCACCGCGGCGGGGTCTCCTCCTCATGTCGAAACTCGGCGCGCCTAAGATTCTTTAATTGGTTTATGGCGTACTCTAGTGTCAAGAAATGTTACATTGAATAAGAAGCTTTTATTCATGTGACGTGGCTGACGTGGTGTGCCCAATACACGTGTTCTCCTGTAGAAATTCCACAAATGAACGAACTATATTTATACATGATTTTGCTGAACAAGGCACCATCTCGGCTGTCTTTTTCAAGATGGAGACAAGGGCTTTAAATATTTGCAATATGACTGAGGACTAGCACACAGGGATGTCGGGAAAAGTATAGTTGATTAAATTGTGGGGTTTAACGTCCCAAAACCACCATATGATTATGAGAGACACCGTAGTTGAGGGCTCCGGAAATTTTGACCCCCTGGGGTTCTTTAACGTGCACCCAAATATGAGCACACGGGCCTACGACATTTCTGCCTCCATCGGAAACGCAGCCGCCGCAGCCGGCATTTGAACCCGCGACCTGCGGGTCCGTAGCCGAGTACCTTAGCCACTAGACCACCGCGGCGGGGCAGGGGAAAAGTATAAGGAATGTTAGTATGGTAATTCTCATGTGAATATCTAGAAATAAAAGTGCACAAAAAGATAACTTGCCACGGGCAGCAACCGAACCAGTGACCTTCGAATCGCACTTCTGGTGCTCACCCAACTGAGCTACGGCGGCGGTGATCACCACGCCTATTTTACGTATTATATATGTGCATTCAAACTCGGTAGCGTTAGTCGGTGCCGACTAAAAAACCCAGGGATAATTTTTCGGAGTTTGTAATGATGGCGTTTTAAGCTTCATGCAAATAAACTTCCAATTGAAATGCAATGGTATTGACAGTTGGGCTTGTTGGTACGGGTGAACTTCCGGTTACAGCATGAAAACGACGAACACGGAAAAAAGAGGGACACAAACGAGCACTGACTCGCAAATAAAATTTATATTTGAAGAGCACAAGAACGTTAAAAATATTAAAGAAAGAGCGTATCAACATGGTGCAGAAGTGTCAAAAAGGAATATAAAAAGTTAAATAGAGTATCGCTTGACGACGCATGTGTTGAGAAAATATGCGAACTATTTTTTTTTGTGAGATATAAAGTTCACTCACTAGCGCGCGCTTCATATATTCGCTTATCAGGGAAAGGCTCTGTCACTTCCCCAGTTATCTGGGATCTGTGCTTTGACAAAACCTTTGTATCGGTAAAGACAAAGGAACAGCCACATGTGCTGCAGTATGATGCCAGATGCAGGGCGTTCAAATTCATGAGCCCATTTCTGTGCTCTTTTAAACGCACTATAATGCAATGCCCACTCAGCCCCACGTATGAGTGCTCCCATGTAAGAGGGACCTGGTAAACGATACCACGCTTACAGAGCCCAAACGAAAAAACATTAATAATTACACAGTCACATGTTTCCTTGTCAGTTTACTTTGTTTTACTCCAAACCATTGAACGATTTCTACTGTTGTTTACTTACATGCGGCAATTATCAAGTAATATAGGCGTGCATGACAATACTACGGACAAATATAACTTTATTATGTCCTACTATTTGCTGAAAGTTTTCCCACATATCTTTTAAATATATGTTACAATAAACAGCACCATTAAATTTCTATGTCTATGAGAGAAAAATTCATATGTACATCAATGTGTATTGTCGATTGTTACTTCTTACTTTGAATGACGAAGGGCTATTCTTATCTTTGATCCTTTGCTCTCATTTACCGGAGACGTGTTCTTGCTAATCATCAACACAATATCTACATAGTATAAATACCCTGCGCGAATTGAGCAGCCTCAAGAAAAACAACCTTACATAAAAGAGCTGCAACTCTTTAGGTTTTGGAGTAACCAAAAGCGCTACGAAGTGCGTTTGCCCCTGCAAGAGAGTTTCACGGGGAAACACGTGCTTACAAAAGCGCGTTAGGAACCTCAAGAACATTGCCGATATGAAGCAATGTTCACAGGTACGGAGACAGAATTGTCAAGATTTCGTAATTTGAGTGATTTAAGTAGACGAAGTCTAATTGGTTTCATTAAAATTTTTGAAATTCTTTTCAAAGGAGTCTCTCATAGTACATAAACGTTGCTCTCGGACCCAGAAATTTCATGGGAATTACGCAAACTTTCTCTGATTATCAGCTAATTACGCCCAGATTATATATACTGAGTGATTTTAGCATATACTCAAGCGTTCGTCTGCAATAAATATGTGAAGGTCGTCTCCCATAAAGTTACACTGCCGTTTAGCAGCGCACCCAACAGATGGCGCTAGTTGTTGCAGTCCAGAATTTCGGGACATGGCTTACCGAGCCTGCAGCCATGTTAAGCCGAAACGTTCTTAGTTTGCATGTGTGTGTATTGGAGGAAAGTTTCTTCCCCAGGGTGGGCTTTGTGTAATGTGAGTGCTCCAACAAGGCTTCAGTGTGCTTGCGCGACAATACTGTGACGACTGCGCTCAGCGTGCACCAGCATAAGAGCGGCTAAGCCACCAATGGCTTGGATTTCCTCTCCAAAATGTGCCACCAAGAATAATGGGAAGACGAGCAATGATGTTACTTTTAGTTCTGCGTTTCGATTGTTTGGCGAGCCGAAACATTGATAACCTTTTTTTTTTAGTGCTATTAGAAACATGGGACGAAGCCGAAAGGCCAGCAAAACATGCATCGCCTTTCACCTCCCGTATCGGATGAAAGCGAAACCAAGACGCCTCAATTGCTACTCCAGACGCAGCAATAGACGCTCAATTATTGGTCACATAGAGCATTGCAGTTTCTTTTTGGGTTTGTCAGTATGCAAAAATAAAAATGAAAAACAACAACAACCTTGTAGTAAAGTTGAAAGAATGGAGCCGTGCTCGCGAGTATATTGACGCCTCGGAAAGCCTACTTGTGTACTATATGTTGTACAATGTGCCTGTGGAGCCAAAAACGCGTTTTTCACTTCATAATAGAATGCCCAAGTCGATGTGGTTTTGGAATGTACTCAGCAACAATCTGCTCATTAAACTTGTTGGACATAATGCCGCGAGCACTGCATGAAGCCCACACGACAATTTCATTATAATATAGCACATTGCGCTATTGCAAATTATCAATGCTGTTGAAATGATTGCGAAAGCCTGTGACGTGCAGCATATGTGTTATAGAATTCATTACAACGCGAATTTTGTGTTGGGAAGACAACGATATGGAATCTAGGCTGCCTGGACTACGATGTGTTATATTTTCTTAATTGTATCATGGTAAATTTACGATAGCCTAATTTACTTCATGCTAAGGTATGATAGCCGGGCCACTATATTAAAAATAGTCATGTCACAGATTGTCTGACAAGTATTACATAACTGATCACGATAACTGACATTGTTGTGATTTAATACCGCACAAGATACAAGCTTGCCAGAGTTCGCCGTTCATTCTTGGGTACAGTTCAAATTTTGCATGCCACAAGCTTGTAAAAAATACGAGGGGCTACTCTTTTTTTTACCCCTCCCTTCTTTTCGTTCTTTGTTGCCGCAAAATTATACCGGTTGACTTTTATTTCACAATTTCACGCACTAATGCACAGTTGGCATGCGTCATAAGTAACTCAGCCTTTTGCGATCATGTGTGGTGAATGAAACGTCTAGAAAACTTCTGAGTGTGCCCACGACTTTCTCCACTTTGCTATCGAAGTTATACTGTAATCAAAGTGTTACAGTTGTTTCATTTTGCGGCTCTGTTTTTTTTTCGCAGCATTTTCAGGCACTTCTTTCGAGTGCCGATGTGAAAGAAGGACACAAGACATAGTTACCTCAGCAAAATAGTCGCCTTCAAGATCGCTGACATCTTGACGGGCCGGAAGAAGTGCTTGTAGTCTTAATTATGAGAATACATTTGATAGCATGGCTCATTCATCCACTGTGATTACCAATGCAGCAGCGCTGCCGCATTATGGCTCTTCTACATGACGACAGGACGCCCATGAAGCATTTGACCTATACTAATTCTAATACAGTCATTACTTATAAGTAGCCAAGTACAAATTTACTGCCCTACCAATAGGTCAATACAAAGCCAATACAATGCGATTAGGCAAATCGAGAACCAGTATGCAAATACAGTTCTCATTGGCTGATACGGAAGAAACACACCAATAGTGTCTCAATGGGCTGACACAGAAGCAACAGCCTAATACAGTTCCAGCAGACCTATCAGTCAAAATGGCTAATACGACGAATAGACCTATAGGTATCCATAACCCAATACGATATTATTTTTTCTATTGAGAATTTTACTGGGACATGCTCGCTTGGATGTGTACTTGATTTCAAGCAGTGAAAGATTTCTTCGGTTAAATGTTACGACTTGCGCTTTACGACCATTGTTTGTGTTGTTCAGGCATGCATTTAGGCATTTGTTACTTAGGTTAGCACCTGATTTGAACCACTGCCATCGTCGTTTTATTTATTGTTGGTACAAAGGTGGGCTTTTACTACCACTATTTGTAAGGTTCTTTTGTGAAACTGCCACTTGGAAGAAAATTGCTGTGTTGCTCTATTTTGTTTCAGTATCCCGTTTTGGGATAATGGTCTATCAACTTGAAATAGATTATAGGGGCAATACTTGTACAACATGATATTTTGTTAATTGTAACTTTAGTTCACTTAGTGTATTTTAACAATACAGCTGTGCACAAATATTTGAGATAAACCTCAGTAGCCAGTCAGCGTACATAGTTCATCCTAATTGCTACTCGAGTCGTATGAATTTAGTACATTATTCTATAGCGAGCTTGCTAGTATGCACTAACCCAGGCAGATCTGCTGTCATTTTTCTGCGGAAAACAGGGCTCTCACAACACTTGCGTGCTTTTCATGGCCATTCTTGTAATTTTATTTTGTGATAGAATGAGGATATTGTCGCCCTACGTGCCACTGTCTTCCGCATCAATAAGTTTCTTACAAGCACTTATAATTTAAGCGCCAATAACGTGCCGGCAGTCACTCGTTCTCGTACCCCGAATATGTACGAAGAAGAGAGCGAATATTCGGAAGAGGGAAACGACAAAAATGGTAAGTATGAGAAAGGGAAAGAAGGCGAGTGCGGAGGGACATAAAAGAAAAGAAAAATGGACATTGTGATGTGGTTTGTAGAAGGTTACTATTCCTACATTTCGAAACTTAAGGTGGTCGTCGAATAGCTCCATAGAACACACTTTCGTGACCTCCTAAAAGAAAGATTGTAGAACCTCCTCATATTTTCTGCAGGCTGGACATTAGCGGAGATATACGACCACTTCAGTAGCATGAACGGATTTCAGCTAGGCACCCGAAGACGAATGCTAGAGAACGTTCGTTTCGGATTGCCCAATCCGCTTCGGGGCAGTTTTATATCACTTTTGTGCTAGCTGGGCTGTATTCCACTCGGCTCATAAAAACACCCTGCACCCTCTCAGCAACTATATAAAAGCGACACCCTTCTTATCTCAGAGTTGTATTGACTACGTATTATGCAATTATTGACTCATTCATGACGCGTTTCACCCGCAGGGCGCGGGTTCGAATCCCGGCTGTGGCGGCTGCATTTCCGATGGAGGCGGAAATGTTGTAGGCCCGTGTGCTCAGATTTGGGTGCACGTTAAAGAACCCCAGGTGGTCTAAATTTCCGGAGCCCTCCACTACGGCGTCTCTCATAATCATATGGTGGTTTTGGGACGTTAAACCGCACATATCAATCAATTATTCATGACGCGTCCACTACTTCAACGTTCAGTTTTCAATGAAACTGTGTGGAAAGGAAGATTTGTTGAACGCTCATCACATTCTTGCAGTAGTAGTATAGGTGCTTCCTATTTATGCACGCAAATAATTGCCTTGGCCCTTTTGAAAGTCCATGGCCGTATGGCACGTGTTGACGTCTCGACTGATTAAATCTTGCGTTGCACTCACACCACGTGTCACCGCAGCATTCGCAGGTTATTGCGAAGACGTCCGAAAGTGTTCACTCACTTCTCTTAGTTCGCTGAGATAAACCTGAACGATACCTTAATGCTTAGTGTTGCACCAAGGGCTCCATGGGTACATGCTAGCCTCGCGCGTTGCAATTCCTATACTGACAAGGAAAGCTCAGTTACCTGCAAAGTGGCACGAAAGCCTTTTACGCGCTTTTTTTCTACTTTAAATATTCTTCGACCTTATGCCGTGCCACCGGACACGTAGCCCAACTTGCGACATCCATCGCCTGGAAATGTGGGCTATCGCATTGTGTGATAATTGTGCACGAAGTTTTCTCCACGAACGCGGCAAATTTTGTCTCGCCGCTAAACGGCATTGCTTCCACGTAAACGGCCTCCCTTCACAATCCGATCACGTGCTTGATGAGAGGAAAGAATGTTTGGGGCGTACGAGTGTAACGAGAAATGTAGACGTTTCGTGCGTCACACCCATCTCAATGATGCGCAATCCCGACTCCACTAGGCACCACCCACGGGCAGCAAAGTTTTCAGAGTTCCCCATGTTAGTCCGTTCAAGTGAAAACATCAAACGACTGTGCTGGCAAATCGCAAAGTAACGACGTAGGACGCCTCTTTAGCAAGCGTTTGCGACGACAGTATATGCGACGAAGTCTGGTCTTCTTGGAAGCTTCAAAGCAAGAATGACGGTCATTTGTAGTTGTCTGCATGAGAGTGGTAGTTTATCTGCAAGTGCGGCTTGAAAAGAACGTGTTGCACAGAGGCTGGTACATAGTATACAATTACGTAGGCTCTTACATGCCGCGGTTAAACATGCAGAACGGGCAGCGAGCGGTGCATACTAATGGCGGTTGAATGACTTATATTTAAGTGAGACACCGCACAGTGAACCTAATAAGCGATGTGAGTGGCGCCAAAAAGACGCCGTTACTGAAAACCGTTCTGAAAATGTATATGCAATTAAAGGTGGTGGTGGTGCTGCTGGTGGTGGTGTTGCAAAGGCGGGGTTAGCCTGGCCTAAAAGGCTGGCAATTGTTCCGCCTGAGCAACTCTTAAATTAAAGCGGTCAGTCACCAAATGTCACTCACTCCATTGTCTCGCAAGAAAGTCATCAGTATACATTGCACGCTCTTATACTCGTCGTCGTGAGTCCTTCAGAAAAAATGACATCTGCCAATGCCCCGTGTTTTTGACATTTTTTTTCTGCAAGCTGCGTACATATCACATATCTCATATCACATGTGCACAATATGCAGCCATTATTTTTATGAAAAAAAACAACGTGCGCGTACGTCTGATACCTTAGAATCACATAATCACATATGTGCTGTACCACCGTGGCCAAGTTTAAACATAAAAGGGCAGATTAACGCCGCTGTTCTGTTCTGTTCTGTTTTCACTGTTTTGTTGTGGAAAGGTTGAGCTGCATATTGCCTCGGCTACTCCATATCACAAAGTTCTGCAGCAAAAAAAAGAATAATACACAACAGTACCCAAAAATAATTAAATACAGAAAAGACAAAAATATGATAGCACACTGAAACCAGTTCAACTATCATGACAATAAACAGTTTTCTTGGAGCAGTTGACACAGTCATAAACTGTTTACACGCACACCTTCCTTTTCTACTGTCAGTATACGCGTAAACATATTTTATATATATCCATCTCTGGCTGTTTGTCATAGGCGCTTGTCCAGTCCAGCCTCCACTAAAACGTCTGTCAGAAAGATTATTGCCTTTTTCTGGAGACGCATCTCAGGCCATGGTCCAAGTAGTTTCTTTATTGCGAGGGGCTGTCTGTCAAAACTTGGTAATTTGTTCTTTAATATTTCGCTTTGATTCGCGTATTTCACGCAGTCCAAAATAATGTGTTGAACAGTTTCTTCTGCATGACCACAATGGCATTCCGGTGAGTTGGATCGATGTACCTTGTGCAGCAAGCTGTTTGTGTATGCTACTTCTAATCGAAGTCGATGTATTAATGTCTCTCGGTGTCGTGGAAGGTCTGTCATTATGGAAAATTTTCTGTGTGGGGCAACTTCATAAAGAACTGTTTCCTTTGATTTAGGGCTCTCAAACCACTTCTCCATTGAACAATGCGTGTTGTCTCCTTGCGTTATAAAATGTCGTATATCCGCCCCAGACATAGGGATTGTGCAATCCCGTCCTTCCTTCAACGCTTTCTTCGCGAGGCTGTCAGCCTCTTCATTTCCCTTTATTGCAATGTGGCTGGGTATCCATTGGAATACGATGTTGTGACCTTGCAATGATGCATATTTCACAGTTTCTGCAATACATTGTGCTCTTTCACTATTTTCGTAAAGTGATCTCACATTTCTGATTAGGTGAAGAGGAGGTTTGCTATACGTGCATATCACCCACTTTCGTGGCTCAGGATTCTCACAGATAAGCTCAACTGCTCCAAAGATAGCCACCAATTCTGCTGTTGTCGATGAAGATTTGTGCAATAATTTGTACATTCTCTTTTTCTGAATTTCGGGTATAAAGACCACACAGGCTGACGCTTCTTCAGTGCATGATCCGTCTGTATATCTTCGTTTTTTCATTATGCAATTTATGATGCTGATGATGTACCATCTATGCCGCTACTAGAGGTGCCATGTCTGCTTTCTTCTCTATATCGCCTATTTCATGGATAACGTTGAGAAGTGGCAGCATTCAAGTTGGTTTTGAAGGTTTCCATTGTTTGAATTCTGGTACTACTGCTTGAAATGATAATACACTATCCTGTAGTGTCGTTGCCGTCCTTTGTGTTAGTGCACCACATAAAGAATGACTTTCATCTTGCGTGAAAATTCTAAATAAATTTCGAGATGTTTCTTTAGTCCGGAGTACTGCCAAATGTGGCTGTCGAGCCTCTGCATACACTAAGCACTGGAAGTTGACCGTGGCCACCCCAGACATACTCTCAAGCTCCTTACCAATAACAAGCGAAGTCTCGTTTCGGTGGAGGCTGGAAGTTCGTGATGCAGAGGCAGTGAGTAACTTACGATGGGGCGTATTCAGGCAACATGTAGGGCTAATATTGACTCTGTAATACCACCCCATTCGGCCCCGCAGAAATGCCGGAGGATTCGAATAGCATGATTCACTTTTTGTTCAAGGGACTGGACATGAGGCGACCATGTTAGTCACAGGTCTAAAATTACTCCAAAAATTTATGAGTTTTAACCATTTGAATAAGCTGGTTTTGCAGAATACTCAGGAAATCTCCAGGTCTTTTCAATGCAAACGGTAGTATGGCTGTTTTAGCCAGACTCAGTGTCATACCTCTTTTTTTAGAAAATGGTCTACATAATTCAATCCTTCTTGTAAAGTTTGTTTTACATCCAAAAGAGATGTACCAGACGTTCATATATTTATATCATCAGCATATACTGAGCATCTGATGTTAGGTGGAAGACTATACGGGAGCTGCGCCATGACTGCATTAAAGAGAGTAGGGCTTAGCACGCTGCTCTGCGGCACTCCTTGGTTGACGACATGTTCTGACATTGGGCCCTCCTGCGTAACTACAAAAATTTGCCGGTGCTTCCGGAAGTCAGCGATCCAACGCAGTATCTTACACTTGAATCCCTGTAACGCCAGGCCTTCCAGAACGTGGACGTGACCCACTGTGTCGTATGCTTGGTGGAAATCAAGGAATACAGTGATAGTGATGTTTCCTCACGTTTGTTCTTTTTCAACCTCTGTGATTAAATCCAGAATGCAGCCCATTGTGCCTCTACCTCTTCTGAGACCGGCTATGCTTTCTGGTAGTAGTTTTTTCATGCCTTGCCACCATAAAGTTTGTTCTTTGATCAAATTTTTCATCACTTTTGAAAAAAAAAACTTGTCAAACTAACCAGCCTAAAGTAGTCCAACTGCACAGGGCTTTTCCCTGGCTTTAGCAGCGGCACTACTTTTGATATCTTCCCACTTTCCGTAGCTTTTTCTTCTCGCCAACTTTCATTGTAGATGTCGAACAGCTGTAATTTTCCTTTCCGGCACAAATTAGCTAGTGCAGCGTATGTAACTCCAACTGTTCCTGGTGAACTTGTTCGTTTTACTGAAGACAGCACATATTGGAGCTCCTCTGGTTTGAAGTTGTCATCCAGATCTAAAGACCTGACCAGAGAGAACTTTGTTACAACCACCGAAGCTGATTCTGCTGAGGATTTATATTCGCTAGTTTGGACGGTCTCTCCATTTCTCAGTATACGATCGCAAAATTCTTCGGCAATCAGACTTTTGCAAACTCCTCGAGACAGTGCTAGAGCCTATAGTGGTCTCGAGTGGACTACTGGCTGTCGGAGGGCGCGTACCATGTTCCACAGTTGAGGCGTCGAGGTAAGTAGCGAAATTGAGGCACATAAATCTTGCCACCTTTTGGAAATCTTCTAATTACCCGACCTGTGATATATTCTTTCAGATTGGCGTCGTATTGCCCGAAGTCTCTCATACTCAGCGTCAACACCCGAATACCCATCTGGAATGGGTACTGCACGAGTTGCTTTTGTTAGAAAATGCTTTATCTTCTATGCATACGTTTCAGCGTCAGAACAAGGTTCAAAATTTAGTCTCTGTAGTTCTGGAAGGATTGCCCAATTTGTAATTCTTGTTGTGCAGTTAATTCTCGTTTTCTTCAACTTTGGGTGATATATGAATACTGGCAAGTGATCACTTCCTTTTGTATCAGCGTCATTAATCCAGTCTCCTCGAGCCGCTAATTCAGAGGAGCAGACAGTGATGTGTAGTACGCTGCAGTGGTTACGCCCCCGTAGAAACGTCGGAGAACCATCATTTAGTATAGCGTAACGATCGTCTTCGCATATTTTCACTATTTTCACATTATAACGCTCACTACCTACAATTCTTGGTGCGCGTTACAATCACCACATATAATTATGGGATCATGATCAGATCACACACTGCAGCCAACTCTGCGTATGGAACGTTTGCTTGATGGTGCACGTATCACTAACTACAGTTACAGTAACGTTAACAAACTTCGTCTTGCATCTAACAAATTCCGGCGCATCTGTGTTTGAAGTAGCCACAAGTGCCAATGGTATATCGCGTCTCACACACAACATCACTCTGCTTTTTCCAGCAGGATGTTCTGCTTGGTACACCACATAACTGGACAAGCGAAAGCTAGTGGATACTCTTGTTTCAGAAATACACAAAATTGAAAACCCGTGCTGAGCGACGAATTTCCAAAAATCTCCATTCTTATTCTGCAAACCGTTGTAGTTCGACTGGAATATTGCACTTCTTTTGTACCAGTTAGTCCGGTAGTCATGAATAGTCCGGTAGCCATGATTACTACAAGATAAGATGCTCAACATCTAGCAGCAATTTCACCTCTGGTAAAGAGCCTGTTTGTGGCAGGGACCGTAGAATTGCTTTAAGAGCCGCAAATATAATTGGCAAAATAACTTGCTCGTTGCCGGCTGTCTCCACCGAGATCGCATTTCTTGAACAATTTTTCCTCAGCAAGCTGCTGTGACCCTTACTTTTGGTTGTCAGTGGCTCTTTGGCTGTGTCTGGCGCGGCAGAAGGTTCCCCTTCAGCATGTTCTTGGGCCCGAACTTCTTTTCCAACACGATGTTTTGGTTCTGAGCGTTTCAGTACTTTCAAGTAAGAGTCGTGGCACCACTGTTTTGCATTTCTTTGTGCCGCAGGAACATCTTCGACTATATCCGCAATGGGCGCTGGACCTCTTTGTATCTTAAGGTACCCTTTTACAATTCTCTCTTTTTGTGCAGCATATGCTAAACGGTTTCGAGAGCAGCGTGAAAACGACTCCGGATGTGGTCCAGTACAGTTTTCACACTTAGGTTGACACTTCGAGATGCATTCTTTGTAATTATGTGCGCACGCACATACATCGTATCTCTTGGTTCCCTGCAAGTCTTAGCCATATGCCCATATCTCTGGCAGTTTTAGAAACCTACAGCTGGCTCAATGTATTCCTCGACAGTGTGAACCGTAAAGCCGAGAGCAACTCTTTTTGGCAATGGCGTGTCATGTCTAAACTGGAGTATTACATTACGTACGGGCTGCATTGTGGCACTTCCATCTTCATTTCTTGCCCATCTTTTTTGTCGTGTGACTGAGAATACTCCAGCATCTTTAAGATAATCCAGTAGGTCATAATCACTGTATTCGAGTGGAACATCTCTTATCTTTGCTAGGGTCTTCATGTAAGACTGAGGTATCATCACTTGTACAGGCAATCCAGCCAGACTCTTGATCAGCAGTAACTTGTTTGCCGAGTACAAAGACAGTACTCCAACACAAAAACTTCCGTCTCTGTTGATTCTTGATGATGTCACTTTCTCATTGATAGCAGAGATTATCTCAGATGGCAAGCGATTTAGATTCACCTTCCAGAAGGAGTCCTCGGCAGCCATTGGTCTGAACACCACCGGTATCCCCGTAGCTCGGTTCTTGTGATGGGTGACAACCGTGTAAGCTCCCTCGTCTTTCTTGGGTGCTTCTGCATCCATCTGTGTCATGTCATTAAGGGAGTACGTCGATGAGGCGTCATCATTGTCAACATCTTCTTCCTTCTCTGTACGCCCCTTCTTACACTGCGAGGCCTTACTGTTCTCTGTATGGGACGTCGATATCTTTGCTGAGCCTGAAGCAACTTGAAGTCGAGCGGGATGAATAAGTGATGCTCCGCTTGGCGCTAGCAGCATCTCGTTGTCCCCCATATCCGGGCTTTGCCAGGTATTTGGCACGGGCCCGCTAAGGGGCGATTCTGATCGCGATGCGTGGTAAAACTCCGACTCAACGATGTTTAGCGACCACTTTGGAGACAGGCCACTCACCGCACACACCGTAAAAAAATCCTGAACTCAATATAATCATTGAATTCAGAGAGCGAAATGATGCTACGGACTTGTTTCATTCACTTCTTCTTTCTCCCTGACCAAATAACGCCGCTCTTTCTACCAGCAACATTCCTGTCACAAAGTCGTGTTTTCTTTTGTGACGCCTTATTTTTTTATTTACCCATTTCTTAGCGACACATCAGCGAATGGGAGCATTTGCGACTGAGTATAACAAGGAATGCTACTATCACAGATTCCAAAGCGTTTGGGCTAACAATAATCCTAACAAACTGTTGTACGTGTCGGTCTTGGCTTCTTGATCTCACCTGCCATGAAAACGTAGTAAACAAAGATCGCAAGAATTCCTAATGATGCTTTACGAGAAATAATTGCTGAGTTAACTGGCTTTACATTGCAAAAAAAAACAGAACTGTCATAAGATCGAGGAAGAAGTTCTAGTCCGTGCCTGCTTTAGTTGAGCCACTGGGCGACGAAAGGATGAGCCGCTTTTGACTAAGCAGCTTCGTTCGAACGGATGGGCACAAGATCTCCGTGGAGGTCGAACGCGCAGTCGAACGCTGCAGTAGCTCGCTCTTAACCGCTGTTCCAGCTGCCATCGACTCCTGGCGAACCACTTACTCTTCGTTCGCGGTGTCCTGGTGCATCCTCCAGGGGGGTGCTGAATTAGACATCATGCTGTGATGTCTCTCTCTTCTCCCGGCCAGGCAAATGCTGCCTGGTCGGCCTTTCTGGGTCCCAATGAGTTACCAATCGATCTTTTCTTACGCAGCGGTGTGAGCAGCGTTCCAGCGGTCTTGGTTCCCTCTAACGGAGATTCCATTCAGATGAAAAATCCAAAAATCATTCAGGAAGAGCTCCGGAAGGTGACTGAACACTAATAGTTGATCACTGAGGTGTGACAGTTCGGTCGCGGAAGTATTATTTGCTGTTCTCTGGACCAGGCCTGTGTGTCAGATCTCCTCAAATGCACAATTTTTGCATCTCTACCGGTGACCTGTTTCATACCTCCACATTTGGCATGTGTCAAAGGTTTAGTCCATGGGGTGGACTTGAGCCTAACTCCTCCAGAAATTTTAGAAGTGTTTTCCGTAGCAGGAGCCGTATCAGTGTTCCGGTGCTCGCGTATCATCGACAAAAAGAAGATCCCGACTGAGTCGGTGATAGTTACGTTTGCCGGTACAACTCGACCAACTGTAATCAAGGCGTGACCACTAATATACCGGGTTGAATCGATAACCCCTCGTCCACAGCAATGCGTCAAATGCTGGCGTTACGGTCATAGCATAAAGGGGTTCAGATCGGTGGTCCATTGTCAGATGTGTGCAGGGCAACATAACGCTAAAGAATGTACAGCACATGAAAGGCGTTGTTGTCTGTGCAATGAGTCTCACGCCGCTGATGACATTAACTGTCCTGCAAGGGCTCAGGAAATGCAAACACTAGAAATCATTCAGCAAAAACGTTGTTCTAGACGCAAAGCTCGAATCATCATTGTAGAGTGGTCTCGGGGATACGCCAGTGCTATGAGTCGTCTCAATAAGGCGATAGATTCCTCTCTCCCACAAGTAATAGCATCAACTATTGAAAGGTCAATGGCAAAGGCTATGGAAAATCTTTTCCTAACCTTAACTGAATCCTTGACACAAATGGAGAACGTGCAGATGACACAAATGCTGCAGAGCGTCATACAACCGGATATGACTTCTTTGCCATCCTCACCACTTAAGGAGCTTAATGCGTGGTCGATATATTCAGCTTCAACGGTAACCATCCGGAAGAAAATAATACCTGCCGATGAATAGGTGTACTCCCCAGGTAACATGAGCCGTAAGCTTATGATTCCGGGAGAGCAGGACTTGAATTAGAGTTCTGATTCAAGTTCCCATAAATCGCAAATGGACTCAGAATTTAGAAACATGAAACGGCGTGCGTCGCCTATAACTCAGGGTTCTCCATTGAATCACAAGATCAAGAGCAAAAATTATCGGAAGAAAAGCGCTTCAAAGCCGGACTTTTTGAAAGATAGCATCTTGGAGAAGGCAGTGCATATTGCCGGTATCTCGTCAAAATAGGTGGATTAAAAATATTACAGTGGAACTGCCGATCAGTTTTTCTGCATCAACTGATTTATATTACCTTTGTAACCAATAAGTTTCTAATCTAATTCTTTTGCAAGAAACTTTGCTTTCACAAGAAAATAGTTTTTATATAAAAATTACCGCATCTGTAGGCTAGACCGACCCTCTATGAGTGGCGGCTTAGCCATATTTATTACTTCAAAAATTGCTCATTGAGTTTAAAATACAGGTCAAGTAATGGATTCAGACAATGAAATTTTAGCGTTATATATCTATCTTCCGGGATTCCCCACTTTTTTGTTGGTGAATGCTTATTTTTCAGCGGGTGTTCAAGATATTTCTGTGCCTAATTCTTGAATTTTGTCATGTAGAAAGCAAATAGTATTGGCGGGTAACTTCAATTCTCACCATACATCGTGAGGTTTCAGAACCGATATGAGTGGGAAGCGTTTGTGGGATCTGGTTTCACAGTGTAACCTAACATGCATTAACACACGAACACCCACTTTTGTTAGTAGTCTGTCTCAATCCACGATTGACCTTACTTTCTTCAGTCCTAACCTCACTATCTCTACATGGTCTACCCTAAAATTGGATGAAAGTAGTGACCACTTGCCTATATATTTTGAGATTGTATGTCCGGTGACCTCGGTAATAAGCCACTCAATAACTTGCATAAATTTAACACATTTGAAAAAACACTATGGGCTGCCTGGTCACACCGAATAGTTGAAAGTGAAGAGCAAACGGCCATGAATTTAAGTAACGTGATAAAAAATCGGTAAATAAATCAAAATTCTACATAAACGTCAAGGGAACTATCAAAGGTCCTTCTAATCCTTGGTCGAATTCAACTTGTGCACGCGATTACACACTAAGAAGAGCTGCGTGGCGTAAACTACTTTACAACCAATGCCCTAGAAAGTGGAGTGACTACAAATACGCGGCTGTCATTTTTAAGAGAACAGTTGCCGCTGCGAAAGACAGCTATGACAGTCCACGTTCTGAGTTTCTGTGAAAACCTAGCAACAGGAAATCCCTCTTCAATTTCCTCAGAACCAAAAAACTTATACCTTCATCCAACAACATTGAATCAGTGGTTTCTACTCCAAGTGAACGGTCTAGTTTTCTCGAAGATATAGCAAAAGGACTTGAAAGTCGCTTTATGTCTGCCTTCTCAAACCATTCGCGATCTTCCGAGAAAAGTGACAGTTTTGAGGAGATCACTGCTTTCGAGTTAGAACAAGCAGTTAGAAACTTGCCCAATACTGCGCCAGGTCCTGACGGCATAACTAATTCGACAATAAAAATCATCCATAAGATTTTACTCCGGGTTCTCCTGACATTGGTTAACCACTCTATAAGAAACTCGTGGATTTTACCTGATTTGAGAATCGCTAAGATAATCCCTTTATTAAAAAACAAGGTGCTCGGTTTACGATAGATAACATCAGGCCTATAGCACTTAATTCTAATCTGGTAAAACTAATTGAAAGTATCTTACGCATTAGGATAGATAATTGGTTGAATGAAAACATGGTCTTGAGACCATGCCAAATTGGCTTCAGGCGTGGTTGCTCAATCTGGTGTGCCCATGTCAATTTAGAAAGTACAATACAGCTTGCCCGGTATAAGAAACAATATTCCGCCTTAGTAACCAAGATATCACAAAAGCTTATGACAGCGTGGAACATTCAAAACTAATAAATTCACTTAAAAACGCAGGTGTACCACAACACTTTGTAGCATGGGTGAATTACTCCTTAAACGACAGGGAATTTTACTGTTTTCAGTCTGGTTTGTCGTCTCTAAGGCACAAACAAACTAGAGGTCTCCCACAAGGATCAGTGTTATCGCCACTGTTGCTTATTATTTTACTATGCACTATTCCTGTACAGGTGGATGTGCAAGTGTATGTATATGCCAACGATATCGCGTTTTTCGCTACAGCTGCAAGCATACATTCACTTTATCTAAGTCTGCAGACGTATATGAACGCTCTGCAAACGTGGTTAGAAAAAATAAATTTATCCCTGAATGTCAAAAAAAAGTACCATGGTAGTTTTTCCTCTGAGTGTTCCAGTCCATATCGCTTTGCATTACCGGCAAAACGTTATCCCGCAGGTAGAATCCGTTAAGTATTTAGGGATCACTTATACGGAAAAACTTAATTGAAGTCCACATATACAAAACATGGCTGCCAAAGGAACACGTTCGCTGGGGATGCTTCGTAGACTCAGCAGCAAACGTGCAGGTTTGCGCCAGGATGTTCTCATCGTTATTTACTGCATGTATATTCGCCTGATATTACAGTTTTGCTGCGTCTTGTTTTCCGGTGCACTTGCTTACAAACTACGACCACTGGTTCTTTTAGAACGCGAATCGTTACGATTAATTCTTGGACTTTCAAAATTTGTATCAAATACTATCATGTACAAAGAAGCGCGCCTGCCTCTCTTCGTACTCGGTTTAACATCCTAACCGTGCGTACATTTCTAAAGATCTATGCATCACCATTGAGGAGATCGCAATATATTTTTCTTGAACATCCGATGGAATTTTTCGGCCATCAGTGGCCAAGATTACAGCTTCACCAAGTCATTTTTGCACTGACACAATTGAAAACATTACAAGTGCAGCTCCGTAAGATCCTAATCATAAGCACAACTGTGCAAACAATTCGAATAAAATTTGATGACATATTTCCAAAGAATTGCAAACATTTACCCAGTAGATACTTAAACTGCATTTTGGAGGACCATTTATCTAGATTAGAAACGGCTGCAGTGATAGCAACTGACGCTTCAGTTTGTGAAAGTAAGGCATTGGTGGGAATTGCATCATTATATTTAGATTGGTTTTTTTCACTTCGATTACCAGACTTTGCGGAATTACTTGCCATTATATTAGCTCTATGAAAATTACCCCTATCACTATCAGAAGCCGTCATTCTGACAGACAGCCTATCCGTCTGTTCCTCTTTACCTATATCAAATTTTTCAAATTCTTTAGAAATATTTCATTCCCTCATTCCAAGACATATACGTATTATTCGCTTGGTATGAGTACCTGGACACAAAGGCATTCCTCTAAACGAACAAGCGGATGCACTCGCACTTTTATCATATAATGGTCCGATAATGTATATTCTGCCGACGTTGACGTTTGTAACAGTGGCACGTTTTGAAAATTTTGCCGTATCGGACAACTTCGCAAAGTCTGCGTTGTCAGTTTCTGAGTTCCCCCACCTCACTTATTGTTGGAAAAATCGATGGTGTCCCTTCAGAAGGACCGAGATCGCAGTTACCAAAATACGATCTCGAGTCCCCTCACTGAATTTTTACCTACACAGGTCTGGTCTGGTACACTCACCTTTATGCCTCCATTGCAATGAGTGTGAATCTCTTGATCATTTCTTTCTAACGTGCAGATTATTCACCAGTCAGAGGAAAAGACTTCTGGACGAAGCGCTTCAAAGGTTGAGATTAAATTTATCCCTTCCGGTTCTTCTTTTCTTTGGGGCTACCGAGCTGAGTTTTAGCCACAGAAGTGTTTGCGAAGCCGTTTGCAATCTCCTTCGGAAGACAAGAAGAATAGAATGCTAAATTCATCGTTAAACAAAATTATTAATATCACGCATATGCATTAAAATTAACATTTGAAATTATGAACACTTCCTTTTATATAGCCAGACACCGATCGTTTCATGGCCGATATACCATGGTGGGTTGCGCCAGGATAAAAAAGGGACAAACAAACAAACGAACTTCCTGCTAGTTTCTTAAATGTGTAGCATTTCTTAGTGAGCTTCGGTGACTTTCAGAGTATCTATCTATCTATCTATCTATCTATCTATCTATCTATCTATCTATCTATCTATCTATCTATCTATCTATCTATCTATCTATCTATCTATCTATCTATCTATCTATCTATCTATCTATCTATCTATCTATCTATCTATCTATCTATCTATCTATCTATCTATCTATCTATCTATCTATCTATCTATCTATCTATCTATGTTCCTAGCCGCGTACGTTTGGGTGCTCTCGTGGTCACCCCTATAACATGTCGTGAACAAAATTAGCTTGGGAGGGTAGATTGTTTTAAGAAAATGATACACTGGTCAAGACAGTGGCATCACCAGACAGTGGCACATACCCACGGGTGGGTATGTACCACTGATATGAAGGTATGTACCACAGGCGATTGGCACTTTAGTATCTACCCACGTATGACGTGAACATACATGGACAATTTGAACGCACAAGCGTTAAGAAATACCCGACATTGGTAGCATCAACCCGACGAATGCAAATAATAAACGTCAGGGCCCCAGCTGGAAATAACCTA
Source organism: Rhipicephalus annulatus (assembly GCA_013436015.1). Taxonomy (NCBI): domain Eukaryota; kingdom Metazoa; phylum Arthropoda; class Arachnida; order Ixodida; family Ixodidae; genus Rhipicephalus; species Rhipicephalus annulatus. The sequence continues at coordinate 610,878 of WOVY01012538.1, forward strand.
AGCATTCTGCGTGGCAATGAAGAATTTTATGTAGGCGAAAATGCTGTAGGCTCGTGTGCTCAGATTTGGGTGCACGTCAAAGAACCCCCGGTGGTCGAAATTTCCGGAGCCCTCCACTATGGCGTCTCTCATAATCCTATGGTGGTGTCGGGACGCTAAGTCCCCCATATCAATCAATCAATCAATCAATCAATCAATCAATCAATCAATCAATCAATGAAGCATTTTACCGCAGAGCTGCGCAGGTCTCGCAAATACTTTTCAGATAGACGCTTGTGTTCGTGAAACGTCAATAGTGGTTTCAGTGCTGCCTACCCAATATTAAAAACATTACATATGTACTCCATTGATGCAGCTGTCACGTCGGGTTAACGTCAAGTGTAGTTACTTGCCATGAAATGAAGTCAATTTATGTAGCAGTGCCCAGGGCCAGCATCCTCGCGAGAATCAGCTCTTCATATCAGCTTCTGGTTTTGCTAATACGCTTGTTCCAGTTGGTATCGTTGCGCAAGTGCAAACAACTGGTTATATAAACATCTGCAACTTTTGAGAATATGTCTGTGAGCGCAACATTCGTACATAAATTTAGCAATGTTTCATGACTTGTCGCTCAATTAAAAAATATTGCATCAGTTTCCCTCCACACGCTTCACATAAGGTTGATGGCAAAGTACGTAGGATCTGCCAAGTTTTTTTCTTTTCTTCTTTTTTGCTCAGTAATTTAACTCTTCGAAATAACGCGACCATGAGCAGATGAAGATAGTGAACCACATTTAAGCATTTCAACCGTGCACGAATAGACGCAAAAGAACGCGGCCTGATAAAGACTTTCGAAAGCTGAATTTGATCCTGTATATAGAGATGAGGTTCGTATATATCAGAGAGGCTGATCACAATAAGTGGCTAAGCTACGCGACCAAGCGATGACATACAGATTTCTATGCATTATTGTTGCTTCTAGCCCACTCTGAACGCCGATATTGTAATCCGGGTGTAAAAAATTGTGCGATCTAACGAAGACCTCGCAGAGCTCGTTTACACAGTATAATCAACGCCAAACAGTCACTATGCACAAATCAAGATGTCTATTGTTTGGTAGTTTGTGAATTATTGCCGCAGAGAGAGTGCATGTGCATACGAACAGAAGTTGGTAGTGCTTCTCAACGAAAAAAAAGCAACAACAAGACGTTCGCTCTACTAGATAGTTCGAAGACAGGCAAGAGATGGTTCATGAACTTTGTGGCAAACCAGCGCAGGGAACCGGAGGAAGAGTACACCGGTCATTCAATACACCGCACGTTAAAGTAGCCCACCTTAGGCGGAGACAAATGACATGACGCTGTTGCCCTTCTTGCCTGCTCCGTCCAAAGTCGGCAACTTCAATGTATGGTGTAATGACAGGTCACCAACTAGCCCAGCTCTCAATCTTATTGCACTGACTATCAGCTGCTTTCTTTTTTGAACCAGAAGAAATTATATAGGAAGGTGAACAAATATCAAAAAATGACACAAATGTTATGAAGTGAGTCAGACGATCAGTTTTTTTATCAATTTAGATAAGTGTTGGCTAGATGCGGCTCATGCATATTTCATAAACACATGCACATGGACAAAAAGAACGTAAAAATAATGACATGGCGGCTAGAATCCCCTCCTTCCAAGAAATCATTTTGCTTTATACGTAGTAGTGGGAAGAAAGCATCTTCTAGGCCTTTTTGTGGAATATTAAAAAGTTTAGGTACTGCATAGTTTGCATTTAGTGGGATTAGGATTAGGATGTTGTAGGTTGCCGGTGGCATTTAGCGGGAGGTTGTGGTCATTCTTTGCCACTGATTATTTGCAGATAATGCCGTTCATTTTGATCCTTTGAATAAAATGTCTAGCCTCCATTCGTCTTTGTTGAACTTGTGAAGGCTTTTTGAAAGATTTTGCAAACTGTGCTTCCCTTTCTTAATTTTTTTGCTTGCTTTTTGTGGCAGTGGAGAAATATCTACTAGTTGCCGTAGTGACCGATGCCTCAACAATGTCGCGGGTACCGCCTGTGTTACTTCTGGTCCGACTTTCCTGGAAAACAAACATACGAATAGTAGAGACAGGCAGACGGACAAAAAAGACTGTGGAGAACTTATGACGGTTCTGCACACATCACTGCAGAAAAACACATTTAAACAATCGGCGCACTCTTTCGATCTTCGTCGTGTGGGGCAAAAACACGCAGCGCTTGTCCTGTCTTTTTCCATGCACCACATGCTTTGTCTGTTTAGTTCGTTTTCAATCCCAAATGAATGGTTATGTTGACTGACTCAGTCCCCTGATCTCATCTTCTTCTGGTTATCAAGGATGGCATCTGTTCAATGCAAAAAAAAGCGAAGTCAGAAACCCCGAAAGTCTCCTCACTATCGCGTGGTTTTAAGACGTTGGTAATAAACCCATCCTACTGGGTCTATTGGGGCCGCGATACATCTACTGTTGCTAGTTCTGAACACGAACAATATACTTTGGGCTATGAATGAAGCAAGCAATGAATTGTGAGTGAGCATCTCAACTGAGGGCGGCGCTTGTAATAGCAATCAGCGTACATCTGAGAGTGGTAAAGGTGGTAGTGTGCGGGCTGGTTGGCTGTCGGCACTCAATTCCGCAGTTCAAAAATTAAACAGATACACAAGAGAGAAGCCGAAGAAAGCACGGGTGTCAGAGGTCAATGCTCTTTACTGCAAGTAAACACACATACATGTTGATCAAGTGCGCACGTACATCATCACACTGCAAGGAGCTCTCTTTTTTCGTGCTCTTGACACGTCGCAACTTAGCATGCGCAAGATGCATCCAAATAGTCAGGCTCCTTCCGGGACCACGCAACAAAAAAAAAAACACTGACGCCAGTGATTCGATAGGAAAAACCTTCTATTATTATACGAGAGGCACAATTCTTGCCTTTTCGTAACACCCGCCAAGCATAATATTCCGGAGTGCAGATGCAGCTGCTGCAGTAGTCCATCAAATGCCCTCCCCCCTCTCCACCCCCCCCCCCTGGCCGTGCGTACATTGCCACACGTTACACTCGATATGTAATTAAGATAGCACCTGGTTCGTTCGCTCAAACGGAGTCCCGTGCTTCTTAGTGCACGCACTGTTGGTTTCCCATCCATTCAGCACCGGGCAAGATGCGGTGATCACCACACAGTTGATCGTAAATTACCCTAAAAATGCAGGGAGGATACATTATATACATAGATGGCATGGTCTACAGGTATATCTCCATGTGGCCAGAGACGCCTTTGACCCACACATCGATAGCGACAGCTGCTTTTCTTTTACGGAAGGAGGTAGCACTTGATTCATTAATGCAAGTTTTAGCTCTTTGAACCACATGCGTTTTGTAGCCACATATCACGGTAAAAAAGTTGGGATACAGCTTGGACCACTCTGAACTAATAAAAAAATTGCCCGCAGCTTCCCTCGGGGGAACACTGAGGAGGATGCGGAGCATATAATTGGTTAACGGGGTGTTAAAGTGCGACTTACTTGGGTCGATGGCTAAATTGGTTAACGTGGTTGTGAAATGGGGTGTTAAATTGCGACTTACTTGGGTCGATGGCTAAATTGGTTAACGTGGTTGTAGGTGGGGGTGTTAAATGAGTGAACACGTACACACGTATGCGAAAGGGCGGCGCTGGTCGAAGGGACGTCGATCATTGTGTTTGTGGATTCGTTGGAATTCATTTCACCGCGACCTTGGACGTCGACGCGTCGTACAAACCAACCGACGAGCGGCAACTGAGCGAGCGAGCGCCGACCTTGAGTATATATACAGCGCGACGGCGCATGCACTGTCAGCTGTCGAATGTTCGAGAAGGGGGAGAAGCGCAACGGCGCATGCGCACGCGTCAGCTGCCGATGTTCTCGAAGCGCGACGGCGCATGCGCGCGCGTCAGCTGCCGATGTTCTCGAAGCGTGACGGCGCATGCGCGCTACATTATACAGCTAGCGAATGTTCGTGAAGAGGAGAAGCGCACGCGGTGTGTAGAGGAGGAAGGGTGCACAGATGCTGGAGGAGTGAAGCGCGCGCGGTGTGTAGAGGAGGAAGGGATGCACAGATGGTGGAAGAAGGAGGAGGAAGCTTGCGGACGGCGCCGCACTACAAGCCTCGAGTATTAGATGCTCCGCATCTAAAAGTGGCGTTGTTTTCAGCCGCTTTAGGGCAGCCCTCGCAAAGTCATGTGAATGTGACTATCTCGTTGGCCAATGAACTCATAAAATCAGTGGCCGAAGTCCTCTTATGAGCGATGATGCATGAAGAGCTGTTCATTGTCAATTCTCTATAGCCGGCAAAGTGTGAGGCCAGTGGCTCTGCTTTACACCCACCGCTCCTCCCACAGTATGAAGGTATCAGTGAGTCCCGAGTGCTTGTCGTATTTTCTTCCCCAGAAAAGTTGATTCACATCTAGCTGTGGATGACTGGGTGCAAAGGTGCTATTCTGCTATTTAGGTGGTGAATAAGCTACAAACTCTATGCATGGCTTCATTACACGTGGTTTTTCCTGCGTGGCGCCTTACAAGGCAATGCTACGTTTTACCCTGCCCCTCGTCAACATGGTAAAGGTTCATGTACTCGACGGCTGCCCCTGAGCTTGCGGGTTCGATCGTGGCCGCGGCGGACGCATTTCCGTGGACATGAAATGGTACAGGTGTGTACACTGTGTCCGTTCAAGTTAGAGAAGGCCGAATGATGGGAATTACCGGAGCCCTCCACTATGGCGTCTCCTATAATACAATTGCGGTACTGAGCCTTTGTTAGAACCCAAGTTATTATTACCCTGTCCCTTCTTCCATCCACTCCTCACCACTTTCACTTCCCTTGCCTGCCCCCCTCGCTATACTCTAAATGAACATTTTTGGCTGTGCTATACAGCGTTCAGCTAGGTTAATACAAGCGATCACAGGAGATGACCAAGTGCGATAGTACATGACATAGGGGGCCACTATAGGGCTGTGTAAATAGATGAGCGTAAATGTATGTGCAAAAAGATGTATGTGTAAATAGATGTGTATCTATATATATATGTGTGCGTGTATGCATTCTATCTTCTATTTCTCATTTTATTAATGTGTATTTCCGTATCTATATATCTGTTAAACAAAAGGTACTTATTGCATGTGAATAAAACTTCAAACTTCAAAAAAAAATCACTGACTACGCGAAACTTCTTGATAATGGGCAACAAGATAACAGGATAGTTGAGTGTCATTGATCCTTCAACGTTATGAAGAGGTCAGTTCTTACAGTGCAGCGCGTTGTATAAGCGCTTCAAGAAGAAGCTGTTTCCCTCTTTTCAGGTCATTAAGCTGGAGGTCGAATAAACCGAAATAATAATAGAAAGCTCGAAATACGGCTTTTAACTGCCTGCTTTGTTCATGTTCGTAATGGCGCCGTTACTCAATGGCTAAGATTAATTTTACAGTGCTGCAAAGTTTGTTGCAGATTTTACTTCCAATACTAGCAGCTTACGGGACGCCATGGACCTTTTCATATGAGTGGACTCAGAGCATGTTATCGAGGTTTAGTTATCTTTTTTGTTTGTCGGAGAGCGTATATCTGCCAACTACTCCCTGTGGTTGCTTAGATCCATTACCTCAACCACTACCGCATTTGGCGGTCAGTTCTGGCTTATATATTTTTCGCCGACATTTCATTTCACGCGCTACTCGTCGCTTTCAGGCGGAAATGGCCTCAGCCGGCGGCAGCGGACCGTAATTGCTCGAGGAAATGAGAGGAGACACATAGCTGAGTGCGCACATGGCGCCGCTAATTTGGGTGGTTCTCCTTCAGATCTGCTTTCACCTAACCGCTCATGCGCAGCAATAGGTCTCAAGAAATGACGAAAGAACGAGCGGAAAGCAGATGGCGTGCTACCCCTTCGCGCATCATCTCAAAGAAACGCGATACCAAGGAGAGCTAACGAAAGCTGACGTCGTGTGCCCGTTAATTCCACCGACGCACGAGTCGCGCATGACAAGGCAGAACAATTGATTGCGTGACTGAGCGCGATTTCGGGATGTTTCGTGGTGGCCATTGGCGGTTGCGGTTCGACACCTCTTAAAGAAGGGTTGCATTGCGCGTTCTAGGGTGCTATGGTCAGCCGATCACTTTCGGCGATACTTTCCCTTTCGTAGATTTATAGCGCCTTCCACATCGGATTCTACAGGCAACCATATCTTTGGCGCGCTGTTTCAGCGTGGAGGTTACATTGTCAGATTTTTGTGAGAAGTATGTGCGGAGCTTGCACGACGACAACCTTGTAACACTTCGCGGCAGTAAAAGGATTTGCGAAAATACGCCAAGAGAATTGTCGCAATGACTGTTGTTTGGAATTTCAAACGAGATGGCGGCGTCTGCACTGATATTCACGTTTCGAAAAACATAATGGCATGAAAAAATTGGCAGGTCCCACATACAGGGAGAATCGATGATATGCGAAGCACGAATGAGAAAGGTTTACATGTCACTTTCAACTCAGCAGAACGTTACTAGGTGCAGGTAAATGATGCCGTACACGACTTCCGCGTCATGATTATCAAGTTTGGATGTGTCGTTTACCTTGATCATTTATTCACGTCACGTGATACCAAATAGTATATGTAGAGCTGGCGAAACGGCCACGAGCATGCTATGAGCGTGGTATGTTGTCATGTTCTTACACGGCACGAAGTGTCAGGATTATCATATTTGCGCCCTGCCGCGGTGGTCTAGTGGCTAAGGTACTCGGCTGCTGACCCACAGGTCGCGGGTTCGATTCCCGGCTGCGGCGGCTGCATTTCCGATGGAGGCGGAAATGTTGTAGGCCCGTGTGCTCAGATTTGGGTGCACGTTAAAGAACCCCAGGTGGTCGAAATTTCCGGAGCCCTCCACTACGGCGTCTCTCATAATCAAATGGTGGTTTTGGGACGTTAAACCCCACATATCTATCAATTATCATATTTGCACCAGTCATATATTTCGTCATGCATTCACGTCACGGAACACCAAAGTTGGTATATGTGGAGCTTGCAAAACAGCCACGAGTGCATCATGAAGGGCCCAATATACTCCAATGTAGTGTTGACGCGTGCACCCACTGGGCACAGTGACGCTGCGTTAGCAAAACGCGAGCACTCCATATTCTGACGCCAGGCGGCACAACCGTCGGCGCGGCTTCAACCGTCGGCGCGGCTGGCACGACCTTCAAAATGCGACGCGCTGAAACGCGCATGCATCAAAGCAACGCAGTGCGGTGCGCGCCGGTGAGTGTATGGCAGGACCGGCGCCTGGCATGGCGACGCCGGCGTGACGTGATGAAATAAACGCCGGCGAGCATGCGTACCAAGTCACGTTGAAATGTATTGGAGCTTTGACTGTGGCATGTAGTTATGTTATCTCATGACACGCATCTCATGATTATCATGTGGGCACCAGTCACACACCTTCGTCATCCATTGGCGTCATGTAATACTAAACTCGACATATGAGTAGATAGCGAGACAGCCGCGAGCACGTCATGAGCGTAGCATGTAGTCATATTGTTACATGACACGCATCAGATGTTTATCATGTTTGCACCAGTCACATAAATTCGTCATCTATTCACGTACCGTAATACCAATATTTGTATATGTGACGCTAGCAAAACGGCTGCGAGCGCATCATTAGCGTGGCATGTAGTCATGATGTTACATGACACGGATGTCATGATTTCCGTGTTAGGGTCTGTTGCTTGTGTTCGCCATGCAATTATGTCATACCATACCAGTTTTGCATCATGCCATGTGAACAAAACCACCGCAAAAGCGACAGGACCATGAAATGTAAATCATGACAGTCATAACATACATGTCATGATTTGCATGTTTTGACTAGTCAAATGTGTTCCTCGTATAGTCATGTTATGCCACACCTAGTTTGGCATCAATGCCACTATCGAAACGGCCAGAAGAGCTGAAAGTCGTAGGCAGCTAGATAGATAGATAGATAGATAGATAGATAGATAGATAGATAGATAGATAGATAGACAGACAGACAGACAGATAGATAGATAGATAGATAGATAGATAGATAGATAGATAGATAGATAGATACGCTCAAATTTGCCGAAGTTCCTTAAGAAAGGCTTCGCATTTATTAGCCGGAGCACGTGTTCATATTCATAAAACAGTAGCTTTGCCTCTGGAAACTTCAAGCGCCGACAATTATTTGGTCAAGTGTCTCCGTTTCGGAATACCACACCTTATACTATATACCACACCACATACTGGCACTCTATTACGTAGCGCAAATGACTCGCAGATACGGCCATCAGCACAGTGCACCGTTAGATTTTTCCCAAGTGATGGGATCCGGCATCATATTCAGTTTGCCATGCTGGATTCTTGTGCTTTTATGCTTATTTTAGGATGCGACTTTCTTTCTGATGCTGCTGCTTCCATCTCTTGTCGACAACGACTCATACATATGCGAGAGACAGATGATATTTCCCCGAAATTATCACGTGACCGGCTACGAACAGCCAATGACTTCCTTGTGCTACCTAACCACGAGCACGTTATCACGGTTATGTCTGACTCCATTGACCACGGTGAGGTCCTAGTCAGTCCATCAGCCCGTTGTCTATCCAGAGGGATTGCACTTTCATCGAGTCTTGTCCGCTTCTCCAACGGCACCGCATTTCTCGCAGTACTGAATATCACCAATGAGCCGATTCTGCTGACCAAGGGCACTGTTGTAGTTTCCAGCGTGGACACACAACCTATCTTTTTAGTGGCTTCGGACACCAGTCTGGTGGAATCACGTTCAATACCAACAGATGCTCCACCCACTCGTCAATACCATCAGCACGGACCTCACTTCCCCGCAAGCAGACGAACTACTGGCGTTGTTGTCTAAGCATAAATTTTCTTTCGACGTACATTCCACTGCTCTAAGCCAGACTTCTGCGCTGGCTCATCGCATACACACCGACGGAACTTCTATTGTCCGTCGTCGACCACACCGTGTTTCTTCCAGCAAACGCGAGATCGTCGACAAGCACGTTGCTGGTATGCTCAAGCAAAGCATCATCCGGCCCTCCTCAAGCCCTTGGTCGTCACTTGTCGTTCTCGTAAGAGCAAAAGACGGTGCGGTGCGATTCTGCGTTGACTATCGTGCATAAAACAAAGTAACCAGAAAAGACGTATATCCCTTGCCTCGCATTGATGATGCCTTACATTCCTTACAAGAAACGGAATATTTTTCGAACCTTGACCTGCGCTCCGGTTATTGAAAAATTCCAATGCACGAGGAGGACAAGGAAAAAACTGCCTTTGCCACAGCCGACGGACTTTACGAATTTAACGTCATGCCTTTCGTCCTCTGCAATGCGCCAGCAACGTTTGAACGACTGATAGACACTGTATTGCGGGGCCTTAAGGAAAAACATGCTTATGTTACCTTGAAGACATCATCATATTTTCTTCAACATTCGAACAGCACTTGCAGCACCTAGATGATGTTCTGACGTGTCTCGCAGCTGCTGGCCTTCAGCTCAACACCAACAAGTGCCACTTTGCTAGCAAAAGTATTGAAATACTCGGACATCTCGTCAGCGAAGATGGAATCCGGCCTGATCCCGACAAGATTACCGCCGTTCTTTACTTCCCGGTGCCTCAACGCCTCAAAGAGCTCCGAAGCTTTCTTGGCCTTGCGTCGTACTTCCGGCGCTTTATACCAAACTTCGCCACCACTGCTGTGCCACTTCACCAACTCCTTTCTTCGGTAACGTCATACGTATGGTCGGACGAATGTCAAATGGCTTTTGACACATTGAAACGTGCCCTAACGTCTGAGCCAATGCTTTGTCATTTCGATAACGCCGCACCCACTCTCCTCCATACTCCATACTGATGCCAGCGGACACGGACTCGGCGCTGTACTTTTGCAACGAACAGAGCGTTATGACGAACGTGTGATCGTATACGCAAGTCGCACCCTCACAGCAGCAGAGAAAAACTACACCATCACCGAGCAGGAGTGTCTCGCCGTTGTCTGGGCCATCCAGAAATTTCGACCATATCTTCATGGCCGCCACTTTACCGTCGTCACTGACCACCACGCTTTGTGCTGGCTGTCGACGTTGAAGAATTTGTCAGGACGTCTCGGTCACTGGATACTTCGTCTCCAAGAATACGAGTTTGACGTTATCTACAAATCCAGCAAGAAACACAACGATGCCGATGCCCTTAGCCGCTGTCCTTTACAATCTTCATGACGCACTCCTGGCCTGTCGCTAACTGTGAGTGAACCCATCAAAGTGTCTCCATCAGTTCATTCACTCGCCGCTGTCGATTTTCTTTCGACTTTGGGCAACAAGACTTTTGCATCCCACCAACGCAGCTACACTTACTGCCGCTCTATAATGCAGCACCTTCAAGGCTCCTCTCGTCCTCCCAACACCCGCGCCCATCGACAGCTGCGGAACTTCAAGACTGAAAACTCAATCTTTACCACTTTGTCTTCCACCCCGAAGGACAGCGCTGGGTTCCTGTTGCTCCTCGTTCCCTAAAAGCAGATATTTTTGGGGGCGTTTCACGATGACTGCAAGGCTGGTCATCTTGGTTTTCAAAAAACCTATGAACGCATCCGCAGTCGTTTTGCCTGGCCTTTCCAACTGCGTAGCGTGATAGGCTGAGTCATGCTCGCTATGCCAACGCCGCAAGCGACCAACTTTCTTTCCGGCCGGTCTTCTACAACCTCTTCCGTGTCATGACGCTCCCTTCGATGTCATTGGCATTGAACTCTACGGAGCGCTACCAATATCAGCTAGCGGCAAGCGCTGGATTTTCACAGCAGTTGACCACTTAACAAGGTACGCCGAAACAGCTGCACTTCCTTCAGGATCAACAGAGAACATTTCCACATTTTTTCTGGAGGCAATCTTTCTAAGACAGGGTGCACCACGCATCTTATTGAGCGATCGCGGCAAAGCGTTTCTCTCTACTCGAACAAGTTCTGCACGCATGTAATACGATTCATAAGACGACAACCAGCTACCATCCCCAGACTAACGGCCTTACAGAGCGCTTCCATCGAACTTTGACCGACATGATATCTATGTATATCAACGCCGACCACATTAACTGGTATACCATCCTGCCATTCGTGACTTTGGCGTACAATACCGCTACGCAGCGGTATTGGGGTGGAATAAGGTGTGGAATCATATACCAGCGCCTGCCACTAAGCTCTCTTCGGAAGGGTTTTTCATGGACACTACACGAAAAATAATGAGGCACTTTACTAACAAAAAGCCACAGTAATGAAAAAAAACAGAAAGTGCAAACTGCAGACAAATACTGATAATGTAAGCTCATGTAAGCGCTGGGCACACGCCCGCCCGTTAGAAACTAAACCGGCTTATTGAATTTCACGACAACGGCAATAAGTGGCTATAAGCTCAATATATTGAACATTCGGTATGAGCCAACTCTCTGCAAGTTTTCCGAGGACTAGGCACCTACCACATCAACAGTTTTGAAAAGTCCAACTTATACAACTAAGTTCAGAGGGACGCACACCCCATTTGCCCCATATCTGAGTGTTCAGAAACTGTGAAGCAGCTCGCGCTTTATCTCGCGCCGCTGCTGTCGCATAAGCGGCGAGTTCACGCCATGTATCCCCACACCGGTAGCTTTCGTGGCGCAACTACACATCCGTAGTCTACTCGTGCGGTCGCATTCAAAACACCACTCGCCCGTTATGAAGCCACGCACCTTGAGATGTTTGCGCTATATTATCTTACCCGTAACAAAGTTATTCCCAATGTAGTAATCCTATAGGGTCATTCACAGCGAATACACTAAGGGAAAAAAACAGGAATATTAGGTGAGTAAGTCCAACTCACCCTCGTTTCCATTCTTTAAAACCCGGCGCTGGCCACTTTCCTGTCGAAAATGCCAAGCCACACTGATAACGCGGGTGCCGTTTGCGACCTGAACTACGGAATTCGCGGTGATAGCGCGAGGATAGTACTGCAAGTGGATGATGATAATTGTTGTGTAGGAGAAACGCTCCCCAAATACACGATTTTTTTTATAGAGTGAAGGTGGTGCGGCCAAGCCTGTTATTCGAATCGGTGATGCGGTGAGTGCGAGAACCTGTTCAAACCCCATGCCTCCTCGTGGCAAAAGAGCCGGGCATCTCAGGCTTTCGCGCACGGTGTCATGGGGCAATGCTTCTCCCACACGTACACCACCACGCCTCCAGCGCGTGGCGCTCTGATTGGCTGCGGCAAAGTGGCGAGCATCGGCGGACACCTGAAAAGTGGTCGGGGAGCGATCGGCTTTCCCGCCTAGTTGGTGGTGGGTAGTGTTCAGGTAAAGAATAAAAAGCTTATTCTTGCAGCCCTTGCAGAAATCAGCGTCTTATTCTTGTGTGCATTTTTCGGCATGATTTTCTGTCTGTTAGTTCTGTCTAACAAATAAACCAAACCCTGAAATGTACATATCTTTCCTCCATTCGTAACGAGGATTTCGTTCTAGCGGACTTGGTGCATTGAGGTTGTATACGAGGGACTATTGGTCAGCCGTCATCTCGTAATATGTTCACGCACTACGTGACGCTAAACAGGCAGAAGAAAAGTGATCCACACTAGCCTTCCTGGCTACTGGGGGCACTGACTGACATTCCAACGTTTATTTCACGTATTTACTTCATAAAGTAGACAAACATAGCCGCCATGGTACCTCTGTTGTTAGGGCATCGGACACGTTATTCGAAGGCCGCAGGTTTGGTCCCTGCCCACGGCAAGTTATGTTTTCGCCCACTTTTATTTCTTCCCATATATATTACTGTTACTTATAATGACATTCTCTTTACTTTCTTTGGCTTGATAGTCTGTTAGGTATCCTTAATACTGTTTCCATTTGGGCCCATGAAATAAAACAAGCCCTAAAATGTACAGTTCTTTTTGTCTTAGCAGATGTAGCAAGACGTATTTAATGTCATTGTTCGAAGGTGACCGTCATTCGAAGCGCGCGCGGGACAGGGCTACATCACAGCTGTATTGGTGGTAACGCCATTACTGGTAACGCGTTACGTTTTTCGGTATCTTGGTAAGATACTCGCTACAATTCCCAAACTGTCACAGGTAACCCAATTTAAAATTTTCCAGTAACGTATTGTGTCTCATAACCCATTACTTTTTTATGTGTAGGGGTCATTTTCATTGAGCTCGCCGCGATGAATTCTTTTGTCTCATCATTGGACTGATGTCTGCTTGCCAGTCGCGCACAAAAAAAAAGCCCGCCTGGAATCAATTTTCTTTTTCAAATGGTGAATAGAAATTCCACAATACACGCCGACTCTCTTTAGGGAGGGTTGACCCATCACCACACGAAGCTTTGAGATAATCTTGTAATGCGCCGTGAGAAAAAGTACCGACATGCTTTCGTGGGAGGGGTTTGCACCTGGTGAATTTCTGGCCCTCCTCTTTTCTGTGAGCAAAAGACGGGCTGTCCACAAGAAAAGCGAGTGCTCTGGTTTACTTCGTACCATGTTATGCTTCGTTCGGGGAGAAGAAGGAAGTAGTTGGGGAACTTTCCGTGTTTCCTGCGGCCACATAAAAATGGCATGCTAAAATTTTATTGAAAAAGGATTACACTAGATGGGCGCAGCATTGTAAACAACCACTGTATCAAATCCGACAATGCTCGCGTGGTATACTTAAAGGCAAATTAATATAAACAACCTTTTGTGAAATTCAGCAGACAGCTGGTAATATCAAGGGACCTGCTGGTGCGTCTACCAGTCTGCCTAAAGCCCAAAGATTTTTTTTCCACATTTACCTAATTACCGAAAATAGCATCCTTTCCCAACCCCCTCTCGCGTGCAGCCAGAATCTGCAGCCATTTTAAACTCAACTTGGAAGACTTATGAAGCCACGCGCATCGAAGTACAATAGCCACACATATTTTAGTGGAAGCGACGTGCCTTTCTTTTCTAGTCAGTGTCCTGTCGTTAGTGTGAGGGGTGTTCATTTTACCAGGTGCTGTCAAAGCGTTAGGGAAAACATGGCTGCCGAAAACGAGCGCTAGTTATTGAGATTTATCGATGACTCTCAGATTTCTCTACTTAAGACAGAACAAGGAAAGATCTAGGGACTTTAGGTCTGCCTATCAAGAGTTTGTCTCAACTACAGTGTACCAGTCCAGTACGCTGTAGCCTCAATGAAATTTTGCACAACACGGAGAATATGCAAGAACCCATGGCAGAAAAAAATGCTTAAAAAGAATGCAATAATTTTTGTGTCGTTGAGCAAGAAAAATGAGAGAAAGATCTTTTACTTGGTACTTTTGCTGGCCTCCCTCAGTTCCAACTAAAGCAAGCCCAATAAGCAAGTCCCACTGTCACACGAACACTACGGCTGATCACGGTTACAGGTGGGTAGCTACATGGCCGACATAATCTAATTTTGTCTGCTAGCCATCGTTACTGCAAACGGGTGATTTAATGAGAAATCGGCACCGATCTGAGTTCGGATATCTTAGATTTGAGGGCATATTTCGTACCTTATGCACATCTCAAAAAGCCACCTGAAAAGGAACTTTGCTTTATTTCAGGGGCTCGAATAACGAAGAAAAATTCGAAAACATATTCAACAATTTCATTACTTGTCACTGTGGAAACTTATGAAGACGTAACACAAAAACATTACCGTCACAAAGAAGACAATTCTTGTGTGAAATTTATGAGCAACAAAGGACAAAGTAACATTCTTTGAAACTTGTAGGACCAAAAAAGTATCTATCAAGGATGTCTTCATAAGTGACAATTTATGATAGCTAATACATAGCAGTTGTGTAACAGTTGATGACACTTATGAACTATGCTTCGAAAACAAGTTTTGCTCTTTTCTCTCTGCATCGGCGACTAAGTTTCAGGTTATTGAGGTTTCATGGCATCGAAAGCTTTATTTGAGGGAAAGCCAAGCTGTAAAACAATGTTTTAAAAAGTTTAGGTGTAGCGTTCTGGGTGGCTTTAATGGCAAGTTTACGCATCTACTTTGCTAGTGGAAGCACGATGTCAAAATGAGCATTTCCAGCATAGATATTTTGCCCATGCGTTCCAGCGTTAGGGAGGCACATGCTCTGCTTTTCGCTGGTGAAGACGAGACCACAGATATGGACTGAGATACATCTGGTCTGACAAACGTGCCAGCGCCCCCCCCCCCCCCCCCGCATAAAATAGCGCCTATGCAGGCCTGCGCGACTGCCTATATAGTGTTGCACGGTGGGCCATTTCTGAGCCCGAGGACCACCACTTCCGATTTTGACGAGCTACACTGAAAGTGCTCTTAATTTTTCGAGATTCCAGTGTCTTTTCTTCTGGATACCACGTAATAATAAATATAAATTGCGCATAATGTACCATTGAGAAAAAATGAATTCAACTAGTGCTACAGAGTCGGAAGCCATCATCTGTAACCCTACAGGCATGTTTGTAAGCTTTTAATTGTAACATTGTTAAGGTGCAGTAGGTTTGTAAAAATAATTCTGATAAATGAACAATTGGGGTACAATCCTTGTTTCGTTCATTAGTTTGTTGTGAAACATAAATTTAAACTTTGAAAAATTTTCATTGTGGCTTCCTCCAGCAAAGACACATTGCATAAAAATAATGACTGGAGGGTAACGAAAGAGGTGATGTCAGTCACTATTTTTGGTAACGGAAACTGTAATCGATTAGATTATTGTAAGAGAACGTAGGGTGGTAACGTAAGGCGTTCCTTTTTGTTAGAGCAACGAAAAACCTATTTAGTTATTTTTTCGACAACGTGTGCAGCACTGCTTCTATGAGGAGTACTTGTACAGTAGCTCCACTCGCATAGCCCTCCCTTCATTGCCAGGAAAAGTATTTGCTAAATATGAGAGCTACCAAGTGGGGAGGGCAACAATAGCAAGAGGAATGCGTCCCTGCGTGAGTGCGTCATGACCTTGAGCTCTTTGTTTCTTTTCTTTTTATTGCATAGACTCCGTCATCGCCCACCCCTCTCTCTTATGGGGAACACTCTCCACGCCTATGGCGCCAAAGGGGATTCACAGCGTACGCCAGGGACAGTGAAAAATGAATGTTGATCCCTCCGTCACAGGAATTGGTATAACACGAAAGAGAAACTTGTCCTTACAGTAGTAGTTGAAGGTTTACTGCACATTACAAAAAGACCGCTTGCACAATGTCTGTTGATGATTGACAGCTATAGCACCATTAACCTTGCAGGCACCTAAATTGATGTTTCGTGAAACATCTTTGTATCGACGATTAATGTCCATAATTTATGACTTAAGAAGTCCTTGTGGTCACAGATGTTTGTGGTAGCAGTTAACGGTGAGAGCGTAAACAGAGAAACCCGTTGGACCGTCAGGAAAGCAGGCGCTGAATGGGCGCTGAGCTTGGGCTATGGTCGCCTATACTCGCTGTGTGTTTCAGTATCGAACGCCACTACTCTACCAGAGAGAAACACAGCACGTGTCGTGTGAGCCGGCCGTGATTTTTCATGGGGCGAGCGTAAAAGGAGAACGTGGAGGAACAGCCAGGTGACGGAGCGCCATTTTTGGTATGAATGGATGCTATGAATGAGGCCGTCGCTAGGAGTAACGAAGCCACCTGGCATTGTGTCTAATAAATGAACACAATTGCACTTTTCCTGCTCGAAATGCCCCGAATGGGACGGATTAGGGGAAAATGACGCGAACATATTGTGGATGCCAAGATCATAATGCATTACTTAACGTTATTAGGAACAATGTAGAAGGAAAGTATTGGATATGAAAGGCGCGTTTGCAAACTTTCGAGAGTATAAGCCCATGGCGCAGTGAGCAGCGTGCCCGGCCTCACTTACCACGGGCTGAAATTTCGCGGCTTCGACTCCAGTTGAGGAAACGCTTTCTTCGCTTTATGGACGTGCGTATTTTTCGAGGTGATTCCCGTGACGGGAATGCATTACTGATGCCTTGGTGGACCCAAGCATAAAACACTTCAGTGTTAAATTATTATAAAAACCTTGACGCAACCTCAAAAAATCTCATGTCGCAGAGGATCCCGAGCAAGATCGCTGCCGTTGACGGTCAGCGGGAAATCTCCACGTAGGCAAGTGAGGTTTGTAGTCATCCAGAACTGAATGCAGGTTTTCTCGATAGCATATAAAGGGTTCTAGGATTGAGTCATGCCAGAGTGACATACGTTGAACACTTTGTGTGGAGCACTTTGTGGAGCCTGTGCCGTTGAGGGCGCCGGAAATTTTGACCACCTGGCATTATTTATGTGCACTGACCTATCCTGTAGATGACATAGAGCATTTCGTTTCTAACAAAACGTGACCGCTGCAAACGTGATCGAAGCCACCGCCTCCGGATTAGCAGCAGAGCGCCCTAACCGCTGATCCACTGTAGAGCCCTGAATGCTGGGTTAGTTGGTAATCCATAACTACAATACTGCGCGAAAAATAGACAAGAACACAGAATACATACGCACAAGCGCAGAATAGTATCTGAAAGTTTATTGACGAAAACTTGAGTATAAATAGCAAGAAATGACGTAAAAGACGGTGTAAAAGGTTAGACGTTGAAAGACAAGGGACGGGGTTTCAAATTTTTTTCTGAAACCCCAAAAGATGCACTCAGTTTTTGATTTCCGAATTGGGCATTGGCAGGAGCACACGTGCTGGCGGTATACGCCTAGGTAGATTAAGTTCATCGTTGATTTTTATTCCTAAACTCAAACTTAGTCAAGAATGCCGTTACTTCGTGTCTAGAATCTGCTTTGCGCAAGTCGTGCCTGCCACAAATATCGGAGGCTTTTGATAACCTGCTAAAAAAGCTAGAGTTATCAAACTTTTCAGAAGGAAAGCTGGCTCTGCTTTGTGAAAGATTGTGAAGTAAACTGAATAAGGAAGAAATGGTGATTGTGACATGGTGGGCAGTGATGACGGTATGCCACTCACGTGCATTTTATATATTCATGCTTTCTCCCACCGTATGGATAAGGTGGAAAACAAGTTTGTTGTTAAGGTGTTTTTTTTTCATCTCGGGATAAGCTGGGTTGAGACTGCTCGGTGGTGAATAGAAAAATTGAACCCAAAGCAAAGCAAGTGAACTGAATGTGAGGTTAATCACAGGAAAACGTTAGTTGAACGTGGAAAGGATTGAGTTGATATGCAGGGTTTAACGTTCCAAAGCCATCATATGAATATGAGAGACGCCATTGTGGAGGGCTCCGGAAATTTCGGCAACAAGGTTTTTTTTAATATGCATCCAAATCTGAACACATGGGCCTACAGCATTTTCACCTCCATTGAAAATGCAGCCGCTGCAGTCGTGAATGAATCCCGCGACCTGCGGGTGAGCAGCCAAGCACCTTAGCCACTAGACCTCCACGGCGGGGCGAATGTGTAAATGGTGGGGTACATCTAATCCCCTTGTCATGTGGTAAGTGTCACATCCGGCAAACAGGGTGGTGTTTAAATTGCTGTTTCATATATCACAAGGCATCAATGGAAGCCCACCCTTCAACGAATCTGTGCCTACACGGCAAATATTGCGAGCGTTACCCTTTACTTCGCAAAACAAAGGTGTTGTATCGGCACAGAGATAGGACATTCACAGAAGTTGCCGAGGCTTTTAGGGGCAAAGCTCCTTGTGGCATGGATTGTGCATCCCCCGTTGTCGTTGTGCATAACCTGTGGCACATACCTGCATTTAAGTGGCATATACCCGCTCTCGGGCACATATGTCATGTCCACATGTTACGAATATTGTAGTACGGCGTCATTATAGCTGACACCAGAAATGTGGTGCATACTCTCGTTTAGCCCTTGGATTGTCCGCTGGATGGCGGTACTTGCTTCTGATGAATATATGACAAACAATTGGCCCCGTATCTGCATGTAATATGCAAATGTCGTCGAAAGACGATAGTCTTGAGTGTGGACGGAGTGAACAAAACATTTATTTGATGTTCTGCACTAGGAAGTCGGTAAATGGTATTCCGGAAGCGCTGCGTTAGAGTGACTCGAGCATGCAGCGGAGGCGAACGAGCGCATCAAGGCAGGTTAGCCACGAGCGCCATCTGACATTTATCTCCAAAAATGAAGGAAGGCCTGCGTGCCTGCGGAAAAAGATGCGTGCATTCTCGGAGGCGATAAGGGGTAGAACGCAAAGCGACTGGCAGGTGCCACCTTCGTGTCGTTTTAGTAAAGCGTTGGTAAAACTTGCCTTATGAGCCCCGCGTCACACTGTCAGCGCAGCGTGTTTAACGCAACGGTCCTTAGATTTACTTGTGTGTGCGTTCTCTATTATAAAGGCACACATACAAAACATCGACGTGTTGTTATGGTCCTCAGATATGCGCAATATTTGCTTTTTAATTGACAATCACACACGTAAGAACGCTGATCCTTGAGCAACATTGGTGGGCGCTGCGGATGGAGTTGGTCGTTCGTGGTATCGGCTGGTGCTGTTTAGAGTAACCGGTTCACGGTAACGGTGGACAAACAGACAAATGTACTTACAAGCAGACCAAAGTATTTGCGTCGAAGGTCCCCAAGAAAGACTATCGTCTTTAAAAGAAGGAATATGGCAGTACTTGAAGTGTTCACTAGATGGATGGATGGATGCATGAACGGACAGACCGACGGACAGACAGACAGACGCACGAACGGAAGCATGGGCGGTTTGACGGACGCTTCACTCCACTAATTCTCATTAATTCCGTAGATATGCTGCGATTTTAAAAAAATACAAATATGGCAACACGTGTGCCGCGATGCCTTCGGTCGCATTGCACCTACTAGAGCTAGATTATCTAATTGCCAACGTCTTATCCTATTATTCATCTTTTACGTCATTTCTTGGTATTGATATTCTTGTCTTCTACAACAAACTTTCAGGTGCTAATATCCACTTGTGCGTGTGCCTTCTGTGTTCTTGTCTCGTTTGTGCGCACTTTTGTAGTCATGATCGACTGTTGTGGACAAGAACTCAGTAAGAAGTAAAACGTGAGAGATTGAGAAGTGGCTAAACAAAATGCTTTCCGTGATTGTAACGTCCTGTACTCAAAAGCCATTACAAAGCCTTTATTGTGTTGACATGCCGACAAATCTAAACTGCTGCTTAGGAGCAGATATAGTGTTTCACTGCTAAGTGAAAGCCATGATGTGGGTGCGAGAAGTCCAACGACTGTGAGGAATGCAATCATGGAGAAAAGGCAATGCGTAAAACGATGCCTGTCATATCGTGAGACAATGAAAATTGGCATTTTAACGCTATAGGCATTGATTCTGTGTGAGAATAAACATGGATGACGAAGGTCTTACTCAACGACAAAGTCCTGTCAATATGAGTCCCGCTTTTAGTTGTATTTTCGCATGTCATCAGCGCCCAAACAATTGCTTCGGTGAAATTTGCCACTTGGAGTTTTCAAACAATCTTGACAGAGATGCCATCGGCCTACTCATGAACGCTGGCCCAGTGCCTTTTTTCCACCCTAACTTGAGGTAGGGAGGATGTTTCCCTGGTGCGTAGTTATCTGCCTGGCAACGTTGGGTGCACAGAACCTTCCCATGCGAAGGCAAGGCCATTGCAGGTGTGTGCGCCAGTGTGTGCCTTTCTAGGCAATGTTTCTAATGCACGCATGCCCACATGAATGCGGCGTAAGTATTCGAGAAGTTCATAGGCGCACTAACGAATACATCTTCACAGAAAAGAAAGCCCAAGACACACCGACCGTAAGCGAAAATTTCATATATTTCTCGGAAATTCACGGTTGTCTGTTAGCCTAGTTCGTTCATTTCAACTGCGATTTCAACGCATGTAGGGTTTCCACAATATTGGAAAGAATGGCACAGACAGAAGTGCAAAGAGCGCTGTCAACACAGACAGCACAGTGCTCCTTGCGCTTTTTTCTTTTTTGTCTTTTGCAGTTTTGCGTACTGTTAAATGAGTTGACGGTTCAGTTTTAGTACTGAAACCTTGTTCTCACAAAAGTGTCTCAACAAGGTGAACTTTTGACCGCTAAACCTCACCACGTAAGTGGGAGATCACCATAACTTCATTTTAATGTTCGCTTCAGAACCCGAGCAGTGTTTTCGTTTGTCCTTGTTGGAACAACAGGCGCCTGTGTTGTGGGTCCTTTTCTCGTCTTTTTGTTCTGAGCGCTATTTTGGTTGACGATTGATAGTCTGGCTAAAAAAACGATTGGAAGTATTGCCGGGAACACACGTTTCAATTATGATGGCCATCACCCAGTCAACCTCATAAATTGCGACGGCTTTTGCAAATGCCCACGAGGCATCATCACAAGTGTTGAAACAAGTGTTCATTTTTCGAACTCGCAGGTGAACATCTCATCGAAGAGCGATGAATTTCGCTTCATTTTGTGTAATGTTACTTTACTGACAGCGTACGGTTCTTCGAAAATACAATATTACGATTTGTATTTCTCGTCACGCACATCATTCACCTTTTATATTTATAACTATGTGGTCGTCAGCTTGATTTCAATTTTTATACCAAATATATATTTGCTTCGCAGTTGTTCTAAGTTGACATAACTATATTTCGTGTTTGGTGCAGTGAGAAGGGTAAAAATGGAAATATTGAACCTATAGTGTCCAGCAATACGTGTGCAGATGATAGACCGACTTGGACTTGATGGCCAGGTAACAGATGACTGTGAGTTCCATCAGCGAAACATAAAAGGGACCCTCTCTTTACGTGTCTAGAGAGAGGGTATACAAGATCTATTGGAATTTAACGCAGACGCAGAAGTTGGCCTGCTCCCCACTGCTATTCAAGAGCGGAGACCAGCAGATGTAGCCTGATGCCCCTGCAACGTTAGAGCTCTTAGCATACTTCAACTGTGCTCATTCAACGCTCCAATCTGTAATAAGTAAAGTGGTGGTTGCTTGAGGATGCTCGAGGTATGAGTGCGGTGTCTTGACAATTAAAAAGCGTATTCTGAGCATAGATCAGCAAAAGTTGTGGAACTAATTTAGACTCACTCATTAAATATATTTCCCGCTTAGGACTCAGTCGGACTCAGACTCACCAAATATTACTCATCTGATCTCAATCAGACTAATAATCACAGCTTGTTCCGAGTCTGATTGAGTCTTAGTGAGTCGACTAATGAGTCTGTACTTCCAGGATTAGCTTTTCTGATGATGGTGTTGATGTACTTTAAAACCAATATCTCACGTAATTGGTGCTTTTTGTGATGCATTTTTGTTATAGTACTTTTGGTTACGAGTTATGAGTCAGTTGGAAACCAGAGAGGACATTTTTTTTCTTTAAAGAGAGGGCAACATAACATATATTTATCAAGAATTTCGCAGAATAGCTGGCGAGGGGGCAGGGGGACACCCAATGTGATTCCTGCCTCTAATTAATAAACGTTGAAATGGTGTATGAAACGTGCTGCTTTGGAAAACTTGTAAGTAGATGTGAGAAAACATAAATTCAGCTAAGGCTCACGGTAATGCTGAAGCTTAGCACTATAGGTCAGCGAACATAAGTGGAAGTCACTCTGACTCACAAAAAACTATATCTTGGGCTTTGGTATCACTGCGACTAAGACTCATCACACTTCTATTTAGCCGGACTCGCTCGGACTCACACTCACCTACATATTACTCACCCGGGCTCACTCAGACTCAGATCACGGCAAGATCTGAGAATGAGTGAACCCGAGTGGATCGACTCACGAGTGAGTTCGCGGACCAATAATTCTGAGTGGGAGGGACACAATGAACTTTAAACAAGTTTTGGGGGACTAGCGGAGAGAAAAACCATCTGATATTTTCGGCTCGCTGCTGACTGCTCCCATGCATGTCAGCATCACTCGCTATGCCTCTGCGCTCTCTTACGAGCCCTCTGGACAGCTGTTGAATAGATCTTAAGTGCTCCATTTGAGGTGGCTTCTTCCCACTGAGTGTTGCGGAGTCGCCACTCCGGAGTCGGAATGAATCCGAACTATTCCCTCATTCTTGGCGACACAAGAATGGAAGTGCATTTTTCACGGAATGAAATGGGAATAGAATAACGACTTTTTCCGAAACTAGAGCCAATATTCCTTGACATGGTTTTGTTCAAACTTCAAAGATTATTAGGTTAGACTCTCGAATTCGACAATAGGGCAGTACTTGAAAAAGGCTTGGCGTATTACAAGCACAATGTTTAGTAATGCACCAATGAATGTTTGCACCAAAGTTTTTCGCTATTCTTCACGTAACCATCGCGCTATGTCATAGCATCCGCCTTGCAGAACAATATGGTGGCGGCATAGCAACTTTACACATTGTGATTTTTCGCCTCTCGGTGGCGCCTCAGCCGCTTGGTGTCTCCCAATCCTTCACTTTGTTTTCGCTTCTGCCGCCGTCAACGACTCAGACGCATATTCGAAAAAAGTGCTTCTCTAAGTTGGGATGCATATTGACGCTGGTGCGATGCTTGTGTTTATTTCAAGCTTTCGTATGCCAGTTTGCGTGCAGTCTCGCCACATGTTGCCCCCCCCCTTTTTTTTTGTGCTGTACTTTCCCCCTGCCTACACACATGGTTGTTTTTGCCTCAAACTCTATCGCGAAGGTCTGTAGGTCAGCGCAGCACACATTTGTTCATGATGGGCTGTGTGCTGTGTGAACTGAGTGTGCGATGAGCTGTTTTACAAGCGGAAGCATGCAGAGTTATATAAAATAAACCTTTGAAAGTATTGCTTCGGGTAGCGAGCCAAAGCAGGGGATTCCACGTAACCAAAGCAGCGCCTCCCCAAATCCTACGCGACGATGTGCTAAATCGTCATTTTAGCATTAACGCCCTTAAGCTTCAACAATATTGAATCACCATCCAAATGTCCTCGTCTTGGACGCCGTGAAGTACCTAGTACAGACGAAGTTTCACCTACTGGTCTTCAGGGTCAAGAGCAGTAGACACCGGCGGCCATTCACCTTCAGCTCTTGCATCGCAGCCAGCTTCTTCGTCACTTCTTTGCTGGTGAGGGTACGGCCCAGACATATTCAATCTGGTACGCCCCTAGCGCGACGAGGTCAGGCAGCACATCAGCCGTCGCGAGGGTGTCGCTGATGTCCTCGACCATTTAGGGCGTTTACGCAAGTATCTGCGCAAAACCAACATGCTGTGAACAACATGGCCAGTAGGCAGAGTAGGCGGCAGAACCTAGTAACCGCTGTCGGCATCGCCAGCCATCCTGTTTCCGCGGCCTGCACGGGCTGCTATCGCCGCTCCATTTGTGCACATAACCCCACGACCGTCATGTTGCGCTGTCGAAAGAATACTCGACAGCCACGCCTCTGTTTGTTTTTCATGATGTTTATTAAAACGTGCGTTGCAACGAACGGTAAAACACACTAATAATATAAAACATAAGTACAACCACACAGTGACATTAAGTGCTCTAACGTTACTTAGTAAACACTCGACGAGTGGCGAAGTTGAGTAGAGCAGCGAGAGTTCTTCGAATCATGTAATGCACAAAAGGTGGCGAGGCCAAGTACCTCGCCAAGATGGGGTACCAGGCTTAAAGTCTATTTCATCATGGTTTTTTTTAGGTGACCAGCCATCCTGATAAATTGTGAGCTTGAAGAAATGGTGGGTTATGCGTTGCGGTCTTCCATACGCGTCCTCCATTGGCTGCACATACCCATGAGGAGAAACATATTGAAAGGCACTTCATCAACTGATGTTCGCAAAAGATAATGTATTGAGTACGAATTATTATCAAACTTTTTCTCAGAGTCCGCTAAACAATATCCTTGAAGAATATAGAATCTTTGCAACGAAGTAGTGTTCTGTTCTGAAAGGACTAGGTTTTGGGTAAGTAGGTGCTTACTTGGTGCATATGACTGAGGCGCAATAGACACTTTGTGAAACAGGAAGAGCAGGACAGAATACCGGACAGCGGTCTTCTTTGTTTTCTTCTGCTCTTCGCGTTTCACGAAATGTTTTTTGCCTCTCATTCATGAGCACCAATTGTTCTGTTGTCTCCGGCACATAAATAGGTTACACTCAAGACAGTAAACAAAAATAGGTTTTGTTTTTTGCCATGTTTTTACGGGAAGTGTTTCAGTATGTAGCTTATAGAAAAGTGTTTTTGAATTTGGAGAGACATGCATTTCGCGCACTCGTTTCAACACATCAAGACCCGGCAAATTAGGGTACAATGAATGATACAATGGAAGCGGAAGAAGTACAGATAGTAAATTCTTGTATTATACTTTGCGAGACAAGGTGTACAAGTATTATAATAAAAAGTGAGCTTTAAGAAACCTAACTGCGGCATAGACCTCCTGCATAAATCCCCATAAATACGGGTGCTTGGAGAAGTTCGAAAAAATAACTAAGTCAGGGTATTCCGTTATTGTAGTTAAACAACCGGATGGCTCCTGTCACTGAACACAGGTAAGGCCGTGAACATCTCATTTCATCGTCGACCCAACTATGCACCCTCTGTCAACAATATTAACTGCATTATAATTAATGTGCATTCTTTCAAACACTTGGGACTTCACTTGTCTCAAGATTTGTCTTGCACGGATCATGTCCCCCACATCGTCAATTCAGCTAGAAAAATGCTTGGTTACCTTCGCCATAATCTTTTCATGGCACAGTCACACTTAAGATTACTTGCCTATAAAACGCTCGTTCAACCTAGGCTTGAATATACATGTGCTATCTTTGACAACTGCCCTAGTTTTACTACAGCTCTCTAATTGTTTAGAATCGTTCACCAGATTTACTTTTTCCGAGTACTCGTATCACGCAAGATTTTCGCCTTTAACGTCGAAACTGGAGCTAGTACCTCTTGCCTCTTGTCGCCGCATATCACGCCTGTGCCTCTACTACAGATTGTTTACGCCATGCTTCGTGAGAGCCGATCGATTCAACTTACTCATTGTACATACCAAACAGGCCACCTGAACGCAGTAATGCCACCCCGTACGCACACCACTACATTCTATCCGTCGTTCTTCGTGCGAACTGGCCAAGACTGAAATGACCTTTCAAGAGATGTTGCACTTGGGGGTGCAGCGCACTTCCGAGCTTTTATCGAACACTTAGTCTAGTATATGAAGGTGCTGTTTTCGACTTACTCTTTTAAATAGATTTTCTTTTTTTTCCGAACGGCCATCATTTGTAGTATCATTTTGTATTTTGTTATTGTTTTTTGTTGTTCTTTATTGTAATTTTTTCCGTTTTTCAATCATTCGTTCTTATTTTTGATGCCCACCCGTCATGTAATGTCCCTTTGGTTTCTTGTGGTTTTAATAAATAAATAAATAAATAAATAAATAATTAATAATGAAATAAATAAATAAATAAATAAATAAGCACTCAACGAAAGTAAGCTGCTAGTATGAACGAACTGCGGAATCCAAATTTACACGGTAAAAGCGGACAACTGTTTGCCATTGATGAAGATGTAATAATCTGAACCCGCCGTCACAGACCGGCCTAAAAATGTTACGCCACAAGGGCTCAATAGCAGAGGACCAAAGGAAAGTTGCGAAAATGTGATGAAATTGTTGTACATAAAATCTTTCACAATGGATAAGTTTCACCACGGAGTAGAGCTTTGTTCTTAGAAAAGTATTGCAAGCTTCAGCTATCCCAAATATCGATGGGCGATGGGGAACGTGTTCGTGCTTGCCGTTCAAGTTTAAGGACGCGCTCTTTCCAGTGATGCGCACTGAATCTAAACGTATCTAACGGTACACCGAGGAACGTTGGTGGAGTTCTTGTCCAATTAATTTCTACATATTGACTAGACCTGCTACCTCACGAACCAAATCGTAATCCTCAACTTTTTGATTTATTACACGAGCCTCTGATAGTATACCAATACTTACTATTGCAGCTAACGCATTTTCTGTGCTTGCTTTATCTTTGCAGAAGACTGCTACAACACCTGCATAAAGTAATACTTTCATTTTCGCCCCTAATAATTCGAAGCCGCGAATACTACTGGATCGTAGTTTAAACCTAAGCACAGCAATTCTAGACAAATGGCAAACAGAAGTGACGTAATGGGGCAGTCGTGCTTTAAAAAGGAACAAAACAAAACCGGATTTCACAGCTGATCATTAACAATAACACGGCTCGGTGATTGATTATAGCAATGTTTAACGCTTTTATGCTTGTGAATACAGTGAAAATATCTTCCTCTGCTTCGAAATGCACTGAAATCACTTTCATGCTTTACAAACACACGCGTCATGCATATATGCTTTACAATACAACATGAAATATTGTCGTAATACTGCATGGTACAAGCGTACGATGTCATCGGGCATCGGGAGATGCGATTATTCTAATGACTTCATAGTTTAATGCCAGTCACCTGGTAAAAAAAAGCACACACGCTACTGCACCTTTCAGGCCACGTAGTGGGTGAGTAGCAAGTTTCATACACCAAGCGTTTAAAGTGTGCACTAGCAACCGATTATCGCGATATAATACTTGAATAACACTGAGAGGCGAAGCTTAAGTCTTCCGCAACTTTTTTTTTGCCTTTTCCTTCGTGTAAGCGTGTGGCTGCTCGTTTTCCGAATCGTTCAGCTTCCACGCGCACCAACGTCATTTCGCCTCCAATTACTTTGAGTGCAATAGCGCCGACAAATAAAAACTGCTGCAGCAAGTGCTGCACTAAGCAGTGATGTCGACCGGCCAATGTGGTGCCTTGGTGGAGCGAAACAGAGACCAGCGGGACGTGGAACGTGCACGTGCGCGCGTTCGTGACTCAAGCAACGAACCTCCGTCTTTCTGCATTCCTGACGTGCAGTGTGGTTGTGTGTGCAGGAAAACATGTGTACGGCATCACTAGAGAGCGCACGCCGTGCCGTTTCTCTTCTTCACTGATTACGATTTCAAGAAGTGAAGAGTGCTAGCGTTTAAACGTTTAGTACGTGCTTGTTCATGTCATCATCTTCGCATCAGATAAACAATACATTGCGTCCAGGCATAGGCAAAAGTAGACCATCTTCCGCTAAAGAGAACCACGTGCATAAACGAAGCAGTGGGCGCTTACACTTACACGGGCAGCGACGTTGACGCTGGAACTCATCCAGCAAAATTCAAGATGCCCTTGACTGAATCCCGAACATGCGATGCAATGCCTACATATACGGAGTGGCCAGTGAACGGTCGTGCAGCACGAGCAGTCGGTTCTTTTACGAGCAGAAGCTGCCTGCGTTGGCCTTGGCAGGCGAGAGAGCGTGAAGGGGGCCACAGTTTTGCGCGTGTCTACCTGGGCCGGCATGACACGCGAGCATGCCGCACGATACGCGAGACGTGATCATGCTCAGTGGAAGTGTGCGGAGGGCCAGCGTTACACAGCCTAGTCAAAGAGCTGCTTCGCATGTAAAGTAATCGCAGCATATCCACGGAGTGAATGATGCTGAGTAGGGTGAAGTGTCCGTCCGTCCGTCCGTCCGTCCATCCGTCCGTCCGTCCATCTGTCTGTCTGTCTGTCTGTCTGTCTGTCTGTCTGTCTGTCTGTCTGTCTGTCTGTCTGTCTGTCTGTCTGTCTGTCTGTCTGTCTGTCTGTCTGTCTGTCTGTCTGTCTGTCTGTCTGTCTGGTGACGAGCACGAGCCGCCGAGGCCCTCCACTTCGCTTTACTCATGCCCCACCAAAGAGGCGACGAACACAAGCCGCCGCGGCGCTCGGCGCCCATCACTCTGCTTCGTCCATGCCCCACCAATGGTGCGCCACGTACGGCGACGATACAAGGGACAGATATAGGCACTCCTTCGCACACCCAGGCACAACCCACGCAGCAGCCAATCGAAGAGTAGTGGTACAGCGCCACCTAGAATATCCTACCTCAACGGTGGCAGTTTGTACGTACTTCAATGAGACAGTGCCATCAATTATACTGTTCGAGATATACTACCTTCCTTTTTTTCGTCTCTTCTTCCCTTGGTTACGCCTGACGGAGAACATGGCTGAACTGAGAGGAGCTTTGCCCCCCCCCCCAAAAAAAAATTTGTGCCCAAGCACTTTGTAGAAATGGTTAATCAGCGAAAGCTGGAACATGCGGGCCTAGTGTGTAGCAGGGGGTTTAAAGGCCAACTTCGGCAATTTTTCCAGGTCAGTGGATCTCAATGAAATTCACTGTGTACGTTCATTTCCACAAGAGTGGAAACTTGGGCTAGTTGGTGCCTAGTCATATTTGCAAGATGTTTCAGCGCGCGAACAAAGGGAAAAGGACAGGGCAGACAGAAAGTGCATTTAGGCGTGCATTTTACCTTCATGCTCTGTTATCATCCTTTTTAGCAGTATATATTCTTGCCACTCTATCAAATAAATTTAGTTGGAAGTCAGCGCTCTTTCTGTCTACCCTGTCCTTTTTCCTTTGTTCGCGTGCTGAAACATCTTGTTGATTTCCACGTTTGCGCCATGAAAACAAACTTGCAGGCTTGAGAGTTACGCAGATTTTTTAAAATGAATTTTATAGCTTGCCTCCAAACGTTCACATCGCTTGTAAGAATTAATGGCAACAGTGTGACTGTGACGTCGAGTTCTGCCTGGCGGAAGTGACGAAACTCATGTGCCACTGCAGCCTCTGCTTGTCTGCTATGGATTTTGTAGGTTTGGCCGGCGCTTTCTTGGTTGAGCGTGTGATTGCCTTCTCGGTGTTGGTGGGTGTGTGATAGGTGACAAGTGCTGTTGCGTTGTGAGCCACACACGATTCACCATATATTCACCATAACAGCGTAAGCGTTTTGGCCGATCGCTGCGAATGGCGTAGGGAGGTAGTACCATCTGGCGAGCATTATGCGCAATCAAGCAGGTGCCGGGCAGCGTCAGGCAAATCATTACGTCACCCGTAGAAGCACACTCATTTCGGTTTCGAGACGGGGAGCGTACATCTTTTGTGATTGTGAACCGCTCGTTAGGCGGCATATCCCACGGCACCGAAGGGTCCAGATAGCGTGAAGGGTCAGAATTTAACAATCTGGCTGCACCCTATTTTTGTAGAATAAAGCTCATTGCCAGGTGCGTTCCTGTAACCTTCTTTCTTAATGCGGCTTTCGCACGTTCCGCATTGTCTTTCTATAATGACCACCGTAGTCAAAACTCGGAGCAAACTTGATCATTTTTCTGAGAAGCTTGGAGAATCCTGCATACCACCCATGCTCACTCTATAAAAAGATGCCTGTATGCAGCCGCGAAGGCAGAATATATTTTTCGGGGATGGGCAGGGGCAGCATCTTCATCTGAAGTGGGGGCCAGGCAGGCATATGTGGCCGAGAATCATTGTGTGCTCTGTAAGCCACGAAAAAAGGGGGGGGGGGCGCCTTGGCGTGCTCTCTGGCTACGTTATTGGTAGCTTCAAGGATACAACGTGGTCTCTTGTACAGTAGCTTGGTATGCAATGATTCCACTCACAACTATTATCCTTCAGATGCAGCGTAACAACGATGTGACTGAGTCGTCATTGTCAACTTGCTAGCTCAAGTTACCACTACAAGTTCTCTTCTTGGTAGCAGCTATAAATAAACATGTCAAAAAGACTGCGAGCATTCTATGCCCATGTGCAGTGCGCAGCAATTGAAAAACAGTAAGAGGAAAAACAACTAGACAGTGTTCCCGTTGTTCTTGCTTTCCTTCCCAGTTTATATTCTTCGTGAGCTACCTCGGTGGTGGCGTTCATTCTCACAGTGAACAAATTTCGCGCATGTCGAGGTCGCGGAAAAAGGTGAGCGAGATCTCTTATTGTGTGAGGGCAACCTTGACGTTCAGGTTTTTTTTTCGGTCACAATGGATCCGACGCTTAAAACAAGCCACTCTTTGTAATATGCACACGGTGAAGAGAGGGTGTGCTGTGGATCCGGGTCATGCATACGCAACCAGAGCTACACTGAAAACTCAGCGCTGACGCAGCAAACTGTTAATTCTGTGAGAACGTGATGACTTCTTAAATGGGCACTGTGAAGTATGGAAAGGTAGGAGTTTCTCCTGGCGTTTTACTAAAGCAAAAACATATCTGACGGAAGCCACTAATTAACTGCAAGTATTGTCGTGGAGTCGTGTCGTGGAGCACATAAGCATTTTACGTGTGTTTTGTACGACAAAAAATAACAAGAATAAATTGGGGGCACATGTGATACTAGTACGTTCAATAGCGTATAGCGTACCATTAGCGAGAGTATTGAAGTAAAATATACGCCACTCTGTCTGTAGATAGCATTATCGGTTTGATTCTTACCGACTTGTGGTTGAAAAAGATGCTTGTATGGGGCACTACAAATGAGAATAATTTAACCAAACTGAAAATCTTACAGAAAGACGTCCTCGGTCTATTCGAAGATTATTATGGCAGTTAACAGAAGATGTGTAGCAGTCCACTATTTATAAAACATGGTATACTTTAAGCAAAGCAGGTGTGTGATTATAAGCTATTACTCCACAATTATAAAAACCAACTCCACACTATAACAGCACAAGGTGGCGCACAAAATACCTGCTCCGTAGTGGAGAGTGTGGTAGTAGTGGAGAGTGTGGTAGAGGTCGGACGTGTTTTTGGAGAGCTCCGGAATGACAGCTACAGATAAGTGTTTTTGCATGTTTCCAGCTTGCCTCTGTCTGTAGCAATATGAGAACGTAAGGCGCTAGCGTAAAGCTTGATTAGGTCTGTTACGGTGTACGTTTTTTTTTAGTATTTTGTACTGTGTCTTTTTTTTTCTCCAGCCACCACGTGGCTGAGGTCTGCGCGTAGACCGACCACGTGCATGCGCAGGTGCTGTGAAGTGTAGCGTATTTATTTATTATTGTGGTTCTTTTTGGGCTTAGACCAGTGTATTTTAGTACAGTTTTCTAACACGTGGACATTGGTAAACTGAGCTAGCCATGGTCAAAAAGACCGTAAAGTGTTCAGAGTGCAGGGTTGGTTGGAAGGTGGAAGTTAGTGCGGAGGAGAAAGCAGAAGATGACGCCAAGTGTAGACAGTGCGAGTTCGAGGAGAAAATGAAAAATATGATGGCGGTCCAGAGTGGGCTCATGGAGAAAATCGCAGAGCTGGAGAATGCATTGGCGAAGGAGCGAGAGAAAACGTCAGCCATGAAAGAAAGGCTCCGGTCAGCCGAGAAGGGCCTATCGAAGGTCGTGAAAGGGAACGAAGACGCAGGTGACGGCGGAAGGAATATGGCGACGACCCCCCGTGCGGGAGAGATGAAGGAAACAGGCATGACAAAGGCAGATACATTGGCCACAGGGCCCAGCTACCGGGAAGTAGTTTTGAGGGAGGGAGGGAGCAAACCAGAAGCCGTGACTCACGCTAGTCTCCTATACAGCAGCCAGGTGCAGGTTTCAGAAGGAATGTCTGAACAGGTCATCATCGCCGGTGACTCAAATTTAGTCCGATGCGCAGCGGCAATCAAAGAAAGGGTGAAAGGCGACAAGAGAGTTGCGATAGGGACGTTCCCAGGACAAACGCTGGGGACAGTAATGAGTCAAGCGGGTGAACAACTCGCAGCTAAAGCTAACAATCGTAACCTCGTTGTAATTGCGGGAGGGCTAAATGACGTCCTGAAAAAAAGAATCGTCAGGACTAGCGACGACCTTGGCGAAAGGAGTGGAGGACATGCGCGCCGTGTCCCCCCAGGTGCAAATTGTAGTATGCACAGTACCGGAAGTACCAGTACGCAACGTCAACCTGCAAAGAGCGGTTGTCGACGCAAACAAAGAGATATGGCGAATTAGTCGAGAGAAGGGTTTCGAGGTAGTGGATTTAAACAGGGAAGTGCACAGGTGGGGTGGATTCCAAAGAGACAAGATTCATTTCGATAAGAGGCTTGGACACGAGGTGGGCTGGCGACTGGCAGGACGCGCAGTAGCTTTTTTGGGGGGCTCACGGGCCCTTCGGAGTCCGGGGTAGCTCGTAACAGGGAAAACAACCAGGAGGACGCTTTGACAGGTAGAATTGCGAAAAACCAGAAAAAAGGTAAAAGAAAAAGGAAAAAGGCGCGTGTTGCAATTAGTTACATAAACATGCAGGGTGGCAGAAAGAAGGCAAAATGGTTAGAGATTGAGGAGCAGTTAAACAAAGAACAGATAGGCGTGTATGCGGTTACAGAAACACACCTTAGAGACTTGGAAGAGCCACCACATATTGAAAATTATGTTTGGGAAGGGTGTAACAGGACCATATCGGAAAGGAAAGGTGGGGGGGGTAGGAATGCTAATTCATCGCGGAGCCAAATGGGTTAGAGTGAAACAGACGTGTTCAGAGCACCTCTGGGTTCTGGGCACAGTAGGTGGAAAGAAAACGTGGCTAGGGGTAGCCTACTTGTGGACGGGGAATAACTGCAGAGAAAAGAATCAGGAGATAGTGGATTGCATGAGTGCGGATATTAAGGAATTTGGTAATGGGGCCGAAATCATCCTTCTAGGGGACATGAATGCCCACATACATGACCTTGACGGATATTCAGACACCAATGGGAAGTTATTACTAGATCTTTGCGAGCAACATAGTCTGGAGATAGTTAACACGGGGCCTAAATGTGACGGCCAGATCACATGGGAAGTCGGAAACAAGCAATCAAGTATTGATTATTGTCTCATGACTGAAGGAATTTACCACAAACTGAGAGAAATGAGGATAGACGAGGAAGGCATTAACAGCTTGGGTAGTGATCATAAACGAATAACATTACAAATGGGATGCGAAACTGAAAATATGAGCATGGAATCAAAGTCTGGCAGCTCGTATTTAAATGACAAACAAATAATAAATATAGCCGCAAGAGTCGAGGAAGAAGTAGGCGAAATACCAGGCAAGGACTGGGAGTATAGTGAGCTGTTACATCTAATGACGAAGGAGATAGGGAAAGAGAAGAAAACTGTTTGCTGGAAAGGAAAAAGGAAGCCAAAAAGTTGGTGGAACAAGGAAATCCGGGAGGCGATCGAGAAGCGACGCGAAGCATCAAGGGAGCATAGAAAGGCAAAAAAGGAGAAGCGGCCGCAGGACGAAGTCAAAAAAATATGGGAAATATATTTAGAGAAAAAATCCCTTGTACAGAAATTGGTAGAGGCAAAAATTAAAGGTGAAAGTGAACGCTGGATGACAGAGATACACGAAAAAAAGGAGGCCGCGCCTAGGATTTTTTGGAGCCACATAAAGGCGCCAGGTAGGAAGTCTGTCACAACGCAACAACATATTCTAGATGAAGGAGGAAATCAATTGGAAGGGTACGAAGCGCTAGGTCACATCCAAAAGGTAACAGCCGATTCGTTTCAAAAGAGCGTCCAGGGGATCTCCCCGGTGAGTAAAAGTGTGGCGGAGAAAGCAACAGAGGAAGAGCTAGTACTTGATAATTTCAACTGGAAAAAGGCCGAAGGAAAAATTCCAAAGCGCACTGCCGCGGGTTTAGATGGGATTCCCGTTAGCCTCATTAACGAACTAGGACATAACACTAAAGAAGCATTGTTAAAAGCAGTAGAAAAAAGCTTAAAGGACGGACAAATACCGGACAGTTGGCGACAAAGTAGAATGAACTTAATCTATAAAGGCAAGGGAGAAAAGGACAAGATTCGCTCGTATAGACCACTAACCATTACATCGGTACTATACAGGTTGGCGATGCAAGCAGTAAAAATGAAAATAGAAACATGGGCCGAACATAACGATATTTTGGGAGAACTTCAGAACGGATTTCGAGTCGACAGGCGGTTGGACGATAACCTGTTTGTTCTCACTCAGTGTATAGAAATATCTAATATAGAGAATAGGCCCTTGTACGTGGCTTTTCTAGACATCACTGGGGCATACGACAACGTTAATCAGGAAATTTTGTGGGATATATTGAAAGGAATGGGCATGGGCGACGACTGTATACAGCTTTTGAGGGAGATATACCGAGAAAATACAGTTTGCATAGAGTGGGAACGGAATGCGTAGCAAAGAGAACGTTGAGGTTAGCAAGGGTCTGAGACAGGGATGTCCTTTGTCCCCGCTGTTATTCATGCTGTACATGGTGAGTATGGAAAAAGCGCTAGAAGGTAGCAACATTGGTTTTAATCTGTCACACAAACAGGGCGGCATGATGATTGAGCAGAGGCTTCCAGGTTTATTTTATGCGGACGATATCGTCTTATTTGCGGACAGTCGAGATGATATACAGCAGCTGGCGAATATATGCGGAAGGGAAGGTGAAGCTCTTGGACTAGGATTCAGTGTAACGAAGTGTGGATTGATGGTATTCAATGATCCCTGTGATCAGACGGTGTCCATACAAGGCCAAGAAATACCGAGGGTAAGTGAATACAAGTACCTTGGAGTATGGGTAAATGAGAGTGATAGATACATGGAGGTACAGGAAAAAGCCTCGGCAGCAAAAGGAAAGAGGAATGCGGCAATAATGAAGCACAGAGCGTTGTGGGGATACAATAGGTATGAGGTGCTTAGAGGTCTGTGGAAGGGTGTAATGGTTCCAGGGCTTACTTTTGGGAACTCAGTGGTGTGCATGAGGGCAGAGGTGCAATCGGGAATGGATGTAAATCAAAGGACTGTGGGACGCCTCGCGTTGGGTGCTCACGGGAAGACGACAAACGAGGCTGTAAAGGGCGATATGGGGTGGGCAGGTTTTGAGGCGAGGGAAGCGCAGAGCAAAATAAGGTTCGAAGAAAGGCTAAGAAATATGAAGGAGAGTAGATGGGCAGAGAAGGTGTTCCGTTATTTGTATAGGAAGAGCGTGGACACACAGTGGAGAAAAAGAACTAGAAGACTCACTAGTAAATATACGGCTGGTATTGTAAGCCATATGTCAACAAAGAGCGTTAAGGGAAAAGTCAGGGAGGCGGAGAGGATTTACTGGATGGCAGCTATGGAGAAAAAACCGGCTTTGAGTAACTACCGAAAGGGCAAAAATGAAATAAGGAGGGAGGCATTTTACGATAATTCAAGGGGAAGCGCTTTACTGTTTGAAGCGAGATCGGGTTGCCTTAGAACGCGTAGTTATAAAGCAAGATTCAGTAAAGAAGAAGAACAATGCACATGCTGCGGGAAAGATAAGGAAACGGCGGAGCATGTTCTGATTGAATGTGGAGATATCCACCCAGGTGTACGTTTGGGCACGAGCCTACAGGAAGCCTTGGGTTTTAGGGACAACAATGGAAAGCTGAACACACCCGCGATTGAAATAAGAGACGGTTAGAGTATTGGTGGCAGAAAATTAGAGAGAAAGGACAAAAATAAATATTGGAAAAATAAAATATGGACAGTGTGCCGTAAATGGCAGAGAACTTAAGCTGAAAATTTACCTTTTTTCCATTAAGATAGAATTTATCAAAGTAGAGGCATTAGGCCAACATCAAAAAAGAAAAAAAGGTTTTTTTTTGTCGAGCCTGGTGGCATACTTGTCACCACCCCGTTATAAAGGGGACGCTCATAGCATCCATCCATCCATCCGTAGGCAAATTTTTTAGCTAGCAGGACTGGGTGTGGTATAGAGCCCTGATTGCATATCGCGCCCCACAGCTTCTAAATAATTTAGGTTAACAATTAAATTTTAACCTCTCACGAACGCAGTTCAAATATCACTTCCGAGATCTGTTCAATAATGGATTAAAGTTAACGTTACGTCTTTACTAAACCCCTTGTTAGGTATCACAAATATTACACCATCTCACTTTTAAGTTCAAACCCGTGCGTATACAGAGTATGTATGTATATATGTGGAGATGTATATATGAATATATGAGTGTTTTGAATGAATGTATGAGTGTGTAATTCAATACTGTGAGTGTGTGCCTTTTGTGTTTATTTTTATGTAATGAAAAGAGCCTCGATGTCTGACTTTGTATGTCTATGTAGCCTATTTTGTAAATGTGCTATTATGTTCGGGTATTTTGCTGCACCTAATTGTATTTTGAAAATTACTTTTAATGCAGCCCTGCTTGCTGAACGTCTTGGATATTTCACGTAGCGAAATCACATCAGGCCGACTGGCCTCTAGCTTCGCTCTGTTTTTCTGTAAATTTCAGAAATTAAATTGGTTCACTCACAATTGAGTGCACTGAGTCGTCCATTATAATGTGAACACAGCGCAGAGAGGCCGCGCCCTGCGTAGCGCTATAGCAGTCGCGGCGGTGTGACCTATCGTCATTCGTGAGCGGCGTGCTTGTGGTGCAGTGAAGCAGACCTAACAAATAAAGGGAGACGACGACGAAGTGATTCTGTCGTAGAACACTGCTGTCACTATCTGTAGTTTTTCAAAGTGTTTCTGCGGCTCTGTGGAAGACACCGTTCCAGTGACTGCGGCGATGGACGTGGATTCGCCTGGGCTTTCACCGAAACCATCGACGTCGTCTGCAGCTACCACGAGAAAGCGTACGGGCCAACCGACTGATGCCGACAGCGAGTACACGCTGATTTACTCTGCGGCCAGTGACGAAAGCTCCGATGAAGGCGACTTCGTGCCTGTGACAAGGCGGCAGCGAAAAAGAAGACTAGTGATGCCGTCTCCATCAACAAGTAAGAATGCGACGAAGACGCGAGAGCCCACAATATACAAAATTCTGTTTGTGCCGGTCAATGCGGCTCTTAGTCTCAACCGGCTCAATCGTCAAGCCACGTCTAGGTCTCTTGAGGGACTCGTCCAGGGACAGATCGCGGACGTGCGGATCAATGGCCGCAAGAATATCCTCGCCGTAGACGTCACTCAACGAAGCACATTGAAAGTGCTGAGCAGCGTCAAGATGTTGGATAGCATCAATGTTCACCATACATACGTGATGACCGCGACTCTACTGCTGGCGTCATTTACGATGTCGACATTTCCATCAGCGAAATTGACTTTGCTGCTCTCATCAAACCGGTGTCTGCAGAACTTACCATACTGCAAGCTCGTCGCCTTGGAAAATCACGCTGCGTGAAGCTCGTGTTTAAGGGTGACAGCCTTCCATCGCAAGTCAAGGTCTGCCATTTTCGACACACAGTGCGACCCTTTGTAGCGAAGCCCCTTCAATGCCGGAAATGTTATAGATTACGACATGTCAGTGCTGTTTGTACAAACCTGGCTGTGTGCTCGCTATGCTCAGAATCACATAGCGCAGACGCTTGCCAGGCAGAACTTCGAAAATGTCGAAACTGTCATGGCCTTCAGGAATCATCGTCAAAAGATTGCCCAATCATAAAAAAGGAAATGCAAGTGTTCAGGCAAATTGTCCGGGATGGCTCAACTCACAGGGAGGCCCCTGCCCAAGTACGACGCCGGTGGTCTCGTCGCCGGAGGCCCCTGAAGAGACTCAGTGCTGAAGCAAGGATTTAACCTCACGAAATGACCGGTGGCATACCACCTCAAGCGTCCAGACACGCCGACAAATCCTCCAAGCAAGACAAAAGCATCACTGGCTCGCCTGAAGCATGGCCAGCGCTGCCAACGATAGACCCGCCGTTTGAGCCGCCGCATCGCTCGTCTACAATCACTTCGAATTGAGAATGCAGTGATAGTCACGACAAAGAAATCGTAGCCATGGTAAAGGCCCTTATGAATACCATTCGTGTGCTCCTCACTAGTATTGACAGTCCGGCTGCTAAAAGTGCACTTCAGTTAGTGGATGCGCTGAAGCCGGTGCTATCAAGTCTGGAAAAGCACCATGGCTCCGCCTCTGCAAGCCTTTCGTAAAGAGGTCAAAGGAGCTTCGATATTTAAGTGAAATGCCCGAGGCCTCAAGCCCCGCATTTCTGATATCCGACAATTTGTGCTTAAAAACCAGTTTGCAATTATTGTTATCTGTGAGTCATGGCTACACAATGCAATACGACTATCCAGGTACGAAGCCTTCAAGTCCGCTACTTGCAACGAACAAAGTAAAGTCATTGTATATATCAGATGCGACCTTACCTATATCGAGCACCGTGTAGCACCTCACGATTAACATGTCTGCTTCGCAGTTAAACGTAGAGACCTTAATTTCATGCCGGTAGGCGCATATATATCACCTTCAAACCGTTTTGAACCTGAAAGACTACGTGCACTGTTAACAGCCACATCTGGACCAAGAATCATCCCCGGAGATTTCAACGCTCACCACCCACTATGGGGAAGTCAGAAGACAGACAGTCGCGGAAGGCAAGTATTCTCTTGTGCTCTGGAGCAGCAGCTGCTTTGTGTAAACGATGGAAGCCCAACATTTCTACGGGAAACGACATACAGCAGCTGCCTTGAGTTGACACTTGTGTCACGAAAACTAAATGGAAAGGTCAAGTGGTTCGCAGACTATGAAACTCATGGATGCAACCACATACCAACCTATTTAAAGATCAAGGGCCTGGAAAAATCGCCAAACTACGACACTTCGACTCGCATCGACTGGACAAAGTTCAGGTCACTGAAGGAAAAGAGGTGTCAAAAAAATAAAGCGCGTCCTGTTGACACCCTCGAGGATATGATTAGAAGTGCTACTGAGGAAGCGACCTATCATATTCCACATACTTCAGAATATTGTCAACATCAAGTGGAATTGGAATGACTCAGAGCAATCCGTCGTCGTGCAGAACGAAGATGTAGGCGCACTAAGTCCATTCACGACTTGAGGGAGGCAAGGCGCCTACAGAAAAAAAATTCTGTGGTGAATCAATTCGCTTCAGTCCTTTCGCTGGAAATATCTGTGCGAATCATTGGATCCACACAAGCTTTTGGCGCAGACATGGAGGATTGTTCGTGGCCTATGAACATCACCACATTAACATCGCCCCTTCAAGTGTCTTTCTCTCCACCAACGCCGCACCGAAATTGAAGTAGCAGAAGATTTCTGCATGAATGTTGCCGGTCAGGTGTCCGCGCGCACCACGCACCACCTAGAAAACGGTCCAGTTTCCAGATATTCAAGAATGGACACCTTTTTTCACTAGAGGAATCACAAGCGGCCTTGACGGCATGCATACAATCTTCATCGCCTGGTCCGGATGGGATCACGTACATGGCTCTTTGCAACCTCGGAAAAGTAGCTCGACGGGCCCTTCTATTCGTGTACAACGACTCGAGGAGCAGCGGATTTATCCTTCATTCACAGAAATCCAGCCGCCTCGTCCCTGTGCT
Source organism: Rhipicephalus annulatus (assembly GCA_013436015.1). Taxonomy (NCBI): domain Eukaryota; kingdom Metazoa; phylum Arthropoda; class Arachnida; order Ixodida; family Ixodidae; genus Rhipicephalus; species Rhipicephalus annulatus. The sequence goes on from WOVY01012538.1 coordinate 650,997, forward strand.
TAAATCAGGTAAATCTCCTCTGCACTTGACCTCTTATCGCCCCATCGCGCTTACCAGTGGTTTCGCGAAAGTGATGGAGAGGATGATTTTTGACTCTCCTAGAGTGGTACCTGGAGCACCACGAGGTATACCCTCATGCTATGACGGGCTTTCAGCGTGGGTGGTCCACAATTAATAACGTTATAGACCTGTTCATCTGTTCATCGGTTCAGCATCAAAAAAGACTGAAACGTTTATCTGTGGCGTTGTTCTTGAACGTGAAAGGTGCATACGATAACGTATCACATGAAGCCATTCTGAATTTCATGGAGAATGTTGGATTAGGGGGTCGGGTTACCAATAGATACACAGCTATCTGAAAGGCAGAGCTTTCTTTGTACAGACGAAGAATGGCACAACAACGCATCATTGCAACCGTCGTGGTGTGCCTCAAGGTAGTGTTCTCAGCCCCACACTTTTCAATCTAGGGCTACTCGGCCTGGTTAACGCACTTCCAGAATCTGTCCATCTATCAATATATACAGATGACATCTGCATCTGGGCGTCAGGCGTAATACGCTTTCATTTGCTTGCCCGGTTTCAGAGAGCGGCTACAATAGCGACAAAGTACCTGGAAGAACGGGGACTAGAGCTGTCATCACAGAAATGCTCGCTTATAGCATTCATGCATAAGGTGATGAGCCCATATGTTATTAAAATCAACGGACACACGATTAACTAAGTGAAGACCCACCGATTCCTCGGAGTCATAGTTGATCGCGACCTCTCCTGGAGTCCTCATATCGCCCACATGAAAACTAAACTCACCATGCTCCCCCACGTACTGAGGTTTCTTGCTGGAAAAACGTGGGGTACGTCGGTACGAGCAATGCTTCAACTCTACACTGTTCTGTTCCTCGGTTATATGCGATTCAGCTTACCCGTGCTTTGCGGAATCCAAAGAACAAACTTGCGCGTCCTCCAGTCGATCCAAGCCCAAGCACTGAGAATATGTCTTAGTCTCCCGAGATGCGCGTCTTCAGCAGCGACAGTCATTGTTGCGCGTGATTATCCAGTCAACGCATACATCCGCGTAGACGCTTTGAGAATGCACATAAGACATTTCGCTGGGCTTCCATCTCATCACCTTGTCTCACTTCGAACTTTTAGGCCCCACTCAGCGTTCAGCGCAACTGTAGCTGAGCGTTGCGCAGTGCTTCCGTTGCACTTCACGCATGCAGCACAGCCGCCGATATTATTATGGTGCCTATACCCACTCAAAGCCCTTCTTACGATTCCTGGCGTCCAAAATAAGAAAAGGTCGTCAAATCTAGCCCTGAAACAGGCCACATTACTCTTCCTGCAAGAGAAGCACAACGGACGCCTTCACATTTACACAGATGGCTCGGTGTCTTCCGTAAGCTCTGCAGGGGCGGTGGCGATTCCCGCGAGGCACATCACAATTAAATTCATGACATCGCACTTGACGTCGTCGACAGCTACAGAACTCGCCGCCATGCGTGCAACTCTGGAGTTTATAGTGAAAGAACCTTCGTGAATTTGGTCTATCTTCTCGGACTCGAAGGCAGCTCTTTAATGTCTTATGTCACCCTTTCGCCATGGACCTAATGAACAGTCAGTAGCTGAAATAAGGCTTCTTTATCGCCAAGCAATCGAAAAACAGCACAGCATAGTGTATCAGTGGATACCAGGTCATTGTGGTATATATGGCAATGACCGCGCAGATGAGGCTGCTAGATCTGCACGCGATGGTACCCAATACACAGCCATCCCGTTCGCAAGAACCGACGCAGCTACAAGACTTCGTTCGCTTGCACGTGACCTCACACTGGTACAGTGGAACTCAACAGATTTCACAAACGCGCGCCTGCATAACTTGGATCCCGATCTGCAGCTTCGTCTTCCCCCAAATATATCTCGAGCTGAGGAGACTCTTTTATGCCACCTGTGGCTTGTAGTGGCCTTCACGAACCCATACTCTTATCTCATTAGAATGGCCAGCTCTCCTACTTGCACTTACTGCAGCTGCGAAGAAACCATCGTGCACCTTCTGTGTGAATGCACCCATTTCAACGCGCAAAGACAAGAACTCACTGCAGCTCTGGATAGACTACATGATCGGCCTTTGTCGGAACAAAGAATTCTGGGTCATTGGCCGAGCCCATCCTCAGCCCCGAAGGCTTTGAAAGCTTTGCTGCTCTTTTTGCGGACAACTAGCCTCAGAGACAGACTTTAGTGTCTTATACTCTTTGATGTTGCCTTTCTTCTGTCGCATTTTTTAAAAATTTCTCTCTCTCTTCGCGACACTTCTTTTTAACATCTTTCATTCCCCTCACGCCTTTCCCTAGCACAGGGTGGCCAGCCCGTATAAGAACTGACTAACCTCCCTGTCTTTCCACTTAAACTTTATTCCTCCTTCTTCCTCACACCTAACAAGTACTCAACTAACAAGTACTATGCCTATATTAGAGCAATGCACAGCCCAAGTTTCCAAGCCTGAGCCTGGCCCAAAGGTTCATTCTCCAGCCCACTAGAGCCCGGCCAGGCCCCGAATGATCGAGGCCCGGGCCGGCTTGGCCTGTTTCATCCAGTTATGCCTCACATAAATGAGGCACTGTCCACTCTTCGGTTAATGAAGATACTACATCACGCAACATATAATCTAGTAAGTGTTTTGGAGCTTCAGTAAGTGTTATGACTTTCACTGGTATTGGCCTCGAAGACATACCGTGGCCACACCTATGTGGTGACGTCACTCATTGAATGCCGTGTTCTGTCGTCTGCTAAAACATCACATTTTTTGCACCTTTGCCACCACGCGCTTTTGTTGGGAACTCCGTGGGTGCTTCCCTTTGTTTTGAAGGTCATTACTTAAAGAAGCGCTATAGGACCTGATAATGTGAGCAAGCAAACCACGAATAGATGCCTCCGTTGGCAATTTCGAGCCTAATTTGCATCGTAGAATTGTGACCAAGAGACAGCTGACTCCATGGGCGAGAATGCATGTGGTGTCGCAAAAGCTAAGTTGCTTACATATGGTGACATAGTTCCTCGTAACTTAAGAATAATCAGTCATTGATGAAACAAACGGGTGACCTTGGAGTAACAAGCGGAACGTTTCACTAAACAGTAATTTAGATCGCAATATGTGCGATGCACATGCACTGTTGTGAACACACACGTGGGAATGGTGAGTGGCGTGAATTGCCCGAGGCGCTTAAAAGTGGTGACACGCTTAGTGCTGGTGGGATCAAGTGAAGGGACAACTTACGATACACTGCTCAATTATTATGCTCCAATCTAATTGACGATCAGCAACGTTTCGTTTTATTGGTGAAGCTCCTCTACGTCTAAGCGGAGTCCTTGAATATTTTTACTGCTCATGAAGCTCGGGTAAACTTTGATACAGAAAGAGGAGCAACTAATAGGGGGGTCTTCGTCCACGGTGGGGTATCGGAGTGGTCGTGTCGCTGCAATTGTACGGCAAGTGCCAGAGCTGCAGTGCTTAACGTTAATAAATGTAAGGTTGAATACGTATTCGTAGCAATGTTAGTTTTCAGGAAATTCGGTACAGCTCTAATGTAGTAAAACGTATCGTCGAATGAGGTCTTGAAGTTACAAATTTGATGGCGTGCTTATTTCACTGCAAGATATGGTATACCGCTATTAAAGCATGCTTATATTGTTTCCCCTGAAACATCTAGCGAACATTTGTGTACAATCCAGGGTTATTCAAGATGCCTTCAAGGACCACGGGGTTTTTAACGGGTCAATTTTAACCATTGGCCACTTTGTTTGAATAAATCAGTGCTTTTAATTCAGCAAGTGATGAGTATCAAGCAATACTTCGTATGACGTTTGCCTCGTTTTCGTGTTTTGTTTTGTGTTACTTTTATCACTTCGGTGCTGGAGCGCGTTCTAGGTTTGCTCGGCCATGCAATGTAGTTTATCAGTCCTTTACTCTAATGTTTTTCGTCATTTTTATTGTTTATTGTAAAGGCGAAAGCCTTACATGCCTCGTCAAGCGTGAAAATTGGCCGACTCTGTCCCGCGCCTGAGGCATCCACATGTGACGCAAAAAGTTATCTTCTGGTGCTCATGACACATTGATATCAAATAATAAATTTTGTACGCTTTTACAGCTTGCGCAAGTTTCATACAGCACTGTGGCGCAACAATTCTTGCACCGTCACCCTAGCAAATATATATCGGCAGCGCTGAAGTCTCTGTTGCATGCAACGAATGTGTAGTTTGATTTTTTGAAGCTGTGAGGAGCTGCATGCAGCTCCACCTGTTCAGCGTATCACACTGTTGGCCATCTCAGTGCCTGATTGGATTGATTGATATGAGGGGTGTAACGTCCCAAAATCACCGTATGATTATGAGAGACGCCGTTGTGGAGAGCTCTGAAAATTCGGAGCACCTGGTGTTCTTTAACGTGCACCGAAATCTCAGCACACAAGCATACAGCATTTTCGCCTCCATCGAAAATACAGCCGCTGCAGCCGGGATTGAGTCCCGTGAACTGCGTGTCAGCAGCCGAGTACCTTAGCCACTAGACCACCGCGGCGGGGCTATCTCAGCGCCTATATAAACGAAAACGGTGAGCATTTCACTCATTGGGCTTCTGTATTAACTACTGACATGGAAAGAAGAAGAGGCGACCGTAAGCTAGCCTTCATTAAATGCGTCATTATTCATTGCAATTATGTCAAAAGGGCTCATGCACAGTCTCCAGCTCACTGACGGTTCCCGTCAACGCTTGGCAGGCGGGCGAGCTCAGCATTTTTTTTTTTGCACTGTGCAAATACACCGCGAGGCCGTGAAAAATCCTCGGCACAGCTTCTGCGAAAGTTGAGGATCGTCGTGTGGTGACTTCACAACAATACCTTCGATTAGCCACTGGTTCACGCGAACGATGTCACTCTCATCGAAGTGCTTTTCACACAAGCGCACACTCGGGGAAACAAATGTGAAACCACCAGTTTCTTGTCGCGGTATTGTGACGCGCTTCCAATTTTCCCGCCGATCACTGTTGGTAGGCAACGAGAACTTGGAAACTCTTTTCTAATTGCTTTTGTAACCGGATAGACAACTATGTACCCAGCAGGTACACGGTATCCTTCCCTATCTTTAAGCACACCGCACTAGGCCCAGTAGTAATCATGCGGTGAAAAACTACACGATGAGACGCCACGATATTATTTATTGACCCCATAGCGGCACCAGCAGCCAGCTTACCCCGGTCTGCCGGATGGCCCGCGCTATAATTTACTGTATATGCTATTTTTAGGTAGCAGAGTTGCACAAAGGTACGCCATCTTGGGTTCAAATGTCTTGCAGGAAAGCCACTCACCACCCGCATAGTAGTAGCGCTCGCGCTTCAAAGCAGCAGCGTTGCTTTATATGCGTAGCATTTAGCAAACTTCGGCGGCCTTGAGCATATCTATGTAGCCGCCTAAGACTTTTAGCTATCCTGGCCGTTCCGTTAATGGTATCGATACCAAAATTGATGTGGCACACCATGAATGCATGGCGAGCACAAGTGTCAAATCGTAAAATTCATGACATGTATGTCATGAATGTCATGATTTACTTTCCATGGTCTTGCTGCTTTTGCGGTAGTTTTGTTCACATGACATGTTGCAAAACTGGTGTGGTATGACATGACTGCATGGTGAACACAAGCGGGAGACCCAAACATGAAAATCATGATATGCGTGTCGTGTTACAACAGGTAGGCAGGCAGGCAAACAACTTTAGTAGAATCCGGAGGCAGCGCTCAACCCCCTTAGGGTGCAACACCGGTGGGCCACTCCCATGACGGTACGGGGAGGTTAAACTCCACAGCTATGTCACGGACCCTAAGGATGGCCCTAAGCTGGTCTTCTTTGTCGTGGCTTGTGAAGAGACAGTTCCAGTGCGCCTCCGTAGAGGCAGACTCGCTGCTCTCGCGCAACGCAGGGCATTGCCACAGCATGTGTCGACATTACTACATGCCACGCTCATGATGCGCTATAGCAGCCGTTTCGCTAGTTTCTCATATACCAGGTTTGGTATTACGAGGCGTGAATGGATGACAAAGGACTGATGCAAACATGATAATTATGAGATGCGTGTGATGTAACAACATAACTACATGCTACAATCATGATGCACTAGTGGCCGTTTGGCTAGCTTCACACGTATACCAAATTCGGTGTTACGTGACGCGAACAGACGACATAGGTAAATGACACGTCCAAACATGATAATTACGACATGCGTGTCATGTAACAACATCACTACATGCCACGCTCATTTTGCGCTCGCGGCCGCTTCGCTAGCTGCACGTATGCCAAATTTGGTATTATGTCACATGAATGAATGGCGAAAGTATGTGACTACTGCAAACATAATCATGAGACGAGTGTCCTGTAAGAATATGACTACATGCAGTACCTAAGGCGTCCATACACTACGACGTGACCCGGTGCGCGGGCGCGCCGGCGTTTGTTTCGTCGCGTCACGCTGGCGATGCCACGCAAGGCGCCGATCCGCCTGCCATATATATACTCGCAGGCACGCTCCGCGCTGCGTTGCTTTGACGCCTGCGCGTTTGAGCGTGCCCGGCGGCCCTCCGTCACAAAGACAAGCAGACGCGGTGCTATGTGGGTAACGTCATTGGCGCGAAATTCAGCCTGTCGCCTTATACACCGGTTGCCACCGGGCCACACAAATGAACACTGGTCGCACCAGTCGCGCCTGGCGTCAGACTATAGAGTCCTCGATTTTGCTAGCGTAGCGTTGCTGCGCCCAGCGTACGTGCACGTAAACGTTACGTTGGAGTATATAGGGGCCTTCATGATGCGCTCGCCGCCGTTTCGCCAGCTTCGCATATACCAAATTGGGTATTAGGGGACGTGAATGGATGACTAAGGTATGTGAATGGGGGAAATATGATAATCATGACACGCGTGTCCTGTAAGAACATGAGAACATACCACGCTCATGATGCACTCGGGGCCGTTTCGCTAGTTTCTTCATACCAAATTTGGTATCACGTGACGTGAATAGACGACGAGGTAAATCACACGTCCAAACCTGATAATCTTGGTTTACGTGTCATGTAAAACATGACTACACGCTACGCTCATAGCGCACTTGTGGCCGTTTCACTGGTTCCACATATTCCAAATTTGGTATTACGTGACGTGAATGAATGACAGAAATGACACGTCGAAACGTGATAATCACAACATGGAAGTCATGTTATAGACCCCGACTACTATCAGAATAACAGTCATACACAATAGGTTGACGCGACACATTCAGCTCTTGTGTAATGCATACTTACTTATCAATGGAAACACGTTTGTTTCTCGTTTTAAAAAGGAAGTAACAATATTTTTTCATGTCTCCTTCAAACGTATATACCTTTTCAACGATGTACCATAAATTGCTCCTGATTGCCTTTTGCTTTAAAATGCATGTACTTCATATGCAAAGAATATTAGTGCCACTATTAGAGTATGTATAAACTTTTCTGTTTGCATATACGTCAAAGAGTTTTTATTTTCATTCCTATTTGCATACGGTGTAATGAGCAGTGTAATTATTTTTATGCGGACATGTTTTCATTCCTTTTTCTCTTACTGCCAGAAATGAAAGTCCGGATTGAGTACCTGGTCAGGAGACATACAAGTCACCTTTCGCCTTACTTCTTAGATATATTTTACACTGTGAATTCTGTATGTATGTCTGAAGTAAACAAATTGAAATTGAAATGACCATCGACTGCAGTCGAGAGCCGGCTGGAGAGCCGCGTGTGTTCGAGAAGAGACATGAGGACAAATAAATGGGGGAGGAGAGTGATGTGGGGGAAGCTACGAAGGCGAGACAGCTAACCTTCAGCAACGACTCAAGGAGTACACTAACGATGTAAGAAAGAAGGTTTCATTGAACGCGTTGATGGAACACGAAGAGGTAACAGGCCACGAAATACATTGGTAAGGCGAAGAAAATGGAAACAGTGAAACGAAGGAAGCAGACAAAGAGAGGAGGCAGGAAGGTTAACCAGAAAGACATCTGGTTGGTTACCGCCCCACTGGGAAGCGGACAAGGAAGAGGAAGTAAAGGAAAAGGAAGAGACAGCCAGTAAATTCACTGCAGCGTGTAGAACTCCACCGCAAGTCAAAGGTGGTACACAAACCCGTCGTCCTCAAAAACACAAGAGGGGATCTCACTCCCTTGTGGGCTGTCGAGAGATGTGGACGGTGCTATAATAGCACCTGCACAGAAAGTGGCCGATCATCCAGTCGCTGCAATGCGTTACTTGTCTCTCTGAGGCAAATTGAGCACACTGACAGAGAAGGTGGTCGATATTTTCATCGGTGCCGCACACATCGCATGCCGCACTGTTAGTCATTCCGATTAACGAGCTATATGCTTTTGCGAAAGCAACTTCCAGCCAAAGATAACAGGAAAGCGAAGCTTCACGTCGATGTATGCCGGGTAAAGGCCTGAGTTGTAGTGAAGGGTAAAGTTCATGTAGTCTGCTGCGTCGTATGCTTGGTGCGCTCCACTCAGTCAGTGTGAGACTGCGGGTCAGTTCACAAATCTTCCTCGCAGCGTCCGCTCCTGAAAGCGGCATTAGAACTCCGTTTCCGCCCTGATGTGACGCGCAAGCAGCATGATCTGCGGAATCATTTCCGCTGACGCCATAATGTCAAGGTAACCACCAAAAGACGATGTCGTGACCGTTGTGTATTCAGAGTTGGTGAAGTTTCATGGTTTTATATGTCAACTGGTCGTGGCATCCGTGTCGGAAAACTGACCGCGGGCACTGTATCCCTGGTTTTGAGTTGAAAGACAGGGGCCATTTACTTAGTCTTCGTTCAGGATCGAGAAGTTCCAGTGCATTACGCAGAGTCGCAAGTTTACCGCCATGAACGTCGTCGTATGTGAAGTCTTAAAACGCAGAGTTACCCCTTGTGATGGTATAACCACTGATCCACTTGAACTGGACGACGTTGTTGAGCGATTTGTGTAGATGCGCCCGTGGTCACTGTAGTTCTGGTCCAGTAGGAATGGGATCAGTTCTCTTAGGGCATGTGTCAGCAGGTCTAATTTTCTCCGCATTTCTGGGATGATTAAGTATACTCGCAGCTGGTCAAGCACCAAGGAGAAAGCAGCGGCTTTGACGCAGGCGCCAACGCCACAGTAAATGATGAACGGCTCTTGCAGACTGTGGCGACGTATATCGTGCGGGGCCTTTCAGCAATTACGCGTGGCAGATGGTGGGAATGGAGCCTGGCATAACGCCTGATGTGCATACGCGATGTCCTGGTAATAATATGTGCCTTGATTGAGTAACCTTCGGTGATGGCAACCCCATCAGGTTTTGAAGCACAGCAGGATAATCCACGGCGTATATTAAGTGCTTGGGCTTGAATACTTTGAATTGTGTGCAAGGTCTAGAAAGGTGCTTAAAGAAAGTCTTACAGGTGCTAGAAACTGCAGGTAAGCTGTACCGCAAGAATACACTAAACACCACCCTATAAAGTTGTAGAAAAGATGGTACGGGCACTCCCCACTTCCTTCCTGCAAGGACTTTGAACATGTGACATGTGGTGATCAGCCGCTTTAACACATAGTTTACTGGACCTCTGCGCTATATCTAAAATTTTTGACAATCTTGAAAATGGCGAAAACACTCAGTGTAATGAGGGAAACTTACCACACGCGTACGCACGTTGCATTCGTCATATTTCAAAACATACATGACCGCGCTGTCGGCGCATTCATTTTTCGTTGTGAACAAGGCTCCCATGTCAGAGCCGGAATATCTTGCTTTCTTGATTCGTGGTCGGCGGCAATTTTGACCCTATCAGCAAGAAATAACAATAAAGAAAGGTGACTGCGGCATCATGGGCTTGCAAGACAGGAATAAGTGCAAGCTCGCGCCTGGTTCCTTTGCGTACATTGTGCACTGTGGCACGAAACAGGAGGGAACCTTGCCGCCTATATCTTTTACTGCGCTTTCCCGTACTATGCAGTCTCTATGAGCACGCGGATATAAAGTAAGGGCAAAGTAGCACTGTTCAGAAAAGAAAACGCCGCAAAATTGTGGGTAAAAACAGCGCATTCAACCATGCGCTTACCTTTGCGAGAGGGAGAGGCGGGATCTGGTGATCCAACAATGTATGTCGAAGAGGTTACAGCGCCTGTGTCTCCAGAGGTAGGCTTCGAACCGAATGCGACCCTTCAGGCAATGAACCAATAGATTCTAAGTTAATGTTAACAATGAAATGGGTCTGTGTGTAGAATTACAAACACGTGTGTTCTTTTTATCGAACACAACCTATATTTTTGGGCTTTTCCCACCAAAGTTCTTTAATGAAGTGATGTTTGAATATGGCACCCTGAAATAAATGACAGCAAGACAAAGAAGTAAGGAAACAAAACTTAATAACATTGTGAAAGAGGCCAATAAAATTAACAAAACAGAACTAACAGCAAAAGAAGAGAATCTCAAAAAAGTAGAATATGACACCAGAGCTAGATCTTGAGGAATGCTAAATGTAGCAACATATTTTTTCTTAAGAAGCTCAATTGAATTATTCAGTAGCAAACGACGTTTTCCGTCACTATTTGCGTAATACATAAGTATAAATTGAAAACCTTGCTGCTGTGCACCTGACAATGTAAAAATTTTGTCGCCGTCAGAAGTAGCTAAGTGAAACAAAAGTGACGTCGTGTCTTTCGCTGAAGAATTCCCAGTGATGTGAAAACAGCATCCCGCGTGTGTTTCCTTTGAAGAATAAGTACGCCATTCTTTTTATGACGCCGACATAACAAGCAGCGCTCTATTCCGAAGGGAATACCCGCACGTCACGGACGTCTTTTTACTCGGGCAACCCGCAAATGCTTTTTTTGCTTCTTTTTTGATTTTACGCTTTTAGACATCTTCTCATCACCTTTGTTGCGACTTTGTGTGCGGGCTACAAGAGCGCCATATTTATGCCATTCAAGCCCCATTGTTTAGAGAAGGCATGCATTTTTTACTATTGATTGATATGTGGGGTTCAACGTCCCAAAACCACCATATGATTATGAAAGACGCCGTAGTGGAGGGCTCCGGCAATCTAGACCACCTGGGGTTCCTTAACGTGCACCCTAATTTGAGCACACGGGCCTACAGCATTCCCGCCTCCATTTCAAATGCAGCCGCTGCAGCCGGCATTCAATCCCGTGACGTGCGGGTCAGCAGCCGAGTACCTTAGCCACTAGACCACCGTGGTATGGCGTGCATTTTTGCCTACTAGGTGACCATGAAAGAACATCGGTTTGTTGAATGGCCGACAGTAGGGATTAAAAACATTCAGCACATACTTGTACATCAATTCATCAGCTTGAATAGCTAAATTTTTGTCTTTAAATTGTTATTCAGAAAAGTGCCATCCGCGGTAGTTAGTTTCCGTTGCAATAACATGAATTCTATTTTGCTTAACGTGCATTTGATGTAGATAGTGTCATTTGATATACACTGAACAACAAATTTTCTTTCTTCTCGGACCATGTACATTGTAGGAAAGTATTAATATTTATTTGCGAAAGTTCAGACAGCACGACGTTTTTATTTTCTAGATATATGTCGGTTAGGTTATGATACCACGTTATGAATTTAGTTTCTCTCTGTAGTAGGGGAACCACTTTATATAAAATGACGTTTACAAAAAAAAACATCACATGCGCATTTTACGTCGTTCACTTCCACGCTTAGAAGTGAAGCGCGGTGGCCGCAGAGTATGAGGTCCGGCGTGAATGGCTTCTTTGAGGGGAGTGGGGACAGATACGAAGAGCGATTCTCTAGGCCTTCACAAGTGTTACCACATAGGCATTACCACAACCGAAGAAATTAGTATGCTAGGCACGGATTAACAGGTGCCAAACACATTCATACTTACTCCGCATGTAGGTGTAATTGACAGACTGAACTAGTCGTGCGCTGGAAAGAAACAAATATGACTTTAAGCGTGCGCAAATGCTCCATATTCCTAAATACAGTTAGGATGCCGCTAAACGGCATGAAAGAGTGCTTCAGGCACGTATCTGGTAGAATATTTTGCCTGTTGCTAAGAAATATTGAACCGGATTGTAAAAGTTCACTCAATTTGCCCATTCTTGTTTCACATCGGCGCCAAGTCAACGAATTTCCTCCTTGACCACATGGTTAGAGTGATCTTGTAAACTCACTTAACCATCTATCAAACATTCATTATATTAATTCGAGATGAGAAATTTTCAGGCTTTGATGCAATTACGCTAGCCACACTAGGCCACGTAACTACACTTTTCAGCTCCCACGTATACGTACGCACACTGAAGCAGGCTTTCTACGCAGGTGCATGACAAGTCAATGCTAATGAGCTCTGTGTTGACGAAGAAATTATGGTCTTGTATAACGGAGTGCGGCTTTGGCTTCCTAACCGAATCCGCATGTTTCTGAGCGAGATGTCAAACCAACTAACCGAACAACTGACCTTTTTCAACTATGGCCATTTCGTGCAAAATAACAAAAAACAACTAAAGAATAAAGTGCAGAGTAACAACGTGAGCGAAGCTTCACGGAGTTATTGCAACGTGGTGCTAAGGCTAAGCCTCTATGTCACCTTAAGGTTCATTGCTGAGTCAGTTGGCGTTCATACTGAAATTTGTGCGGTGTTCACGAGTAAGAATATGGACAGGAAAAAGCACACGAGATTGGCACCGACCCTCAAATAAATTTAATTTAGAAATGCAAGATGAAAAGAAGACGAAAAGAAGAAACACCAGGCCATAAACACGAACAAGTGGGGCCGCAAGTTTAATACATTATACAATAAAAAGCGGAGCCACCAGTACATTCATAAAACTGAATGTATACGTGCTCATATATGATCCTCACCTACCACCTCTGACATGACCAGCAGTTAGTTGCACTCTCTGTCGTGTAAACAAACCATCCGTGCGTTTACGCCACAAAGCGTGCAGCTACCAGCTGCAGTAGTAAATCAAATAATTTATGAACTCTAGTGTATAGAATATGACCTTCAGTTTATATTACCTTTGTTTATTATTTACTGCTGATTTGCAATTACCGCTATTGAAGGCTGCTCCCATTATTGTGATGCAAGGTCTTCACGTAAGCAAGCAATCAAGCAAGCAAGCAAGCAAGCAAGCAAGAGAGCAAGCCAGCAAGTGGGTAATAAAATAAAGAAATTAATTAAAACAGATAAAAATCTTTCTCTTTCGGAAGAAGAGTGTATAGGCGTTGGAAATATTACTATGGAGTAGTGGTTAACATTCCATTGATCACTTTTAATCTATTTTCAGTGAGATTGCAAAACTGCTGAGCGCGCTAAATATATTGTAACGAACAAATACAACGCCGGAAGCTAGAACAGCTATTTGTTTAAGGCAAACTTGTGCCCGTCAACTAAATGCACAAAGGTTGTCCCGAGCTCGCTGGTGAAAAACCTCATTAATGTCTTCTTTTGCGTCCCGCCGCGAGCCACACCTTCGAAAAACCACCTGCCTTCTTTTTCCAGCGCGTGGTGTGGTGACACGTGCAGCCAGCGTTGCATGGCGCGTTTAGCTTGTCGCGTTTGGCTTGTCAGTTGGTGTGGCAGAATTCATGAGAGCAGGAAGCGGCGCAAGACTCCGGTAGGTGCCTAGCAACATGCGGCATTAGTCCCCCTCCCGCAACGCATCGTCCCGATGCGTACGCTGACGTCGAACAGTTTCGTAAAGGAGTATTTATCTTATGCTTGAGCACATTTAACAGTTGCCTCGTTTAGTGCCTTTTACAATACGGTTTCATTCGTACTATATGTACGACTTCTGGGTGATTCTTGCGTCGGGTTGAGTACACTTGACCTTCAAGAATTACTTCGTAGTTTAGCGTGCCTAACCGGTGAAGTACTTTGTAAGAGCCGAAATGTCGCCGCATCAGTTTTTCGATAGGCCAGGTGCACGTACAGGCGTCTACACGCACACTTTGTCTCCGGGGTTGTACTGTACGTCTCTCCGCTTCAGATTATAGCGAGTTGCGTCGGAGCCTTGTTGTAAAATGATACGATGTCTTGCCAGTTGCCGAGCCTGTTCTGCCCTTTCTATGTAGTCGCTGATGTGCGCGTCACTCTCATTCGTATCATTGACAGGTAACATCGCGTCTAAGGTCGTTGTGACCGTCCGACCATACACAAGTTGAAGTGGCGTGAAGTGTGTCGTTCCTTGTATTGCGGTACTGTACGCAAATGTATAATATGGCAAAATACTGTCCCATGTCTGGTGCTCAGCGTCCACATACATCGAGATCATGTCGGCGAGGGTTATGTTGAGTATTTTGGTTAATCCGTTTGTTTGCGGATGGTATGCTGTAATCCTTCTAGGGTCAGTGTGGGTGAGCTTTATAACAGACTGCATCAAACGGGCAGTAAATGCTGTTCCTTTTTCTGTAAAGACAACCTGCGGTGCGCCATATCGTAGTACAATCTGAGTGACGAAAAACTGGGCTACTTCGTTCGCCGTTCCTTTTGCGAGATGTGATGTCTCAGCATATCGAGTCATGTAGTCTGTCGCTACAACGATCCAATGCTTTTTCGATGATGAGAGAGGAAATGGACTAAGCAAATTTATTCACACTTGCTGAAATGGCCCTTTTGGTGGCTCTATCAGTTGCAACAGACCCGCTAGTTTCGATGGTGGTATTTTGCGTCTTTGGCAATCCCGGCATGACTTGACATAATGGTGCACCGAATTCCTTAACTTCGGCCAATAATACTTCCGGAGGATTCTGGCCAAAGTGCTACTACTACCTATATGGGCAGCCCATGGGTCGTCATGACACGCTTCTAAGATGTCTGCTCGCAGTAATGATGGTGCAAGAAGCAGAGACGTCTCACCGCTGTTACCGAAGTCGCGATTTATGACGTCGTTCCGGAGGACATAGGATGTCAATCCACGGGCTAAAACTCGTGGTACCTTAATTTGGTGACCCTCCAAGTATTGGATAAGTGGGCGTAGTTCCGGGTCCATTCGCTGAAGACGAGCCATTTCCGACACATTCAGAACTCCAAGAAATGAGATGTCTTGTTCTTGGTCAGATGATGGAGACTCGCCAGGTGCGTGAGACGGACAATCCACGTCATTGTGCTTCAGACCGGACTTGTTGACCACAGTGATGTCATGTTCCTGCAAAAGCAGCCTCCATCCAGCAAGTCTTCCTGAAGGGACCTTGATATTTACCAGCCAACACAATGAATGATAATCACTGATTGCTTGAAACAGTCTCCCGTAGATGTATGGGCGAAACTTGCTGATGGCCCATATAACTGCGAGAAACTCTTTCTCTGTCGCTGAGTAATAGAACTCAGCAATCGATAGAGCACGGCTCGCGTAAGCGATGACCTTTTCTTCTCCATTCTGCCACTGAACGAGAATGGCACCGAGACCAACGTTACTCGCGTTGATATGTATGTCTGTATCGGCCTCTTCATCAAAATGGGCAAGTATTGGAGGAGACTGCAAACGGCGTCGCAACTCTGAGAAAGCTGCTTCTTGTTCTTCCCGCCAAGAGAATGGTACACTTTCTTTCGTTAGCCGTGTTAAAGGCTCAGCGACCTTAGCAAAGTTTTCAACAAAGCGCCTGTAGTAGGCACATAGTCCCAGGAATCGTCTGACGGCCTTTTTGTCTTGCGGTTACGGAAAATGTTTAACTGCTGCAATCTTTTCCGGGTCCGGGCGGACGCCTGCCGCACTATGTGTCCGAGGAACCGAAGCTGACGAAATGCAAAGTGACACTTTTCCGGTATGATTATCAGTGCTGCCACGCGAATGGCATCCAGTACCGCGTGTTGTTAATGCCCCATGTTGTTAAACACCTACCAAAGTCTTGCACCGCTTCCTGCTCTCATGAATTCTGCCACACCAACAGACAAGCCAAACGCGCAAAGCTAAACATGCCATGCAATGCTGGCTGCACGTGTCACCACACCATGCGCTGGAAAACGAAGGCTGGCGGTTTTTCGAAGAAGCGGCACGCGACGAGACGCAAAGGAAGACGTTGGCGGGGTTTTTCGCTAGCGAGCTCAGGACAACCTTTGTGTATTGAGGTGACGGGCACAAGTTCGCCATAAATGAATAGCTGTTTTAACTTCCGGCGTTGTATTTGTTCGTTACAAACTGGTGGAGGTGCTGGATATGATTCCAAGCCCATATCAGATCAGGGAACATAGCCCAGAACCCCGAAAGTTGGAGCCAGCGCAGTTGACTCACGTACAACAACGAACGAGTCACCGCCTACGAGGTGAGCAGCCCGAGTTTGGT
Source organism: Rhipicephalus annulatus (assembly GCA_013436015.1). Taxonomy (NCBI): domain Eukaryota; kingdom Metazoa; phylum Arthropoda; class Arachnida; order Ixodida; family Ixodidae; genus Rhipicephalus; species Rhipicephalus annulatus. Next base: position 667,347 of record WOVY01012538.1, read on the forward strand.
GCCCTGTTCGATTCTTCGAGACCAGTGGAGGACGTAAGTTCCGGAGCCTCTGCAATGGCCGCCAAAGTGACTTCATTTCCATCTCATATCGTTATGGACCCGCTCCGAATACCAGAGGTCTTCCACGGTAATATTTTCAAGGATTGCGAGGTGGCTCGACCGTTTCCAACGCGTCGCCAGACTGAACGGTTGATGGATATGTGGGGTTTAACGTCCCAAAACCATTATATGATTATGGGAGACGCCGTAGTGGTGGGCTCCGGAAATTTCGACACCTGGGGTTCTTTAACGTGCACCCAAATCTGAGCACACGGGCCTACATCATTTCCGCCTCCATCGGAAATGCAGCCGCTGCAGCCGGGGTTTGAACCCGCGACCTGCGGGTCAGCAGCCGAGTACCTTAGCGAATATACCACCACGGCGTTGACTGAACGGTTGGAACGAAGACAGGACACTTCGCTACGTCTACGTGGCACTGCAAGATTCTGCGCGTGCATGGTTCGAAAACCACGAAGCGTCCTTATTGCCGTAGGAGGACTTTCAAAGAGAGTTTCTTGCTACGTACCCAAACACGGACCGCAAAGAAAAGGCTGAGGCCGCTCTTCAGACGCGAAACCAACGGAACAACGAGAGCGTCGCCGTGTACATTGAAGACATGTCCCGACTGTTCCGCCGGGCCGAGCCGAACATGGCTGAGGAAGAGAAGTTGCGGCACCTGATGGTGTGTAATCCACACCGCTCTCTTGCTGAGTTCAGATCAGAGGCGACAATGATAGAAAAGACCCTGCAGCAGCGCGCGCGCCAATACAACAGGGACGTAAGTGTCACATCTGTTAGCACGGCGTCGAGAACCCTCACGAGTAACATTGACCTCTTGCGTGAAATGGTGAGGGCTGTCGTAAGGGAAGAACTTCAGTAAATACAAATGACTCAAGGTCATCCAGCGATGTCCTGACTTGCCGACGTTGTGCGCGTAGAAGTGCGGCAAGCGGTTCTTCAACCATAACCACAGGTACTACAGCGCACACAACCGGAGCCTTCGCCTCAGTTGTCGTACGCGCAGGTTGTACGACAGGACCTCGGACGCATTAATCGGATGGCAACGACTGCTGTGATGCCTCCGACGTTTTTTTCGAATACGCCGCTACCAATGCTGGAAGCAAGACCACGTAAGAGCGATGTATGGCGCACTGTAGACTGGCGGCCCCTCTGCTACCACTGCGTAGGAGCAGGTCACCTTTACCGGGCGTGCCAGTATCATCTAGCGGGACGGCGTGGTTTTCCAGTCAATTAACCGTGCCCACAGAACGGTGAATGGCCCCACAAAATCGAAAAGTACTTGTGTTCACACTATTTACCTCAAGACATGCAACAATGGGAATCACGTTCGACAGCACTGATGCGGTATCGGTCGCCAAGTCCTCGTCCGTCATCAAATCTCCGAAGACCACGTTCACCTAGCCCGCGGCGAGAAAACTAGAGCCAGCGACCTCTGGACGTGAGGCCGCTGATATACTGACAACTGAAGACCCTCTATTGTTAGCCCGACAGGACGGTGGCAGTTACGCAACGACGGAGAATTGCAGTAGTAACGACGTCACCTCCACCAGTTTGTAACGAACAAATACAACGCCGGAAGCTAAAACAGCTATTTATTTATGGAGCACAAGGGCCATTTCACGGCCAAAGAGCGCCAGTTCATGTCACAAGAGATATGGACAATGATTGTGATAAGCGGCTGTATATGGGCCATAATATTCCTCGCGCTAAAGCGGGTAAAACATAGAGGTAAGAAAATCATGACCATGCCGTGATAGGTGTGTGGTGTTAATGAATGACAAAACTTTGTTGTAACAAAAACGATGATGGACATGTATTGCATTAGCACAAGTGTCTCACTCGTTCCCACCCTTGCGTCCAAGGGCCGTGAGGCAAGTGCTTTGTTGAGTGTAGCCACCGCAGCGGAGGCCTCTCTGGAGAGGTCATGATACGGAATGGCCGGGTATATGATATGAAAAGTACGAATTTCTTTTAAAAACGCTAACAACGATTTATGACTGAAACGTGGTTCCCTACCAACGAACATTCCAGGATGCAGTGATATCTGTTGTCGATAGGGTAATGGAATATGTCGCCTTCTTAGCTTGTGTAATCATTTGCACTGTATTAGAATGTGAAGTATGGTGAGTGCTTCTCCATATCTGTCACATAAAGGTGGATCGTCCCAAGACAAAAGGAATGAATGTGTAGTGCATGTAATTCGTATTCTTAACCTTGTGAGTATTACTTCTGTGTGGCATGATTTTGATACTGGCGGCCAATGACCAAGTTGCGGCTTGATAACATGCAATTTATTACCTGTGTGTGTGTCCCATGTGCTCTGTCAATAATCCCCGAGCTTTAGTTTCATAAAGGCGTTCAAGTCGAGTGCAGGAACTGGTATTGATGTTTTGCTGACCGTTTTGCTGCCAGATCCAGCTAGCTGGTCCACCAGAACGTTGCATAGTATTTCGCGATGTCCAGGCTTCCAGCAGACTACAACATGCCGCTTGGATGAGTATACTGTGCATAAGAGCGAATTGAGCGAGACAAGGACAGGGTTTTTGTGCTTTTTAGATGTTTTCAGAGCGTTTACTACCTTTAGAGAATCTGTATATATTATTGGCTTCTGTAGTTTTATTTGTTTGATGCGTTTAACGGCCGCAAGTATAGCATAAGCTTCACCGGTGAAAATGCACAACATCAGAGTGCACAACACCGGCTTCCGAAAAGGATGAGCCGACGGCTGCGTACGAGACAGAAGTGTTAGACTGAAGCATCCGTAAAAAACTCAGAACATGGGTATTTATGTTGTAGTTCAGAAAGTATGTCTGGATATGTGTGATTGGTGCATGCTTTGTAACCTCCAAGAAAGACACGTCGCAATCTATCGCCTGCCACTGCCACGGTGACAGGCATACTGCGGGAGCCATCAAGCGGTGTTCGAGTGGCACACCGGTTTCCTTCGCTAGGCCCCTCACACGGAGTGAGTAGGGCTGTCTCATAGAATGCCGTTTTTCGAACACAGTAAGACTTGGCATATCATTGATTGTGGAATTTGATGGGTGATACTTGTCTGGGTTTACAAAAAGATAATATTTAAGACGTGTAACATCTCTGTAGGTGGAGCGATCAGTCGTTCCATTCCACGTACAGGCTCTCTACGGGGATAGTCCGAAAAGCACCCGTAGAGGCGAATGCGTAGATGATGAACAGGATCAAATATTCTAAGGGCAGGAGGTGTCGTGGACTTATATGATATTTCCCCATTGTCTAGGCGGGCACGTACGAGGCTTTTATACAGATTAATTAAACGCGTCTTGTCGCTTCCCCACGTAGTGCGAGACAACACTTTTCGAACATTCATAGCTTTTATGCACTTGTTTCTTAAATATTTGATATGTGGTATGAAGGTTAGCTTGGTGTCCAAGATTAGTCCTAAGAATTTGTGTTCGATATTAATAGAAAGACGTTGCCCATGCAGTTGAATATCGGGTTCGAGATGAATACCTGTCTTCCTCGGTAACAAGACACACGTGCTTTTCAGTGCATTCAGCCGGAACCCATTTTCTTCAGCCCAATAGGAGACTTTGTTCAAAGCAACCTGAACCTGCCGCTCACACATAGCCAAACTACAAGACCTAAATCCGAACTGGACGTCGTCGACATATGTGGAGTAAACGATATTTCGAGGGAAAGAGAAGTGTAAAGAATTCATTTAGATCATAAAAAGTGTGCTACTAAGTACACCACCTTGCGGCATGCCTGTTTCTTGAACAAATGTTTGGGAAATAATCCTGCCTACTCGAATTCGGAATGTCTGATTGGACAAGCAACTTTCAATTTTGTTAAACATTCTTCCGCTCACGCCAAGGTGGGACAGGTATCTTAATATTCCAAAGCGCCATGTTGTATCGTGAGCGTTTTCGATATCGAGGAACACAAAGAGAAAATACTGTTTATGGACGAAAGCATCTCTGATCTGCGCCTCGATACGAAAAAGGTGGTCTGTAGTGGACCTACCCTCTCGAAACCAAAACTGAAATGAGTCGAGTAAATTGTTTGTTTCAAGTAAATGTACAAGCCGGCAATTTATAATTTTTGGAAGACTTTGCACAAGCAGCTTTGTAAGTGCAATAGGCCTATAGCTCGAAGCTGAAGAAGGGTTTTTGCCTTCTTTCAAAATGGGAATAATACTAGCCTCTTTCCAGAAAGTAGGGATAGCGCCAGAAAACCAGATAGCATTGAACAAACAAAGTAAGGTTTTTGTTTTTTGATTGAAACGTTTTTAACATTTCGTACACCACACGGTCAGAACCTGGGGCAGAAGTACTGCAGGAGTTTAGAGATGTTTGGAGCTCAGCTAAACTGAAAACTTGGTTATATGCCTGGTATCTAGTGCATTTGTGTTCGAGTTTCTGCTTTTTCGTTATTGTTCTGTATTTTTGGGAAGTGTCCATATAGTTTGCCGAGCTGCACACCCGTTCTAAGTGTGCACCGAGGAAGTTCGCCTGATCTTCCAAGGTATCACCCTGTGTGTTTACGTGTGGAAGTGTGTGTACTTGTTTCCCTGCTACCCTACCAACCATGTTCCAGACTTTAGCCTCCTGTGTGTATGAATTGATCCCTTACAAAAACTTCTGCCAGCTTTCTCTTCTGGCCTGCGACCGCGTTCTCCTGCCTTGAGACTTTATTTTCTTGGAGGTATCAAGATTTTCAGCTGTCGGTGAATTGCGAAGCAACCTCCCTGCTCTGTGTTGCTGTTTGCGCGCGTTTCGGCATTCGGAGTTTCACCATGGCACACGCCGTTTTCTAGGGTGTCCATTTGTTTGTGGGATGCATTTTGTTGCAGCATCAATCAAAAACGCTGTGAAGTAGTTACCCGCAAGATCAATGCTCAAAGTACATTTGTACATTTGCCACTCCAAACTAAACGAGCGATGGTATTGTGACGATGGAACGCGTTTATTTACAATATGGGTAATGCAGAGGTGTAGCTCAGCCAAGGATCCACAGCGTCGCTCGCGAGCCAGTCGAGTCTCTTCCTCCTCTTCGTCGAATCTTCGCTAGCGCGTTTCACTTCCCGGTTCGCAGACGATGCCGTCTGGGCGAGTGACTCAGATGGTTGATAGTGGCACGGTTTAAGGCGCGCAACGTGTGTCAGTTGTGTTTTGCTAGAGCGGTGACCATTGCTTGTGACGCTCGAGATTACGTACGTGACGTCGCTGAGGCGGTCAAGAATGACGAATGGACCGGAATAGTGAGCCAAGAACTTTTGGCACAAACCACGTTTGCGGACTGGTGTCTATAACCACACAAGATCGCCCTTACTATAAGATACGGAGCGATGGCAGGCGTCGTAACGTTTCTTAGAACGCTGCTGGGATGCCAAGGTTCGGAGGCGTGCGATGCGACGGGCTTCTTCTGCGCGGCAGAGCGTCTCGGCTGTCGAGGTTTCCACGTCTAGTGTAAAAGGTAGTATAGTGTCGAGACAAAATCGTGGGGAGCGAGCGTACAGCAGGTAAAATGGAGAGTAACCTGTAGTCTCATGCTTCGCGGTATTGTACGCGTACGTGATGTAAGGTAGCACTTCGTCCCAGTTTTTGTGCTTAGAATCGACATAAATAGACAGCATGTTCGTGAGAGTCCGGTTCGTGCGCTCTACGAGACCATTGGTCTGCGGGTGATATGGTGTGGCATGGCGGAAATTGCAGGCAGACAGACGCAGGATCTCTTCAACGACGTCGGCAACGAACTGACGTCCGTGGTCGCTAATGACAACGCGTGGAGGACCATGGCGGAGAATTACACAACGAAGCATAAACTGCGACACGTGCATGGCCGTTGCAGCAGGTATTGCAGCAGTTTCTGCGTAGCGCGTTAGGTGGTCAACACAGACGACGACCCATCGATTGTTACTGCTCGATCGTGGAAATGGACCGAGCAGATCGACACCAACAGTCTCGAAGGGAGAGTTAGGAGGTGGAACAGGATGGAGAAGTCCTGGCGGCGTAGCCGTGGGACGTTTGTGTCGTTGGCATTGTTCGCATCCAGCAACGTATTTTTCCGTGTCGTGTCGCATATTGGGCCAATAGAACCTTTGCTGGATTCGTTGAAGCGTTCTGGCGAAGCCCATGTGGCCGCAGGTTGCGTCGTCGTGTAAGGACCGAAAGACGTGAGCCCGTAAAGTGCGTGGAACAACTAGAAGCAGACGGGCACCTTGTCCGGAATAATTCTTCTTGTAAAGGACGCCGTCATGAACCACAAAAGAGCTTGGGTTTGCGTGTTCATTTGCGGAGGCGAATAGAGAATCTAAGGAGCGGTCCTCTTGTTGGGCTGTCCGGAAAGTCGCGAGATCAGGGAACTCAGAGGCAATAGCGCCGATATACTGGTCGAAGTTGTCAGCGTCGCACTCCGTCATCGGTAGAGGAAGGCGCGATAGGCAGTCGGCGTCTGCGTGCCGGTTACCGCTCTTGTAGCGTACTGTGAAGTCGAACTCCTGTAAGCGCAAAGCCCATCGCGCCAGTCGTCCAGATGGGTCTCGGAGGCCTACCAACCAGCATAGAGAATGATGGTCGGTGATTACCGAGAAGCGACGGCCGTAGATGTATGGGCGAAACTTGTGCACGGCGAAAACAACTGCGAGGCACTCCTGTTCTGTGACTGTGTAATTTCGTTCTGCCTTGCTCAACGAACGACTCGCGTAAGCGACCACGTGTTCAGCATTGTCATGGCGCTGAACGAGCACTGCACCAAGGCCGATTCCACTGGCATCTGTGTGAATTTCCGTTTCAGCAGAAGGATCGAAATGGCGTAGTACCGGTCCTGAAGTCAGTATGAACCGAAGCTGCTTAAAGGCTGCTTCGCAATCCGGTGTCCAGTGGAAAGGGACATCCTTTTGCAGCAAGTCGGTCAGTGGTTGTGCTTTATCAGCGAAATTCGGAACAAATCGACGAAAGTAAGAACACAGGCCCAGGAAGCTACGCAACTCCCTGGGGGACTGCGGCTGCTTGAAGTTGCTGACAGCGGCGACTTTCTGCGGGTCCGGTCTCACGCCATTTTTATCCACCAGGTGTCCCAGAACCAAGGTTTCACGTTCTCCAAAGCGACATTTTTTTGAGTTCAGTGTAAGCGCAGCTTCCTCGAGACAGGTTAGAACGAGGTCAAGGCGATGATTATGTTCTTCAAATGTTCGGCCAAAAATTACGACATCGTCCAGGTAACACAGGCAAATTTCCCATTTGAGGCCCCGTAAAACGGTGTCCATATATCTTTCAAATGTGGCGGGGGCATTACACAAGCCGAATGGCATAACGTTAAACTCAAACAGACCGTCGGGTGTAACAAAGGCCGTCTTTTCTTTGTCAGCCGGATCCATGGGGATCTGCCAATACCCGGATCGCAAGTCCACCGATGAAAAATAGGACGCTGAATGCAGGCAGTCGATGACATCATCGATGCGAGGAAGCGGGTACACGTCCTTCTTAGTTATAGAGTTGAGACGTCGGTAGTCAACGCAGAACCTCCAGGACCCATTTTTTTTCTTGACCAAGATAACAGGCGTGGCCCAGGGACTTGACGATTCTTGAATTACGCCAGAGGTTAGCATCTCGCTGACTTGCTCTGAAATTACCTTGCGCTCTGACGCGGAAACTCGATAAGGTTTCTGTCTGAGGGGGTGCGCAGATCCGGTGTCGATCTTGTGACGAGTGCGTGTGCTGGGCGTCTGAGGTCTATGCGACTTCCGTGCAAAATCAAATACTTTAGCGTGCCTGGCCAGCAGTGTAACCAACACTTTGCGCTTATGCGAGGGAATAGACTTGCTAACCATCTTATAAAATTCGTATTCCGTGCCGTATACATCAGCATAGTCCGAATTTGCCGCATTGCTGAGAGCTCCTATGCAGATACTGCACTGCCCTTCAAACATGGCAAGGCGCATTCCCTCTGGTAGTACAACAGACTCGGATGAGCAGTTAACTACCCATAATTTAGTTTTTCCCTCGGTGAGAGACACAACGCAGCGCGGCAGAAAGATGTTTTTCTTCATGCAAGGCAAAGGCAACGGCTCAATCACAATATCAGGAGAACTGAAACTCGAGTCGGCATTCGAAGCAGCAACGGGCACGCTGGCAGTAGACCATGCCGGTAGAATAGTGTCTTTAACTACAACGAGTTTGTCGTCTCCGCTACGCTGAGGCTGCTGGGCGAGGGCGGACAACAGAACCTCGCCTGCCCCGCAGTCGACAGTCGCACGGCACTCTTGCAAGAAGTCAATTCCAAGGATAACGTCATGCGTGGAATGAGCGAGCACTGCGAATTCTGCCTTGAACGCTTTGCCAGCAACACGAACAGACACAGTGCACACACCTACTGGACACAAAGCCGTGCCGCTGACTGCTCGAAAAGTAGAAGATTTATCCCAATAAAACATAACCTTGCGGCCAAGTCTCTCCTTGAAAACTAAACTCATTACAGAAACTGTTGCACCGGTGTCTACCAGAGCCATCGTGGGAACATCGTCAATGAATACATGAACCTTGTTGTGAAGCATGTGAACTAATGGAGGCATACTTGTGTGCAAAGCGGTACGTCCAGCGACCTCGCCTCCATCGGCCGCGCCGGCTAGTTTCCCGGTGGCGGAGAGGAAAGCCGCGGCCGGGGACGGGGAGATGGGGACCGTCGCTGGCGCGTGGTAGGTGGCGTCAAGCTCCTCACAGAGGCAGGCGAGTCACTGCGGATGTTCGGCCGGTGCCCGTGCTTCTGGGCAGTTGAATCCGAAGGCCAGTAGGCGTGATCGGGCTGTTGACTTCGCCGTGCAAGCATCGCTGGTCGGTCAAAAAACGTCGTGCGTGGGCGACGTCGCGATGGGCAAAACCGGGCGATATGTCCGCGAACACCGCACTGGTAGCACACGGGGCGTTCCCGAGGCACATTGAATGCTGCGGTGTGGAGAGGATGCTCAGGCAACTGTTGCCACTCGGACACAAACGGAGGCGGTTGGCTGTCGTAGCTATAACTGCTGCGGGGCGCATAAGACGACTCGACGTAAGTAGCCTGTGGTGGCGGAGCCCTCAGCCGTGGACTGCGGGTGGAGTAACTGCGCTCGTCGAAACTCGCAGCATTGATGCTTGGGGATAGTGTATCACACTGCGGGTCTCCAGCTTGCATGAGAACCGAGACATGGCGACGCAGTTCCTCCCGTACAATCTGACGAATGGTGGAGGAAAGGTCGGCAGGTAGAGAATTCTGGCAGACATCGACGGTGGCAACAGTCGTGACGTTAGCCAGACGTCCGAACTTCGATGTGATGCGACGAGTTTTAAGAGCCTCGAAGGTTCGGCAGTGGTTAATCACGTCGGCCACGCATTCCAGGCTCTCCTTGCCAATGAGGAAGTGGTAGACGTCATCGGCGATGCCCTTGAGTATATGGCCCACTTTGTCTTCTTCCGTCATGTGGGCATCCACCGACTTGCACAACTTCAGAATCTCTTCAATGTAGGTTCTGCATGTCTCACCGGTGACTTGAGCCCTCTGCGACAACGTCTGCTCGGCACGTTTCTTCTTCGTTGCTGGGTCTCCAAAGCATTTCTTAATTTCCTCCACAAACTGGTCCCAGGTTGTCAATGTGTCTTCATGGTTCTCAAACCATACCAGCGCCATGAAATCGAGGAAGAGCCCCACGTGAGACAGCTTGCTAGCCGCATTCCAACCGTTCGAACGGCTCACCCGCTGATAGTGGCTTAGCCATTCGTCCACGTCATCGCCGGGTTTCCCTGTGAAGGTTCGCGGCTCCCTGTAGTGGTAGGGCGACGTCCTTGCGGCTGGTTGCTGGTTGTCTCCGTCCGAGCTCATTTCTTGAGGTAATGGTGCCAAGCCCGCTAGTCGACGGCTGCGGCGAAGCTCGTGTAGCGGTTCCGTCGTTAGGGGACGGTGCCTCTCCGGTATCACTTGGTAGTAGCTAGCTTACCCAGCACCTTCCACCACAATTGTGACGATGGAACGCGTTTATTTACAATATGGGTAATGCAGAGGTGTAGCTCAGCCAAGGATCCACAGCGTCGCTCGCGAGCCAGTCGAGTCTCTTCCTCCTCTTCGTCGAATCTTCGCTAGCGCGTTTCAGTATTATTCTGCTCCCAGTCGGCTCTGTTTATGAGTCATTTGGGTACACGTGGTGGACACTCAGTTGCTGTTATTGTGCTCAAAACAACGGGGAGGTGGTCACTTCCGTATGAATTATTGGTGACTTTCCACTGGAGTAGAGGCACAAGAGATGGAGATATTATTCTTAGGTCTAGGGAGGAGTAAGTATTGTTAGCGTGATTATAATAGGTTGGTTCTTTTCGATTTAGGAGACACGCGCTCGACAAGAGAAGGAACTTTTCAATCAGTCGACCTCGCGCGTCGCAAGGAGAGTCACCCCATAGCCTGCTATGCGCATTAAAGTCTCCAAGGAGAACATATGGCTCCGGAAGTTCATAAATTAAAGAGCTTAAATCACCTTTTTGCAGCTGGTAGCTAGGAGGAATGTAGATAGTGCAAATTGTGATCTGTTTAACAAAAAGATTCACTCTAACAGCCACTGCCTCAAGGGACGTTTGGAGTTGTAAGTGTGTGCATGCAATCGCTTGATTCACTATAATGGCAACACCTCCAGATGATGTCATGGCATCATCACGGTTCTTTCGGAAAATAACGTATTTGCGAAGAAAGTTGGTGTGTTTTGAATTAAGGTGTGTTTCTTGTACACACAACACTTTTGGTGAGTGTTCGTGTAAAAGTTCTTGGATGTCGTCAAGGTTTCATATAAGGCCCCTGACGTTCCATTGTATAATTTGAGCGTTCATGGTGAATGTAAAGTAGTGCTGTGTGTACGAAAAGCGAACGGCTGTTTAGGCGGGGAGTTTGAGTTAATGTAACAGGGCCGTCACCAGGCCCCGTTATTAGCGTTTTTGCTTTCTTGGCGCGCTCCAAGGATCCACGCCGCTCTTTCGGCACCAAGGGTACCGATGTATCCATCGCCTCTTCAGAGGCACTGGATGCCCGCACGTGCGAGCTGGTAGTTGGAATTTCCGGCCTCGCCTGGTGAGGTTAGGCCTTGAGACCTGAGGACTCTGGAGTCTCCTGTCTCTGTTCGGGAGTAGGCGGTGTAGTTTGGACTACAGCCGCCTTGGGGGCAGGTGCAGCAACCGCCGGCTCGGTATGCGCGGGCCGAAGCAGTGACGAGGGCTGGTGTGGGGGTGCCCCCTGACGCACCGCATCAGCGTATGTAGGTTTATAGAATGGTGAGACTCTTCGCAGTGCTTCCTTAAATGAAATGATCTCCTTCACCTTCAACGTAATTATTTCTTTTTTTTCTTCCAGTATGCACAGGAGCGTGAATATGCGGCATGGTTTCCTTCACAGTTTACACAGTGTGGCGGTTGTTTGCAGTTCTCAGACACGTGGCCTAGGACTGCACATTGCGCATAAGTCTGGCTACCACGACAAATTTTAGAGCCATGGCCATACCTCTGGCATTGGAAGGCATACGACGAGGGTTCGGTATGTACGGTCTAAAAGAGGTCTTGAAGCCTGTTTGAATACTTTCTGGCAGATCACTGGAAGCGAACGTGAGTATTAGGTGTTTTGTTGGTGTTACCTTGTTGTCTCTTCTGATGATGATTCTTTACACATTGGTCGCATTCTGACTCTTCCACCCTTCTAGAAGTTCCTCTTTGGTCAGGCCAAGCAAATCAGCATCAGATACCACTCCACGGGTTGTGTTTATTGCTCTGTGTGGTGTTACAGTGATTGGAGCGTCACCAATGTTGTAAGAATTTGTAGCTTCTCAAATTGTTCTTTTTCTCGAATTTAGAGGAGGAGGTCTCCGCTGGCTATTTCGGTAACTTTGCACCCGGCCCCAAGAGTTTCTGTAAGACACTGACTACTACAAAGGAAGATACAGTTCTGGCTTGCTCGCCACTTTTCTCATTATGCATGACGTGAAAATGGGGGATGTTTTCCTTTCGATGGTTGAAAAAACCCAACTCTTCGGTGCGTACGCGCTTTTTAGGCGGTACGATCATTTAACAGAGCAAAAGCTCTATGCATGAGTGTTCCATTTTCTTCAGAAGCGTTGGTGGCCACTCACCACGGAGCCCAACGAGGGGACGCTACAAGTTTGCGGATGCTAAAACCTGCAGACGCCAGCCGTACAACGCAACTATAACCCAATGCGCCTAGACCAACGTAGGCTATTTGCACAGCGTTAAGCCTAGCCGCCAGGAACTCTGGAAGTAAATGCAAGTAGAAGACAGGACAGTTGAAAAGTGAGAGACAAAGACGAAGATGTAGGGAGAGAGATAGAAAAAGGCGACTGCCAATTTCCCCTGGGTGGGTCAGCCAAGGGATGCCGTCTATGTGAAGCCGGGGCCAAAGGGGTGTGTTGCCTCTGCAGGAAGGCCTTAAAGGTTCAATCAGCCAGCGTCGGCTCAACCCCCAGGATCCCCTTTTCCACGGACATGGCAAAGCCACGCACGGCTAGCCGTGGGAGCAATTCGAAACCCCCGGTTAGCTCGGGTCCGTGGTGTCGCTACGCATCAAACGCCTTCTTTCACAGACGCCCCTTCGGGGCCCCAGTGAATCGCAGTTCCTGAGAATGATTGATTGATATGTTGGTTTAACATCCCAAAACCACCATATAATTAAGAGACACGCCGTAGCGGAGGGATTCGGAAATTTTGAACACCTGGGGTTCTTCACCATGCACCCCAATCTGAGCACACGGGCCTACAACATTTTCCCCTCCATCGGAAATGCAGCCGCCGCAGCCGGGATTTAATCTTGCGACCTGCGGGTCCGCAGCCGAGTACCTTAGCCACTAGGTGACGTTATAGACGTTGGTTTTCTTCGGAAAATCCGCTTTTTATCACTACCTGATATGAACCGGTGAATGCCGCGCCAAGTTCGCCTGGTGACGCGCGAGCTGAGTACGAATGACGAAAGATTCGCGCTATTACTGGGGGCGCCGCAGGGGTTTCCAATGAAGTTTCTGGCTTTGCCATGCGAACATTTACGCATAGGCTGTGAAAGGTTGCGCTTTGGCTCTAATCTGTCTACGCCAAGAAGGCCACGTTAAGCATTTAGGATCAACCAGATTCAATGTTTCTTGAAAGGGTCCCGAAACACTTTTTCATGTAGCCATGCAATGGATTCACTAAAATAACTTGTTGCCTACGAAATTCTCTATCCCATGAAATTTCAGAGTCGGTACAGTAGGAGTGGAGGTACAAAGATTTGCCGCACGCAGCAATAGCCTTCTCTCCGATGTCGCTCTAACGAAAGCGGTGGAAGCCAACCAGGAATAGATGGCACAGTGGAAGTAAGCACGTCACCCTCGCCTCGGGTCCTTCAGTAATTTTCCTTCTTTTCTTTTGACTCGAATACACGCATTTTTTTCCGGTGTGATGACGCATGTACGCGTGCACAAGTTGTGTTCTCCAGGGGTGGCCCAGTAACAACTGAGTGGGCCGTGCTCAAATCAGCCAAGGGCTGATGCTTGGAATAGGACAAAAAACTTTAGGGCCTATAGCGTTCTTTGTCGAGAGAAGAGGGAGCAATTTCAGCTGACATTCAGAATTTATTGTAAATTCGAGGTCATGTGCTGCGCTATAATTATTGGCACGCGTGCTCTCAGTAGTACCGACTATACCAATTGGCAGCATTTGCTGATAGTCCTCACAAAGTGTTGCAGGTTCACTTTCAGATTTACCTGGCTTGTGCGAACTTCCTATTTTGTAGATAAAACCGTGCATTGCAAGCGGCGATACCACCAAAAAACTACTTTTACAAACGGCCATCCAATGCATTGACGGATGTCTAAGACATAAATACCAGACACCATTGTCAAGGTGATTTCTACATCCTGTCCGTTATAGTGAGCTCTAACCGAATGCCCCTCCAAGCAACTTTGCATGCGGTAACAATGCAGAGCTTACTTCTTTCTGCAGTAACCAAGGCAAATCAGATAATTTTCGATACAGTGCGGTCGGCAGCAACTGCTGTGCAGCAGCGTACCTATTTGATGAGGTTTCATTCGCCAAAATCAGATTATCATAACGATAGGCACAGCGTTTCTGAGGGCTCTGAGAACTTGGACTTATCAACGCTTTCCGAAAGCAAAATATGTGGGTCTCGTATAAAAAACTGGGGGACCCTGGATGTTCGAACATCGAAGTTCAAAGCGATAACAATGTGCGGTCACACGCAGGCACACTCACTGACATGCACACTGTTGAATTCCTGATTTCATACCTGCCTTCGCTATTAGAGCTAAACTATGCCGCAACGTAGGCCAAACCAGCACCTCTATCTATCTATCTATCTATCTATCTATCTATCTATCTATCTATCTATCTATCTATCTATCTATCTATCTATCTATCTATCTATCTATCTATCTATCTATCTATCTATCTATCTATCTATCTATCTATCTATCTATCTATCTATCTATCTATCGATCTATCTATCGATCTATCTATCTATCTATCTATCTATCTATCTATCTATCTATCTATCTATCTATCTATCTATCTATCTATCTATCTATCTATCTATCTATCTATCTATCTATCTATCTATCTATCTATCTATCTATCTATCTATCTATCTATCTATCTATCTATCTATATATCTATCTATCTATCTATTTATCTATCTATCTATCTATCTGTCTATCTATCTATCTATTTAGCCGCCTACGACTTTTAGCTATCCTGGCCATTTCGATAATGCTATCTATACCGATATTGGTAATTGGTACGGCATACCATGACTGTATAGCGAGCATAAGTGACTAGTCATAACATAAAACTCATGACGTGCATGTCATGAATCTCATGATTTGCATGTCATGGCCTTGATGCTCTTGCGATAGTTTCGTTCACATACCTTAGCGCAAAACTGGTATGGTATGGCATATGACTGCTTGGCGAACATAAGTGACATACCCTAACATCAAAATCATGACATGCATGTCATATAAGTCATGACTACCCGCCACGCTCGTTGTGCACTCGCGGTTGTTCTCCTAGCTTCACATATGCCAAAATTTGGTATTACGTGATGTGAACGAAAGCCGAAGACATAAGACTGATGCAAACATGATAATCATAACGTGCGTGTCATGTAAGAACATGACTGAATACCGCACTCATGATGCACTCGCGGTCGTTTCGCTGGCTTCACATATATCAAATTCAGTATTACGCGACAATAATGAACGACGAAGGTGAATGACATGTCCAAAATCGAGAATCATAATACGCGTATTGTGTAAAACATAACTACATGCTACCCTCACAGCGTGCTCGCAGTTAATATGCCAAATTTTGCATTACGTACCTTGAATAGACTATAAAAGTAAATGACACGTCGAAGCATGATTATCATAACCTGCGTGTAATGTAAAATATGGCTGCAAATACACTGATAGCGTGCTCGCAGCCATTTCGCTGATTTTACATGTGTCAGAGTTGGTATTACGTAACGTGAATGTACGAAGACTGTAAATGACACGTCCAAACATGATAATCATGACATGCGCGTCATGCAATAGATGACTTCATGCTACGCTCATAGCGCGCTCACGGCCATTTCACTAGCTTCACCTATACCAAATTTTGTGTTACATGATGTGAGATGACGACGAAGGTAAATAACTCATCCAAACATATTTATGATGACATGGAAGGCATGTGCGGCATAATTTACTTCCGCCTCGTAATGTTGTGATGATTTTAAAGTGACATATCAACCTTCCTCATTCATGCTTCGCATATCATCGATTCGCACTGTATGCGGATATACCGTTTTTTTAAGCGCAACTGCTGTCATTTTTTTTTGTGGTATGATAACTAAGCGCCAGCCACACCAGTACCTTCGCCTATTTTCTTTCCTTGAAGTATGTGCTGGTTCTCTTCAACCAAGCATGGATGCCTGTACACCCCTAAAAAGTTTCCAAATCTGTAGCCCCTCAATAAAGGGCACGTGGAGGATAAAAGCTCCGATAAATTGTTCCTTAAATGTTTTTCGGCTACCGACTAAGCCAATACAATAACAGGCACAACATTACATACGCACTCACTCTGCAGAGAAAACTGCAAAAGTTCGAAAAATAATAGGATTACTCGATGTATGTACATATTCTGGAGTATGTGTTCGTTTGTGTGTGGGGGGGGGGGTATGTTAAAAATAGAAAGCTTTACCTTACTTCCTTCGCCTCTTTGTTGGGTCATAAAACTTTGCTATTATAGATCGGTCACGTGTTCAATAGCACACAAACAATAAACATACTGCTACGGGGTGCCACAAATGAACATTATAGGAAAGAGGGCGATGTTTAGGGCGAGCTCGTGCAGACTGGGCTCTATACTGTATGCCTGCCTGTTTACCTAAAGAAAAGGTATATTTGGGACGCCTTCTCCCCGTACCATTTTGGTGGAGGGTACAGGCCATCCCACAGTCAACATCCACGACGATTCTATGCAGCGGACCTTCCTTAGCTGCCTTTGTGATGCCTGATCAAGACAAGAACGAGGATTCTTCGGAGACTACCCCAACCGTGATTCGTCCAACTACGCAGCAGCCAGAAGCCCCTCATCCAGCCGCTACTAACCTCATCGTCGTCCTAACCCAACCGCGTGACCCAGGCACCTTTTCGGGCAGTGACAGCACTGACGTAGAGAATCGGCTTCAGCTGTGAGAACGGGTGAGCGCTCTGTACAACTGAGATGCGACGCTCATATTGGCCAATATTATTTTCTACCTTGATGGCACAGCTAAAGTTTGGTTGAAGATATCACGAATTGGGACATCTGTAAATAGAAACTCATCCACGCTGCGCAGAAAGAACTAGCGTGCCGACTCTAGTCCTGTACCGAGTCGTACGTTACATACATACAACATGTGCTCGCCCTCTGCCAGAAGGTTGACGACAAGATGCCGTAATCTGAAAAGGTCGCGCACATCCTCAAAAGAATCACCAATGATGCCTTCAATCTCCTCATGTTTAGAAACTTATGGACCATAGACGACGTTATTAATGAATGGCGACGCTTCGAAGACGCAAAAAGTCGCCGTATCACTCCACACTTTTCGCGTCTTCTCAACACGGCTGCAACATCTACCTGCGAGGACGCCCATTTGCCTCCAGCCCCTGCTGCTTCCGACATGTGGGTGGGGTTTAACGTCTCAAAACCACTATATGATTATGAGAGACGCCGTAGGGGAGGGCTCCGGAAATTTAGACCACCTGGGGTTCTTTAACGTGCACCCAAATCTGAGCACACGGGCCTACAACATTTCCGCCTCCATCAGAAATGCAGCCGCCGCAGCCGCGATTCGAACCCGCGCCCTGCGGGTCAGCAGCCGAGTACCTTAGCCACTAGACCACTGCGGCGGGGCAGCTGCTTCCGACAAAATCGTGCGCATTGTGCGCCCCGAAATCGAAGCGGCATCTCCACTGTCTGACCAGGTCCGAGCCCCCGACGACTCTCACGCCACGATTTCTTTGACCAAGAGTGTCGTGCGCCAGGAACTGGCCAACGCCGGACTTCAGACGCTATGCCCCATTAACCGAAATGACTGCCGACTGCCCAGTACACCTAATATTCCCGCAGACTAAACAACCACCCACGTTACCGAAATTCGGCAGAATGGCGAATTTCAGATGACAGGCCGATCTGCTTCAACTGCGGACGAGTGGGCCATATTTCACGTCATTGCCGCACTTCATGGAATTGGCAGATATAGTTGCAATATGCCGACACCCGACGCCCACCGGCTGGTTCTCGGATGCCGATCTACGGGGAACCAAACGATGCTTCGCCATCCAAGACCACCCAACCAAACCGCTCCCCGTCGCCCTCTGAACGCATGTCCCGCTCAACTAACCGACGTCGCTTCCCCTCACCCTTCTACCGCCAGTCCTCAGAAAACTGACGGGCGCAGCTCCTAGAGGTGAGCCTGCTTCGACTACCGGACCCGAAATTTCTCTACGCACGATACCCGGACACAAGAACTTGATTAAAGTAAATGTTGGCGGTACTTCTGTGGCAGCACTAATTCACACCGGCTCTCACATATCAGTCATGAACTCAAGCCTTTGTGCTCGACTCAAGAAAGTACTCACTCCTGCTCCGATCACTGTTGTCCGAGTAGCCGATGGTTCAAGACCAGCAGTCATTGGGATGTGAGCCACCCGCGTCACTGTTGCTGGACGTCATACCACTGTTCTATTTTACGTACTGGACCACCGCCCACATGACATCATTTTGGTACTCGATTTGCTGTGGGAGCATTCCGCCCTAATTGACTGTTCTGCTGGTATTCAGCTCGTCCTACCACACGCCAATCACCCTCCTGATCCTGCGCCGCAGAAGCTATGCTCCACCAAATTTGTTCGCCTATCTGTTCTAGCTGTGACGTATATCGACGTCTCTTCTAATCCACCTGTGACTGACGGCGATTATGTCCTTTTCTTCCTACATTCTTGTGTTCGCTCAATGTTGCGTTCCCCCACACCATCATCACAATGAAGGACAATGTGGCATGTCTCCCTATTGTGAACTTTGAACTTTGCTCTGAAGTAATGCCACGAGGGATATCTCTTGCAAACCTTGCCCCGGCCGGCGACTACCACATATCCGCCTTAACAGAGGATACGCCGTCATCTGCCAGTATTCAGTCGGGCAGCACACTAGACTGCATAACTAAAATGATTGCCTCTGATCTACCGGCCGAGCATGTGTCTGCGCTTCGTGGCCTTCTTGCGTCGTATCAAGACGTCTTTGATCTCCACAACCGACCCCAAGGTCAAACGATTGTCGTAAAGCATCGGATAAACCCCGGCGACCCTATCGGGATTCCTCCACCGAGAGCCACGTGATCCAGCAAGAATTCGGCAAGATGCTTAACCGAGACATCATTTAACTTTCTTCAAGTCCTTTGGCTTCGCCCGTTGTGCTCGTGAGAAAGAAGGATAACAGCTGGAGCTTCTGTGTCGACTACAGAAATCTTAGCAAAGTTACAAAATAAAAAAGACGCGTATCCTATGCCACGGACAAATGACGCTCTTGACTGCCTTAGTGGAGCAAATTATTTATCTTTCATAGACCTTTGTTTCGGGTACTGGCAGATATCAGTTGATGATCTGGACCGTGAAAAGACAGCATTTATAACTACAAACGGGCTATAACAGTTCAAAGTAATGCCGTTTGGGTTGGGCAATGCCCCGGCTACATTCGAATGAATGATGGACGCTCTTTTTCACGGTTTCAAGTGGTCAATATGCTTATGCTAGCTTAATGATGTCATTATTTTTTCGCCAACTTTCGAAACTCACCTCGAGCGTCTCTCAAAAATTCTTTCTGTTTTCCGCAAAGCAGGGCTCCAACTAAACTCGTCCAAATGTCACTTCGGCCGCCGGCAGCCAACAGTCCTTGGTCACCTTGTCGATTTTTCTGGTGTTCACCCCGATCCTGAGAAAGTCCGCGCCATCAAGGATTTCCTTGTGATGACCTCTGCGAACGACGTTCGAAGCTTTGTGGACCTTTGTTCATACTTTCGTAAATTTGTGCGGAATTTCGCTGACGTCGCACGCCCGCTCACGGAACTACTAAAAAATGTGACTTTTGTCTGGGAACCTGAACAAGCAAGAGCATTCGTTGAACTGACGTCTAGACTTACGAAGCCACCGATTCTCGGCCACTTTGATATATGCGCTTCAACGGAAGTGCGTACCGACGCCATGCAGCGGCCACGGAATCGAAGCCGTTTTGGCGCAACGACAGCATGGCTGCCAGCGCGTTATTGCATACGCTAGCCGTCTTTTATCGCCAGCAGAGCGAAATTACTTCATCGCAGAACGCGAATGCCTCGCGCTCGTCTGGGAAGTGGCTGAATTCCGGCCGTATTTGTGTGGACGCCCGTTCACGGTTGTCACTGATCACCACGCCTAATGCTGGTTGTCGTCCTTAAAAGAGTCTAGTGGATGTCTCGCACGGTGGGCTCTACTTCTACAGGACTATTCCTACACGGTTGTCTACAAATCGGGCCACCACTATGAGGATGCTGATTGCTCGTCGCGTCATCCAGTAGACCCAGCAGACCTTTATGAGAGCGATGAGTCTGCTTGCGTTTGGCACTTTCCGCGTTCAGCAACATCGGAGATCGGCAACGCCGTGATCCTCACCTCAGAGGTTAATCCTTCGGCTCGGTGGTCCCACAATTCCTCTGTCTCTCCGTATGTTCCTGCTCCAATTTAGCGTATTATATCGCTACAGCATGCATCCTGACTCACCTCAGCTGCTGTTGGTTATACCACAACATATGCGTCAGACTGTTTTCGCACAGTTACATGATATTCCGACAGCTGGTCACCTGGGAGTTTCAAAAACTTATGACCGCGTTTTGGCCCGGTATTCACCTATCCGTCTGCCCTTACGTCACCTCATGCAAATCGTGTCAACACCGCAAAAAAACCAGCAACCCTTCCAGCGGGACGCCTTCAGCCTATTCAGATCCCATCCGAACCATTTTATAGAGTAGGTGTTGACTTACTAGAACCGTTCCCTTTATCGGCCAGCGGAAACAAGTAGATAGCAGTCGCCACGGATTGCAGCACTCGGTATGTCATCACGTGGGCGCTTCCTACCAGTTGCGCGACCGACGTCGCTGACTTTCTCCTAAAAGACGTCCTACTACACCACGGCGCTCATCGGCAACTGCTTACCGTTCGGGGTCGCTACTTTTTATCACAAGTTATCCAAGACAAATTACACTCTTGCGCTACAAAGACAAATTCACAACGACGTATCATCCTAAACCAAGGGGCTTACGGAGCGGCTAAATATAACCATCACGGACATGCTCGCCATGTACGTTTCTTCCGACCATCGTGACTGGGACTCCGCCCGCGCATTTGTGACATTTGCCTCTAATACGTCCAGGTATGATACCGCAGGATTTCTTGCCATTTTTCCTCCTGTATGGTCGAGAACCTACGTTTCCCTTTGACAGGCTCCTTCTTGCCGTTAGCCACACGTCAGAATATGCCCGCGATGTGAACTCTAGAGCTCTGGAGACACGGGAGATTGCTCGCCTGCGTCTCCGCGATTTGCAAGAACGACAACGGCTGGTCTACGACGCCTACAATCATGATGTCTGCTTCAGTTAAGGTGACACAGTCCTTCTCTGGATGCCGTCACGGCGAGTTGGCTTGTGCGAAAAGCTAACTTCACCATACTCGGGTCCGTACCGTGTGGTGCGCCAAGTCACCGACGTGAAATATAAAATTTACCCTCTTAACGCCAACAGCGCGTGATCGTGTTCTGACGGTGTTCACGTCACTCGGCTGAAGCGATATTACTCGGACCAACCAAACACCGAGACGGTGCCTTCGCCGCTGGGGCTGATGCTACGGGGTGCCACAAATGAACATTATAGAAAAGAGAACGATGTTTGGGGCTTGTGCAGGCTGGGCTCCATATTGTACGCCTGCCTGTTTACCTAAAGTAAAGGTATTTTGAGACTCATTCTCCCCGTAACAGTATGTTTATAATATTACGTGCCAGTGCATGGAGATGAAGAAGACAAAGCATATAGAATGGGCCGAGCAAATCTCGGTGGCTGGCGCTGCTCACTTAACTGGCTGAAAATACATCTGTGACAAGTCGTCCAAGTCGGTCTTCTTTTTATAACATATTTGTTGGAGTTGTGCGATCCCCGTCATCGACATGGAACTAAGAAGCAGACGCTTTCTCGGGACTTTCAACATGACCACTCAAGACTCGGCTACGTCCTCCCCGGTCGCCCGCCCTTCTGCCCAGCCTGTCAACCCAGCGCCCGCAATAACTTCCCCCGCCCTCAAAGGTCCTGGCGTGTTCTCAGGCCGTGAGGGTTCTGACGTCGACCAGTGGCTACACCTCTACGAACGCGTCAGCGCCACTTACAGATGGAATTCCACACTTATGCTCACGAACGCCATCTTTTGTCTCGATGAAACCCCTTGTGTTTGGTTTCACAACCACGAGCATGGCATTAAAAGCTAGGACAGCTTCAAGGAAACGACCCGTGAGCTTTTTGACAATTCCTTTGGTCGTCGTGAAGCTACGAAGAATGAGTTGTCGACACGCGCACAATCTTCCACGGAATCCTACATCAGTTACATTCAGGCTTTCTTCTCACTATGCCGCCAAGTTGAGGAGAACATGTCCGAGCCTGACAAAATTGCGCATATTCTAAAGCGTATCGCCAACGATCCATTCAACCTGTTGGTATTCAACAATGTGTCATCTGTTGGTGCCGTTATTCAAGAAGGCCACCGCTTCCGACAGGCTAAAAGCAGGTGAATCTTCCATCAGTTCCAGCGCCTTCAGAACACCGCTGTAACGTCCTCGTGTCTCGACACATATCATTCACCAGACACTTGTGACAACTTGACGTGACCCGTCAGGCGGCAACTTGAAGTGGCTGCTCCATCTAAGGTGGGACCAACGTCCCCTGACCCCTCTCCTCCAATTACGTTGCCCCTCATTCAAGCAGTTGTCCGGCAGGAAATCGCCAGCTTGAGAATTCACTCTATTTCACCACCTCCCGCACCAACTTCCAGCCCCAATACACGCCTGCACGTCCCTTCTCGACCGGCTCTCCCTCAACGTTCCGTAATCCGTCCGCACGGCGAACACACGAGGACAAGCTGATCCGCTTTTCGTGTCACTGAATCGGGCACATTTCTCGCCATTGCAAAAGTCGCTGGGGTCCTCCTGCACGAGCTTCCTCTCGTACCTTCCATGCACATCCTGCCTATCATCATGAGACCAGCCACGACCATTTTGCCCAGGAACCTGCTACTGGACACTACTACTCCCGCTCTCCATCCCTCCAACGTAACCAGTCTCGTTCTCCACAGCCCCACTGACCTTATTCTCCCGCCTTCCCATGAGGTTCCCCGTCGGAAAACCAAAGTGTTGCAGCCCCCACAGGTGGCGCTTCATCACTCAGACTGACAGAAAATCCTCTCTTGACAATACAGACAAAACGGAAACTTATAGACGTACGAGTGGAAGGCGTACATGTCACTGCTCCTGTCGACACTGGCGCTCAACTTTTCGTGATGACGAGTGATTTTCGCCGGAAACCCAAGAAGGTTCTCACACCTGCGACCACTCAGTTCGTCTGTGTTGCGGATGACGGAATAGCATCTATTCTTGGAATTTGCTCCGCTCGTGTAAGAATTGCGGATTGACACGCAGTTGTTGTCTTCGCCGTCCTTGATAAATGCCCCCAACGCCGTAATCTTAGGCCTCGACTTCCTGTTCGCACATTCTGGCCTCATAGACTGTTCGACCAGTACACTCCGTCTACACTTGACTGCAACAGAACCTGTTGCACAACAGCCGAGACGCCTCTCTGTTGTGCGCCTCTCTACACAGACACTGACTTACGTAGAGCTCGTCTCAATACCCACAGTTCTCGACGGTGACTATGTTCTGACCTCAATCACCGTTGTCCTCATAAACCGCGGTATTACATTACCGCACACCATTCTGTCCGTCGCAGGAAATTTCGTTTATTTGTTTATTAATTTATTTATCTATTTATTCACAAAAATCCCACAGGCTTCATCAAGAGTATTGTTTGAGGGGGGTATATACAGTGCATATTCACATTTATTTGAAATATCAAAACATGACTATACTCGTTATATACCATAAAAATAACGTTATATAATTGTTAGCGAGAGCAGGCATGATATGCAACTAATAAACGAAATGCAGAGAAACTTATTTGTAAGCATGTAACACATAAATATAACAAATTATACAACATACAGCGAAGACCAGTATACATGGTTTAGTGGAAGGTTGATGACACTGGCGATAAAAAAAATGGTTGTTAATTCGTGACGAAACAATACCGGATCATGAATGTTGACAACATTATTGGGAAGACCATTCCATATTTCAAGAGGTACTGATAATGCTGAAGAGCTGAATGCGTTCGTGTGCCCAAAAATGCGTTTGAAAGAACGGCTATTGTGCAAATGGCGAGAAGTGCGTGTTGGTTGGGTGATAGAGAGGGTGGTTTCGTGCTTACCGGATTCTATTTTGTGGAACATGCAGATCAAGGCGATCTTTCTGCGGGAATGTAAAGGAGGAAATGGTAGTGATGGTTTAATGTGAGTGATACTGAAATGTCGGCTGTAATCTTTCTCAATGAAGCGTGCGGCGCGGTTTTGAACACGTTCGAGGGCCTTAATTTGGCAGGCCTGATGAGGTGACCAAACTGATGAGGCGAATTCAAGTTGAGGACGAACGAAGGTTAGATATGCAAGTGCTTTGGTCGAAGTTGGAGCGTCATGAAGGTTACGTTTGAGGTAACCAAGAGTGCGGGATGCTTGTGCTGAAATGTTCTCTATATGCGTTGACCATGATAGTGAGGGTGAAAGATGCATGCCAAGGTATTTATATGATGATGTGCGCTTCACGTGACAGTTGTTAACAGTACAAGTAAAAAGAGAAAATGAATTCTTGCGGGTAAAGGTCATGAGCTTGCATTTGCCAGTGTTAAGCGACATTTGCTAGCGAGAGCACCAATTAGTTATGAGGTTTACGTGCCTCCTAGTTGCAACTTTAGCTTGACACCTCAAGTGCTGCCACAAGGGATCTCTTTGGCGTTGCTCTGCACCTTAGAAGACAATGCGGTAGATATTTTCACGATGGCCGCTCCGTCTGACACCCACGCCTAACATCAATCTGACACTTTTTCCGACAGTGCTATTACGTCGATGATCGCTGCCAACTTAACGCCGCTGCAGGCTGACGAGCTCCACCGGGTTCAGCTGTCATACATCGACGTTTTTGGCCTCAGCGGCCGTCCGTTGGGGAAAGCTACTGGTATGACCCACCGAATAAACAGTGGTAATGAGCCTCCTATTTATAGGCGTCCATATCGGATGTTGGCGGCTGAGCGTCACATTATCCAAAGTGAGGTCGACAAAATGATCGCAAAGGACATCATTGAGCCATCCGGCAGTCCTTGGGCTTCTCTTGTAGTGCTAGTTCGCAAGAAAGACAGTGCAAGGCGTTTCTGCGTTGATTATCGACACCCAAAACGTGTACCCTCTGCCCGAATAGATGATGCGCGTGATCGCCTCTATGGGTCCCACTATTTTTCCTCCATAGACCTTCGTTCCAGCTACTGGCAGATAGAGGTAGATGAAGTAGACCGTGAAAACGCGGCATTCATCACCCCCGATGGACTATATCAGTTCAAGGTCATGCCCTTCGGCCTTTATAACGCTCCAGTCACCTTCGAACGAATTATGGAATCCCTGCTCAGAGGATTCCAATGGTTAACCTGTTTGTGCTACTTGGACAATGTCATCGTCTTTTCACCAACATTTGAAACTCATATAGAGCGCCTCTCAGCCATCTTAGGCATCTTTCGTCGCGCTGGCCTGCAGCTCAACTCGTGCAAATGTCACTTCGTACGCCATCAAATCACAATACTTGGCCCTTTAGTAGACGCTAACAGTGTACAACCCGCCCCGCCGCGGTGGTCTAGTGGCTAAGGTACTCGGCTGCTGACCCGTAGGTCGCGGGTTCGATTCCCGGCTGCGGCGGCTGCATTTCCGATGGAGGCGGAAATGTTGTAGGCCCGTGTACTCAGATTTGGGTGCACGTTAAAGAACTCCAGGTGGTCAAAATTTTCGGAGCCCTCCACTACGGCGTCTCTCATAATCAAATGGTGGTTTTGGGACGTTAAACCCCACAAATCAATCAACAGTGTACAACCAGACCCGGCAAAAATATGCGCCGTCAAAAGCTTTCCTGTACCACGATCTGCGAAGGATGTACACAGCTTTATCGGACTATGTTCCTACTTCCGACGCTTAGTGAAAAATTTTGCGCACATAGCCATGCCACTTACGCAGCTCCTGAAAACGACGTCCCGTTTTCATGGTGCTCCGAAGAGGCTTCTGCGTTTTCGACTCTCATCGCTCTTTTCACTGCTCCGATTCTGGCTCACTTCAAACCTGCTGTCCTTACGGAAATCCGTACAGATGCAAGTGGACATTGCATTTGTACAGTGATGGCTCAGAAACAACGTGGTCATGATTGCGTTAATGCATAAGCCAGCCGCCTCCTATCCGCCCCTGAACGTAACTATTCGATCACAGAGCGTGAGTGCTTGGCTCTTGTATGGGCGGTGGCGAAACTCCGACGTTATTTATAGGGACGCCCATTTTCGTTAGTTACCGACCACCACGCGCTCTGCTGGTTGAACTTTCTGAAATATCCATCAGGTCGCCTTGGTGGCTGGGCTTTGCGCCTGCAAGAGTTTTCCTATTAGGTAGTAAACAAATATGGCCGCCTACACCATGATGCCGATTGCCTCTCCCGGTACCCTGTCGACGATCCTGAGGACACTGACGAGTTTACGGAGCACTCTATCTTGTTAGTGTCTGATTTCCCTAACATTGGGGAAGAACCGAAGCGCGATCCAGTGCTGCTTGACACCATCAGCCGCACGGAATCCTCCCCAAATGTTGCTTCCGTCCGCTACTTTGCAATTCAAAAGGATGTGCTATACCGCCGCAGTTTCCGACCAGATGGGCCTGATTTTCTCATAGTTGCGCCTAAGCATTTGCGCCACTGTGTTCTCACCGAACTTCACGACTCTCCCATGGCTGGACCCCTTGGCATTTCCCGCACGCACGAGGCGGTCCGGTGCCATTTCTTCTAACCAGGCCTTGCTCGCTCGGTAGGCCAATACGTCGCCACGTGTGACCTATGCCAACGTCGTGAAACACCGTCGCTGCTACCCGCTGGCTAACTTCAACCAATCGACATACCCACGGAGCCATTTTACCGTGTTGGGATAGACCTGCTTAGTCTTTTTCTCACATCAACTTTGGGAAACAAATGGATAGCCGTAATTACAGACTACGCTACAAGCTACGCTCTTACGCGAGCTCTACCGACCAGCTGTGCAACCGACATCACTGACTTCTTGTTACGGGACGCTATATTGATTAACGGAGCTCCGAGGCAACTCCTCACAGATAGTGGCCGTGCATTTCTATGCCAAGCCATCGCCGAGATTCTGCGTTCTTGTTCAACGCAATGCACACTGGCAACCACTTACCACCGTCAAAAAAACGGCCTCGCGGAACGATTTAACCGTAATCTAACCAATATTCTCGCTAGGTACGTGTCACCCTAGACTGAAAGCTTTCAGCTTTCAGTCTAGCGGAACTCCGAACATCCCTAAACTCCTGCAGTACTTCTGCCCCAGGCTCTGACCGTGTGGTGTATGAAATGTTAAAAAACCTACCAGCCGAAAAACGAAAAACCTTACTTTGTTTGTACAATGCTATCTGGTTTTCTGGCACTATCCCTACCTCCTGGAAAGAGGCTATTATTATTCCCATTTTGAAAGAGGGCAAGGACCCTTCTTTAGCTTCAAGTTATAGGCCTATTGCACTTACAAGCTGCTTGTGCAAACTATTCGAAAAAATGATAAACTGCCGACTTATACATATCCTTGAAACAAACAATTTGCTCGACCCATTTCAGTGCGGGTTTCGAGAAAGTAGATTCACCACAGACCACCTTGTTCGTATCGAGGCACAGATCAGAGACGCCTTCGTCCGTAGGCAATATTTTCTTTCTGTGTTCCTCGATATCGAAAAGGCGTATGATACAACATGGCGGTTCGGAATTCTAAGAGACCTGTCTCACCTTGGTGTGCGCGGAAGAATGTTTCATATAATCGAAAGTTACCTGTCAAACTGGACATTCCGTGTCCGTCTCGGCAGTGTGCTCTCGCAAACATTTGTCCAGGAAACAGGCGTGCCACAAGGTGGAGTGCTTAGTTGCACACTTTTTATTATCAAAATGAATTCTTTGCACTTGTCCATTTCCCGCAATATGTTCTATTGTACATATGTCGACGACGTTCAGCTTGGCTTCAAGTCATGCAACTTGGCCATGTGTGAGCGGCAGGTTCAGCTGGGTTTAAATAAGGTCTCCAAATGGGCAGATGAAAACGGATATCGACTTAACCCACGAAAAAGCACGTGTGTTTTGTTCTCTCGAAAGAGAGGCATGCACTCGGAACCTTACATTCGACTGAACGGGCAACGTCTGTCCGTCAAAGCCTATCATAAATTCTTAGGCCTAATCTTGGACAACAAGTTGACCTTCGTGCCGTACATCAAGTATCTAAAAACAAAATGTTTAAAAGCCATGAATGTTTTAAAAGTGTTGTCATGTACTACTTGGGGTAGTGATAGGCAATGCCTCATGAACCTCTATAGAAGCCTCATTCGCACCCGCTTAGATTATGGGGCCATTGTCTATCAGTCTGCTACTCAAAGTGCCTTGAAGATGCTGGACCCCGTGCGCCATTTGGGCATCCGCCTTTCTACGGGTGCTTTTCGCACCAGCCCCGTAGAAAGCCTTTACGTTGAGTCAAATGAGTGGTCGCTTCATCTGCAAAGAACCTGCATGTTCTTTGTTTATTTCCTTAAGGTGAAAGCAGATAAGAAGCACCCCTCATACTCTACTAATAATGATTTGTCAAGCTCCATTCTGTTTCAAAACAGGCCTTCGATGAGGCAGCCCCTCTCAGTTCGCCTGAAAAGTCCAGCTGAGGAAACTGGGGTCTCACTTGAACACAGTTTAATGGCTCCTGTAGCATATCTGCCACCGTGGCAATGGCAGACTATAGACTGTGATGTGTCCTTTCTTGAAGTTACAAAACATGCAAGTATTGCCCATATCCGAACATACTTTTTGGAACTTCAACACAAATACACACGTCCTGAGTTCTTCACAGATGCCTCCAAGACTAACTCCTCTGTGTCCTACGCTGCTGTCCGCCCATCCTTTTCGGATGCTGGCCCTCTACATCCACGCACAAGTATCTTCACAGCGGAAGCTTACGCGATACTTGTGGCAGCTAAACACATCAAACAATTACAAATACAAAAAGCAGTAATTTATACAGACTCCCTCAGTGTAGTAACGGCTCTGCACACTCTTAAAAAACACAAAAACCCAGTCCTTGTCTCACTTTACTCCATTTTATGCACACTCTACACACTCAAACAACATGTTGTAGTGTGTTGGGTGCCAGGGCACCGTGAGATTCAAGGCAACGTGAGGGCGGATCAGCTCGCTGCATCCGTCCATGAGAGCACCGCCATTACATCCATATCAATCCCGGCCCTTGATCTTAAGCCGTCTCTCAAACGAAACCTCCGGGACTACTGGCAGAGCAAATGGGATACACACACACAAAACAAACTACACGTTATTAAGCCACACCTTGGTCATTGGCTGCCTGTATCGAAATCGCGTCATACAGAGGTAATACTAACGAGAGTCAGGATAGGACACACATACACGACACACACATATCTTTTGTCTGGTGGCGATCCATCATTGTGTGACAGATGTGGTGAACCATTAACCGTCCTTCACATGTTAATCCAGTGTAAACACTTAGAAACTATAAGAAAACAACATTTTACATTACCCTACAGACAACATATACCTTTACACCCTGCAATGTTCGTTGGTAGGGAACCGCTTTTTAGTCATAAATCATTGTTAGCGTTTTTAAAAGAAATTAATAATTTTCATATCATACACCCGGGCATTCCGTAGCACGACCTCTATAGAGAGGTTTTTGCTGCGGAGGTTACACAAGAAAGCACTTGCCTCACGGCCCTTGGACGCAAGGGTATGAACGAGTGAGGCACTTGTGCTAATGCCATTCATATCCACCATAATTTTTTATAATCACCAATTCTTGTCATCTATCCTCACGACACACACCTTTCATTGCATGGTCATGATTTTATTACTTGTATGTTTTTACCCGCCTTACCGCGAGGAATTTTATGGCCCTTATACAGCCGCTTATCACAATCATTGTCCATATTCTTAGTAACATGAACTGGCGCTCTTTGGCCGTGAAATGGCCTTTGCGCCACAAAACTTCAAACATCTTCATCAATTGTCTGAAACGAGCTCACCGTAAGGCCCACTGTGCCGCCGAGGACGGGGCACACGTTGATTGCCTGCTTGAGTGCGCTGAGGGTGGCATCTTCAAGTTCATTTGTCCTTGCTACACCAATGTGCGGTACACTAACAAGGCAGCGCGGCATTGCGCATACAAACGCACACACGGAATATCTGGCACCTTCGGAGAGCTGCGCCAAGCAATTTCGCGCGAGAAACCACACCATGTGATCAGTGTTGCCAGATCAGAAATACGAAACCCACCGAAAGAGCCCTAAAAGCCCACTAAAAGCGCGAAACTAAATATCTATACTCATACAATAATTTTTTGCAAGAAACTTTTCAAATATCCCCGCAGGGGGCCTGTGCAAGTAGGCGTTCGGTGTGTAGCGACACCACGGACCCGAGCTAACGGGGAAGTTTCTACTCCCTCCCACGCCTCGCCGTGCGTGGCTTTGCCGTGTCCGGGGAAAAGGGGATCCTGGGGGTTGAGCCGACGCTGGGTGATTGGACCACTAAGGCCCCCCGGCAGAGGCAACACACCCCTTTGGCCCCGGCTTCACCTAGACGGCTCCCCTGGGCTGACCTACCCAGGGAAAATCGGCAGTCACCTTTTCCTACCTCTCTTTCCCTACATCTTCGTCTTTCTTACTTTATAGCTTTCCTGTCTACTTTTCTCTTCTGCTTACTCCCAATTTTCTCGGCTGCAAGGGTTAACCCTGTGCTAATAGCCTACCTTGGCCTAGGCGCATCGGATTATAGCAGAGTTGTACGGCTGACGTCTGTAAGCTTTCAGCATCCGCAAACTTGCAGCGTCCCCTCGCTTGGCTCCATGGTGGGTGGCCGCCAACGCTGCTGAACAACATACAATTAACATGCACAAAGCATTCCCTTTACTTAGTGATCGTGCGTCCTCAAGGCGAGTACGCACCGAAGATATCAATTTTTTCATCCGGCCAAAAAATATCTTTCCTCATTTCCACGTTATACACTGCGAAAAAACTAACAAGCAAGCCAGAATTGTATCCCCCTTCGTCGTGGCTAGGTGCTTAACCAAAACTCTCGGTGCCGGCTACAAGGTTACCAATATGGCCAGCGGATATCTACTCCTTGAGGTACGTGACAAAAACCAATTCGATAAACTGAACACCCTCACAACGTTTGGAGACACACCCATCAGTATTACGCCACACAGGTCCATGAACTCATCTCGCGGGGTCGTATTTTGCTTGACCTGACCGAAGCTGAATTTCTGGAAGGATGGAAGAGCCAGAACGTGACAAACGTACAGCGTATTAAGATAAGAAGAAATCAAAAGGAAATACGTACCAAACACTTAGTACTCATCTTTGCTTCGAGCGGTTAGCCGGAAACCATTCAGACTGGGTATACAAAGACATCCGTGAGGCCATATATTCCCAACCCCCGCCGTTGCTTCCAATGTTAGAGATATGGCCATGGCTCGCAAAGCTGTCGTGGCCGGAAAACTTGTGCTCTGTGTGGAGTCGTGGGCCGTGCGTCCCACAACTGCGAAGCACCTGCACACTGTGCGAACTGTGGCGGTAATCATGCCGCGTACTCATTTACGTGTTCTTTCTGGAAAAAAGAAAAAGAGATCATCACTTTAAAGATAAAAAAACATTACATTTAAAGAAGCAAGAAAAAGAGTCTCGCCATTTTATGGCCCCTCATATGCTGATGCGGCGCGCCAGGGGGAAGTGTCGCACCAGCCCTCGCCCCTCCTTCGGCCTGCGCAGAGCGAGCCATTCGCTGTGGCACCTGACCACAAGGCGGCAGTAGTTGAGTCTACTCCGCCTACTATTGAACAGAGACCAGAGACTCCAGGGTCCTCGCCCCGCAGGGGCGCCTGCGCGTTTGGTGTGTAGCGACACCACGGACCCGAGCTAACGGGGGAGTTTCTACTCCCTCCCACGCCTAGCCGTGCGTGGCTTTGCCGTGTTCGGGAAAAAGGCGATCCTGGGGGTTGAGCCGACGCTGGGTGATTGGACCTTTAAGGCCTCCCCGGCAGAGGCAACACACCCCTTTGGCCCCGGCTTCACGTACACGGCACCCCTTGGCTGACCTAGCCAGGGGAAACCGGCAGTCGCCTTTTCCTGTCTCTGCCTCTCTTCATATTTGTCTTTCCCTTTTACTTTCAATCTTTCCTGATCTCTCCTCTCTTCAATTTACTTCTGTTTTTCCTGGCGGCAAGGGTTAACCTTGTGTGGCTATCCAAACTAGGGTAAACCAAATTGGATTATAGTAACTGCGTACTGCTGGCGTTGCGCAGACATGCCCACATGCTCTGCCATGTCCCCTTGTTGGACTCCGTGGTGGGTGGTAGGCGCCGTTACCGAAAAATACACATTTTTCCATGAGATCCTCGACCCCTTCTCTAACTGATCGTGCCTCGAAAAGGGTACGCACCGACGCAACTTCACTACTTTGGTCGAAAAACAGAGAAACTTTCCCAAAATACCATGTCCTTCACTGCGAACAATCATCTAGAAAAGCCAGAGCAATCTCACCCTTTCTTGTGGCCGAGTGCTTGAGAGAGACCGTTGCTACCGGTTATAAGGCCACGAAGATGGCAAGTGGAGATCTGCTTCTCGAATTAAAAGACAAGGAACAGTACAATAAACTCTCGCACCTCGTAGCCTTTGGTAACATCCCCGTCTCTGTGAGCGCACATCGTACCATGAATACAGTGAAGGGCGTGGTATCGGACGAAGATTTGATGACACTGAGTGAAGAAGAGCTTCTTCATGGATGGAAGGACCAAGGTGTAATACATGTCCAGCGCATCATAATCAGACGCAACAACAACGAAATAGCAACAAAGCACTTAATACTCACCTTCAACTCAACCACATTACCTGAGACTCTCGAAACTGGCTATATAAAACTCCATGTCCGACCCTTCATTCCGAACCCGAGGCGTTGTTTCAAATGCCAGCGATTTGGTCATGCATCCCAGAGCTGCCGAGGGCAGCTGATCTGTGCTAAGTGTGGCAAAACCGGCCACAGTTCTGATAAATGTAGTCAGGATCAGGTCCTCTGTGCTAACTGCGAAAGTAGTCACCATGCATACTCCAGAGCGTGCCCAGCCTGGAAAAAAGAAAAAGAAATAATAACTATAAAAGTAGAGGAAAATATCACATTCAGGGAAGCAAGACAACGGGTCCAACTTACCTTAGCACTAAAACACCTTTCGCCGAAGTGGTGCAACGAGGGGTGGCACCACAAAGGCCCTTTGCATTTGCCCGGACCTCGCCTAGCGTGCCGAGGCCAATGCCACAAGCCCTTACGGCGGGAGCAGCTAGCGCTGCCCTGCTCACATTCAGTCTGTCCACACCAGTGACCTCTACAAGCTCTGGCAGCAGCCAGGGCAATCACGAGGCCAAGGGGGCTTCATCAACCCCCAGCTCGGTGGGGACAAAGACTTCGTCGATCGAGGCGAAGTCTAAGCGACGCACAGATCGCTCTGTAGAGCGGGCGTCCAGTGCCTCGCAAAAGGCTGTGGACACCAGTTCAAGCCAAACGGCGCAGGAAGCGCCGAAGGAGCGGCGAGCTTCTCTCGACCGCCCCAAAAAAGACAGAACGACGATTACAGGGCCTGAAAAAGGCCCTGTAAAATGAGCTAATCTCCGTCTTTTCTGCACACAGCACTTAATCCCTTTTTTTTTCCACTATGGACAAAATCGTACAGTGGAACGTAAGAGGAATACTTAGAAATTTAGATGACGTCCAAGAACTTCTGAGTAAGTTTAACACGAAAGTGCTTTGTGTGCAAGAAACGCACTTTACTCCTAAGCACAAGGACTTTCTACGACAATATATTATTTTCTGAAAAGACCGGGAGGATGCTGTCGTACCATCTGGCGGTGTAGCCATTATAGCTGACCGTAGTATAGCATGCCAGCATTTAAAGCTCCAAACAGCCATTGTGGCAGTGGCCATTCGAGCTGTATTTTTTAACAAACTCATTACCATATGTTCTGTGTACATACCACTGCATCGACAGCTACACAGACGTGATCTAGAATCATTAATAGATGAACTCCCAGAGCCGTTTCTGGTTCTAGGTGATTTTAATGCACACAATGTCCTGTGGGGCGATGCTCACTGTGATGCGCAAGGACGTCTAATTGAGCAGCTCCTTTTCTTTTCTAGTTTATGTATTCAAATATAAAGGAGCCTACGTATTTTAGCCTTGCAAACAACACGTACTCCTCCATAGATCTTAGCATTTCATCACCGTCCCTTTTACCTGTTTTTAAGTGGAACGTTCTTAAAAGCCCTTATGGGAGTGACCACTTCCCAATCATCCTGAGTGCACCGAACGAACATCAACTACCCCCGCAGTTTCCTCGATGGAAGATTGACTCAGCTGATTGGGAAGGGTATAGAACTCTTACACACATGACATGGACTGAGCTGTCTGCCCTGACCATAGATGACGCTGTCACGTATTTTACAGCTTTTATACTTGATGCCGCATCTAAATGTATTGCCAAAACGAGCGGCATGTCTTCTAAACGGCGAGTCCCATGGTGGAACGACGCATGCAGGAAAGCACAGACCACTCAGAACAAAGCTTGGGCGTTGCTTCGCGATTCCCCTACAGCAGAAAACCTGGAAAATTTTAAGCAGGTCAAATCGCAGGCAAGGAGAACGCGTCGACAAGCTAGACGAGAGAGCTCGACAAAGTTTATATCGAGTATCAACTCGTACACAGATGAGGGAAAATTGTGGAATAAGGTAAAGAAAATTAAGGGCCAACAAACGTATTGCCTTCCACTAGTAAATAGCCTCGGGGAAAGCTTGGAGGATCAAGCCAACTTTCTTGGCACACATTTCGAACACATATTGAGCTCCTCACACTACACCGAGTCCTTCCAGAATTGCAAGGCACGAATAAAAAAAACAAAAGTTAGAAAGAAAATCCCCAAGAAATGAGGCATATAATGCACCATTCTGCTTAGCAGAACTGCGAACAGCACTCAGCTGCTGTAATACATCTACCCCAGGTTCTGACAACGTAATGTACGCGATGCTGAAGGAACTACCCTCCGAAACTAAAGAAACCCTCCTCTCTCTTTATAATCGCATATGGTTTTCAGGTGTGATCCCCTTCTCCTGGAAGGAGGCTGTTATAATTCCAATTTTGAAGCAGGGAAAGGATCCCTCTACTATATCAAGTTAGAGACCTATAGCGTTAACAAGCTGCCTCTGTAAGCTGTATGAAAAAAATGATTAATTGCCGCTTACTCCACTACTTAGAAACAAGCAATTTGCTCGACCCATTTCAGTGCGGGTTTCGAGAAAGTAGATCCACCACAGACCACCTTGTTCGTATCGAGGCACAGATCAGAGACGCCTTCGTCCATAAACAATAATTTCTCTCTGCGTTCCTCGATATCGAAAAGGCTTATGATACAACGTGGCGTTTTGGAATTCTAAGAGACCTGTCCCACCTTGGTGTGCGCGGAAGAATGTTTCACATAATTGAAAGTTGTCTATCAAACCGAGCATTCCGTGTCCGTGTGGGCAGTGTTCTCTCCCGAACATTTGTCCAGGAAACAGGCGTGCCACAAGGTGGTGTACTTAGTTGCACACTTTCTATTATCAAAATGAATTTCTTGCACTTGTCCATCCCCCGCAATATGTTTTATTGTACATATGTCGACGACGTTCAGCTTGGCTTCAAGTCATGCAACTTGGCAATGTGTGAGCGGCAGGTTCACCTGGGTTTAAACAAGCTCTTCAAATGGGCAGATGAAAACGAATTTCGACTTAACCCACAAAAAAGCACCTGTGTCTTGTTCTCTCGAAAGAGAGGCATGCATTCGGAACCTGACATTGAACTGAACGGTCAACGTCTGTCTGTCAATGCGGAGAATAAATTCCTAGGCTTAATCTTGGACAACAAGTTGAACTTCGTACTGCACATCAAGTATTTAAAAACAAAATGTTTAAAAGCCATGAGTGTTATAAAAGTGTTGTCACGTACTACGTGGGGTAGTGACAGGCAATGCCTCATCAACCTGTATAGAAGCCTCATTCGCACCCGCTTAGATTATGGGGCCGTTGTTTACCAGTCTGCGACTCAAAGTGCTTTGAAGATGCTGGACCCCGTGCACCATATGGGCATCTGCCTTTTTACGGGTGCTTTTCGCACCAGCCCCGTAGAAAGCCTTTCTGTTGAGTCAAATGAGTGGTCGCTTCATCTGCAGAGATCTTACATGTCCTTTGTATATTTTCTGAAGGTGAAAGCAGACAAGAAGCACCCCTCATACTCTACTATTATTGATCTGTCGAGCTCCATTCTGTTCCAAAACAGGCCTTCGATGAGGCAGCCCTTCTCAGTACGCCTGAAGGGCCTAGCTGAAGAAACTGGAGTGTCACTTGAACACAGTTTAAAGGCTCCTGTAGCATACCCGCCACCGTGGCAGTGGCAGACTATAGACTGCGATGTGTCTTTCCTAGAAGTTACAAAACATGCGCCTATTGCCCATATCCGAACATACTTCCTGGAACTTCAACACAAATACACACGTCCTGAGTTTTTTACAGATGCCTCTAAGTCCAACTCTTCTGGGTCCTACGCTGCTGTTGGCCTTTCCTTTTTGGATGCTGGCCCTCTACATCCAGGCACAAGTATCTTCACAGTGGAAGCTTACGCGATACTTGTGGCAGCTAAACCTATCAAACAATTTCAAATACAAAAAGCAGAAATTTATATAGACTCCCTCAGTGTGGTAACGGCTCTGCACAGTCTTAAAAACAAAAAAAACCCTGTCCTCGTCTCACTTTACTCCATTTTATGCACACTCTACACACTAAACCCACATGTTGTAGTGTGCTGGGTGCCAGGGCACCGGGAGATTCAAGGCAACGTGATGGCGGATCAGCTTGCTGCATCCGTCCCCGAAAGCACCGCCACTACACCCACATCAATCCCGGCCCTTGATCTTAAGCCGTCCATCAAACAAAGCTCAGGGACTACTGGCAGAGCAAGTGGGATACACACATACAAAACAAACTACACGTTATCAAGCCACACCTTGGCCATTGGCTACCAGTATCAAAACCACGTCATACACAGGTGACATTAACGAGGCTCAGGATAGGACACACATACACGACACACTCATATCTTTTGTCCGGTGGTGACCCACCATTGTGTGACAGATGTGGTGAAGCACTAACAGTTCTTCACATTTTAATTCAGTGCAAACGATTAGACACTATAAGAAAACAACATTTTCCATTACCCTATCGATAACATACACCTTTACACCCTGCAATATTCGCAGGTAGGGACCCGCTTTTTAGTCATAAATCATTGTTAGCGTTTTTAAAAGAAATTCATAGTTTTCATATTATATACCCGGGCATTCCATAGCACGACCTCTCCAGAGAGGTTTTCGCTGCGGTGGCTACACAACAAAGTACTTGCCTCACGGCCCTTGGACGCAAGGGTATGAACGAGTGAGGCACTTATGCTAAAGCCCTACTTATCTACCATCGTCTTTTATTATCACCAACTTTTCTCATCTATTCACACCACACACACCTTTCACGGCATGGTCATGATTTTATTACTTGTATGTTCTTACCCGCCTTACCGCGAGGAATTTTATGGCCCTTATACAGCCGCTAATCACAATCATTTTCCACATTCCATGTCCCATGAACTGGCGCTCTTTGGCCATCGAATGGCCCTAGCGCCAAAAAACACCATATATCATCATCGTCCAGGGTCCTCGGGTCTCAAGGCCTCACCTCGCCAGCCGAGGCCCAAGCTTCGAAAAACCAGCTCGCATGAGCGGGCATTCAGTGCCTCCAAGGAGGCAATGGATACGGTGGCACCCCTGGTGCCAAAAGAGCGGCGCGGCTCTCTGGAGCGTGCCAAGAGAACTAAAAAGCTCATAACAGGGCCTGATAATAGCCCTGTTGTTTGAGCTCGACCTTTCAGCTTAAACAAGTCAATCCCTAACGTACACACAGCCCTACTTTACTTCCAATATGCAAACACAAATTATACATTGGAATGTCAGAGGACTGCATAAAAACCTCGACGATGTCCAAGAGCTTTTATACAAACACTCACCTCAAGTGCTGTGTGTACAGGAAACACACCTGAAATCCTCCAATATAATTTTTTTACGTGCTTACGTCATATACGGAAAGGACCGAGATGATGCTGTGGCGTCATCCGGTGGCGTAGCCATTATTATTAACCAAGAAGTAGTGTGTACACATTTACCACTACAGACATCCCTTGAGGCGGTGGCTGTTCGAGCGGTACTTTTAAGCAAACTCGTCACCATCTGCTCTTTGTAGGTACCTCCCCACCACCGTCTTGAAGGACGTGAATTGCAGTCTTTAATAGACGAACTGCCTGAACCATATTTGCTTCTTGGGGATCTAAATGCACATAGTGGACTGTGGGGCGATTCTCGCTGTGATGCACGAGGTCGTCTCATTGAACAATTTCTCTTCTCTTCCGGTGCCTGTTTGTTGAATAGGAAAGAGCCAACATACTATAACGTTGCCAACAAACTTACTCGTCCATAGACCTCACCCCGCAAGGGCGCCTGCGCAAGTAGGCGTTTGGTGTGTAGCGACACCACGGACCCGAGCTAACGGGGGAGTTTTGACTCCCTCCCACGCCTAGCCGTGCGTGGCTTTGCCGTGTCCGGGGAAAGGGGATCCTGGGGGTTGAGCCGACGCTGGGTGATTGGACCTTTAAGGCCCCCCGGCAGAGGCAACACGCCCCTTTGGCCCCGGCTTCACGTAGACGGCACCCCTGGGCTGACCAACCCAGGGGAATCGGCAGTCGCCTTTTCCTATCTCTCTCTCCCTACATCTTCGTCTTTATCTCTCACTATCTATCTGTCCTGTCTTCTACTCTCTTCTGTTTACTTCCAATTTTCCTGACGGCAAGGGTTAACCCTGTGCAAATAGCCTACCTTGGTCTAGGCGCATTGGGTTAATGCAGTGTTGTACGGCTGACGTCTGCAAGCTTTCAGCACCTGCAAACTTGCAGCGTCCCCTTGTTGGGCTCCGTGGTGGGTGGCCGCCAACGCTGCTGAACAAAAATAAGACCGGCATGCATGGCCCATTCCCTCTACTGTCTGATCGTACCGGCCTAAAGCGGGTACGCACCGATGACATAAATTTCTTCAAGCAGTCAATAGAAACTTTTCCCCACTTCCACGTCATTCACTGTGAAAAAATCGGAAAGCAAGCCAGGACCGTATCTCCTTTCGTAGTTGCCAAGTGTCTTACTGAAACTCTCGGGGCTGGATACAAAGTAACCAAAATGGCTAGCGGAGACCTTCTTCTAGAAATTCGGGACAAAACACAATTTGTAAAGCTAGACAGCCTCTCAACGTTTGGTGACGTACCGATCACCGTAATACCACACAGATCTATGAACATCACTCGCGGAGCGGTATCTGACGCAGACTTACTTGACTTGACCGAAACTGAACTTTTGGAAGGGTGGAAGAGCCAAAATGTCAATAATGTACAGAGAATTATCATCAGGAGAGACAATAAGGAAATACCAACGAAACACTTAATACTCACATTTGCATCCAGTAAACTACCGGAATCTATTCAAACAGGATACACAAAGACATCTATAAGGCCGTACATACCAAACCCTCGTCGTTGCTTCCAATGCCAGAGGTATGGCCATGGCTCTAAAACCTGTCGCGGTCGCCAGACTTGTGCACAATGTGGAGTCCTAGGCCACGTGTCTGAGAACTGCAAACAACCGCCACACTGTGTAAACTGCGAAGGAAACCATGCCGCATATTCACGCTCCTGCACATACTGGAAAAAAGAAAAAGAAATAATTACGTTGAAGGTAATAGGATCGAAACAGACTTAGGAAAAAATAGGCATTTTGCCTAAAGTTCCAGTCTTTACAGATGATTTCAGCACCTCTGCGGCGCACTAGGTACTTTTGGTCTTGTCCATTTGGCGTCATTGAAATTAAGTGTTCCACATTTTTGAACAACTGTTTTTGTTTCAGAAAAATTCAGCCAGCTAAAACAATTCCACAATCCCACTAAACAAATATTGTACATGCACTTATTTTCCCAAGGATTATAAATAAAAGTGAAACACTTGTAGCAAGATTTCTACAAATTTCACATGCAGTAATCGGAGCCAAGCATTCAACAAATGGAAAGAAAGAAAACACAACAGTCACACACATACACAGACAGACAGATCCCTGTTTTTTCATAAAAGAGGCTTGCTCAATGAAGTATTAATTCTATCAATAAGATTTACTTCAAAAAGTTATTATAAACATTAGGTT
Source organism: Rhipicephalus annulatus (assembly GCA_013436015.1). Taxonomy (NCBI): domain Eukaryota; kingdom Metazoa; phylum Arthropoda; class Arachnida; order Ixodida; family Ixodidae; genus Rhipicephalus; species Rhipicephalus annulatus. The sequence goes on from WOVY01012538.1 coordinate 707,808, forward strand.
ATACATCCGCACAATACCGAACACTGATTCTGTTTTTGAATAGTCACATTAAGACATACATAAAGCGTACAACTGTAACTTTACAACACTAAATTACGATACAGAAAAGAGAAAGAAGAGCACCCTCTTTAGCAACAACTGAACTAACAATCTACTAGTGCCAGTTTATCGGACTTTGAAGGGAAACAGGGACACCTTTAGGGATAATAGCTAGAGGATGATCATCAGTCATCATCCCTTATTCCCTTCCCGTGGCCTTAGCGCACCTGATAGCTTCCACACGTGTAGACTTGTCCTCCCGCAGTAAGGAACACCGAGTGAGTGTATCCTGCAGCGACTTATGTGATTGTTGGCAATGAGTAGACTAGAGTGGGCGAGCCCCGAAGAACAAGATCCCGAGTCGCGCACGGCCGCGGCCGAGTGCGAGGGAGGTGCCGGCTCTGGTGCGTGACACCACTGATCGTCTGCGCAGCGCATCGAATTGCGCGCACACCGGCGGCGAGCCGCGCGCGGCGACAGCGGAGTATCATTGCGCATGCGCAGACCAGTGCCACGCGAAATTGGCTCAGCGAGGCCAGTGTAGCTAACGCTACAAAATGCCTTTCGCATTTGTCAAGTAAATGTGATGCCTATATGAGCTGCTCATATGGATGAAAACAAGAAGCACTTGGTGTGGCCATATTAACGACAACACGTGCACAGTGCACTTGTTTTTCTTTTGTTCATGTGTTTAGCTTATGGTAAGGTGTGATTATGGCTCGACGTAGGGTCGACACGCGCATACGCTGTGTCATGTCGGCGAAAACAGATCATAGGTCGACGCTCTGCCACAGCCAACGTATAATTAGACTAGGGGCGTGGTTTCTACCCCTGCGAGGCAAAGCGAGGCTAGCATCTATAGCGCTAGTCCCTCCCCCTTCCTAAAAGGTTTCCGTCGGTTTGTTCGAGAGTAGTGCAACATGGCGGTTGCGTGAGCGTGGCTAGAGTGTACTGTAGCGAAGCGAGGAGAGGCTAACGCTAGTGTACTCTGTGCCTCTTGAAGATCCCTGCCGCTAGGTTCGAGAGTAGTGCAGCTTGGCGGTTGTGTTGGGGAGGCTAGAGTACAGTGTAGCAAGAATGTACTCCAGTCAGCCAAAACCAAGCTAAACTAACGCTACCGCCTACAGCCTACACGTAAAATTCATTGGCATATATGTTCTTCATAACGGCAGCTGTCTGAAGTCTGCCGAGCAATGCGGAAAAATAAAAAGAAGCCGTAAAGTGTACTTGTCATGCAGGGGACCAATGGATCACAATGCTACTCCATCGATCGAGAAACAGTCCATGTGAAAAGCAGGGGAGAAGACATTAAAAAGGTCAACAATATTTTGAGTTTGACTTCCACTCTGAAGCATGCATAGGCATAAAGCTCCCAACATTGCTTACACAACTGCCCACTTATTTAAATAATCCCTGAATCTGCACGAATAACATTTATTTTGTGGTCAATCCACGGGCACACAGATTGATTTTGTTATTTTTATACCCGCATCTGTGAACTCGCATGCACCCATTACACAGAATGCAGCCATATGCGAAAGCTTTAGTGACACAAGCCACTTTTAACTTTATCGTTTACACTGTACAGTAACCCCCAATTTAAACATCTTTAGTAACATCATGCAATAAAAAGTATGCACTAAGCGGTTGAAGTATGCTCCAGGGACAGGATATCGCTATTGCGTTCAACCCTTAAAGGCAAAGCTTAAGTATACCCAGTTTTTTCGGACGTGCACGAAAGGTTTGCCCCATCCCCATTAGACCGGTCGCTGACAGGGTTGCCACAAAGCCTAAGTCTGCCTTGAAAAGAATTCGGACTGTATGTGCTAAAGCAAGCGTCTAAAGTTTCGGGCGGTGCTGATTCAAATATTCTGGATGCAATTAAAGCATTGAAAGTGCTAGGCCACAAGTATGCTTCACCAACTTCCGTCGACGTCGAGCATTCTTTTTTGCATAAAAAGCAAACACTGACTGAAAGCAAGCGCAATTCAAGCCTGCAAATCTTGAGATGATGCTGGTTTGTCACTGTTTTCCTATGCTTTCCCACAATGTCAAATTACCTCAGCTTTCACCTAGATCTGTTCAAATGATTATGCTTCTTGGTAATTCTTTTCATGGAAAAAAATAAATTTAGCTTTCCCAAAGCACAGATTTTGGCTGCTGTGTTTGTTAGAAGTTGAATGATTTTCCTGAGCATGGCATGCAACTGCAGTAACTATGAATGGTGCCTATATATGCCTAAACGATCATTTTTAATGCCTATTTATACCTAAATAGCAGTTTTTGTGGCCTATTGTAGTGCTTAAAGCATTCTTTTTTTGTGCCTAAAGTTCCGGTTTCTAATCCTATGGTTTAACTTCAGGGGGAGACCATTGCTACAGCAAAATTCAAGCTGAAAAAAAAGCACTTTCATAGTTAGAAAAAGGAAAAATGCCCCGTAAGAACCAGTCACGATGCTTGTATGATACAGCCCCGTCGTGGTGTTGCAATGGCTAAGGTACTCAGCTGCTGACCCGCAGATCGTGTGATTGAATCCCGGCTGCAATGGCTGCATTTTCGATGGAGGCGAAAATGTTGTAGGCCTGTGTGCTCAGATTTGGGTGCACGTCAAGGAACCCCAGGCGGTTGAAATTTCTGGAATCCTCCACTACGGCATCTCTCATAATCATATGGTGTTATTGGGACTACCGCAGGGGTGCCTGCGCAAGTAGGCGTTTGGTGTGTAGCGACACCACGAACCCGAGCTAACGGGGGAGTTTCGACTCCCTCCCACGCCTAGCCGTGCGTGGCTTTGCCGTGTCCGAGGAAAAGGGGATCCTGGGAGTTGAGCCGACGCTGGGTGATTGGACCGTTAAGGCCCCCCGGCAGAGGCAACACACCCCTTTGGCCCCGGCTTCACGTAGACGGCACCCCTGAGCTCACCCACCCAGGGGAATCGGCAGTCGCCTTTTCCTATCTCTCTCTCCCTACATCTTCGTCTTTATCTCTTAATATTTATCTGTCCTGTCTTCTACTCTCTTCCGTTTACTTCCAAACTTCCTGGCGACTAGGGTTAACCCTGTGCAAATAGCCTACCTTGGTCTAGGCGCATTGGGTTATAGTGGCGTTGTACGGCTGGCGTCTGCAGGTTTCAGCATTTGTAAACTTGTAGCGTCCCCTCGTTGGGCTCCGTGGTGGATGGCCGCCAACGCTGCTGAACAACAATAAGGAAAACATGCATGGAGCATTCCCACTACTGTCTGATCGTACCGGCTTAAAGCCGGTACGCACCGATGATCTCACCAGAGAAGGATTGGCCACCCTGGTGCAGTATCTGGCCACCCCCTCCCGTAGGCATTCGTCAATTAACTCACGGCCCTCAGTCCCCACCAGCTGCGGAGCAACTGACCACGGCGGCGGTCAGATCTGCAAAGCAGCAGAGGGTGCTAGGAATCTCTGGATACGGACAGGCCACGATTGGAACTTGAACTTAGCAACGTTTAACGTTAGAACGTTATCTAGTGAGGGAAGTCTAGCTGTATTATTCGAGGAGCTAGAAGGCATTAAATGGGATATAATAGGGCTGCGTGAGGTTAGGAGAACAGATGAGGCCTATACTGTGCTACAGAATGGGCACGTCATTTGCTATCGAGGCTTGGCAGACAGAAGAGAACTGGGAGTAGGGTTCCTAATTCACAGAAACATCGCTGGAAACATAGAGGAATACTATAGCTTTAATGAAAGGGTGGTAGGTATCGTAATTAAACTGAATAAAAGATACGAGATGAAGGTAGTACAGGCTTACGCGCCTACATCCAGCCATGATGACGCTTCAGTTGAAAGCTTCTATGAAGACGTGGAATCGGCAATGAATAAGGTAAAAACACAGTATACTATAGTGATGGGCGACATTATTGCAAAGGTAGGGAAGAATCAGGCTGGAGACCAGGCAATAGGAGATTATGGCATCGGCACTAGAAACGCCAGAGGAGAGCTACTAGTAGAATTCGCAGAACGCAATAATCTGCGTATTTTGAATACCTTCTACCGAAAACGAGAAAACCGCAAGTGGACATAGAGGAGCCCTAATGGCGTAAATAAGAACGAAATAGACTTTATAATGACTGCACACCCAGGAGTCGTGCAGGATGTGGAAGTAATTGGCAAGGTAAGATGCAGTGACCATAGAATAGTACGGGCTCGAATCCGCCTAGCCTTGAAGAAGGAACGACAGAAACTGATACGCAAGAAGCCAATCAATGAGCTAGCACTGAGAGAGAAAGTACAGGAATTCAGAGTGTCACTGTAGAACAGGTACTCTGCTCTTAGCGAGGAAACCAACCTTAGCGTAGATACAATGAATGATAATCTGACGAGTATCATCGCGGAGTGTGCAGTGGAAGTTGGAGGCAGGGTAGCTAGACAGGACACCGGCAAGCTTTCCCAGGAAACGAAGAACCTAATTAAGAAGCGTCAAATCATGAAAGTGTCAAGTACAACAGACAAAATAGAACTGGCAGATCTTTCGAAGTTGATTAATAGACGTAAAGTATGCGATGTAAGAAGGTATAACATGGAGAGGATTGAGCACGCTCTGAAAAACGGAGGAAGCGTCAAAGCAGTGAAGAGGAAACTTGGGATAGGCAAAAGGCGGATGTATGCACTAAGGGACAAAGAAGGCAAAATAACTACCAATATGGAAAGGATAGTTAAAATAGCGGAGGAGTTTTACAGAGATCTGTACAGTAGCCGAGACAACCACGACCTTAATACTATAAGAACTAACAGTAACCCAGACGACACCCCACCGGTAATGATAGAAGAAGTCAGAAAAGCTTTGGAGAGCATGCACAGAAGCAAAGCTGCTGGTGAGGATCGGGTAACATCAGATCTGCTGAAAGATGGAGGACAGACTGTGTTAGAAAAACTAGCCACTCTATTTACGAGGTGTCTCCTGACGGGAAAAGTACCAGAGTATTGGAAGAACGCTAACATCATCTTAATACATAAGAAAGGACAAGGACTTGAAGAAATACAGGCCGATCAGCATGCTCTCTGTAGTATACAAGCTATTTACAAAGGTAATTGCTAGCAGAGTAAAGAAAACATTAGAATTCAATCAACCAAAGTAACAAGCAGGATTTAGAACAGGCTACTCAACAATTGACCACATTCATACTATCAATCAGGTAATAGAGAAATGCTCAGAGTATAACCAACCACTATACATAGCCTTCATAGATTACGAGAAGGCGTTTGATTCAGTAGAAATATCAGCCGTCATGCAGACACTGCGGAATCAGGGCGTAGATGAAATATATATAAACATTCTGGAAGAAATCTACAGGGGATCAACTGCTACCATAGTGCTTCATAAACAAAGCAACAGAATACCAATAAAGAAGGGTGTAAGGCAGGGGGACAAAATTTCCCCAATGCTATTCACTGCGTGCTTACAGGACGTTTTCAGAAGCCTAGAATGGGAACAGTTAGGGATAAGAGTTAATGGAGAGTACCTCAGTAACCTGCGCTTCGCCGATGACATTGCATTGCTGAGTAACTCAGGGGACGAATTGCAACTCATGATTACGGAGTTAGACAAGGAGAGCAGAAAGGTGGGTCTTAAAATTAATCTGGAGAACACGAAAGTAATGTACAACTGCGGAAAGGAGCAGCGCTTTGCGATAGGTAATAGTGCACTTGAAGTTGTAAAAGACTATGTCTACTTAGGGCAGGTAATAACCGCAGAGCCTAACCACGAGATTGAAGTAACTAGAAGAATAAGAATGGGGTGGAGCACATTCGGCAGGCACTCTCAAATTATGACAAGTAGATTGCCACTGTCCCTCAAGAGGAAGGTATATAACAGCTGTATCTTGCCGGTACTTAGCTACGGAGCAGAAACGTGGAGACTCACAAAGAGGGTTCAACTTAAATTGAGGACGACGCAGCGAGCAATGGAAAGAAAAATAGTAAGTGTAACCTTAAGAGACAAGAAGAGAGCAGAGTGGATTAGGGGACAAACGGGAGTTAAGGATATCATAGCTGCAATAAAGAAGAGGAAATGGACATGGGCCGGGCACGTAGCACGTAGACAGGATAACCGCTGGTAATTAAGGGTCACCAACTGGATTCCTAGAGAAGGGAAGCGGGGTAGGGGGAGACAGAAGGTTAGGTGGGCAGATGAGATTAAGAAGTTTGTGGGTATAAATTGGCAACAGCAAGCACAGGACCAGGTTAACTGGCGGAACATGGGAGAGGCCTTTGTCCTGCAGTGGACGTAGACAGGCTGATGATGATGATGATGATGTTGTGTCACCCGACCACCGAGACTGGGAACTTGCCTTACCCTACGCAACTTTCGCGTATAATTCATCCCGTCATGACACAGAGGGCTTTTCGCCGTTCTACATATTGTACGGAAGATCCGACTTTACCACTGCACACATTCATTTCAGCTCATACATCGTCCATCAGCGAGTATGCCCGCGATGCGATTGTGCGAGCTGACCCTCCCGTCAGCTCGCCCGCACTCGGCTGAGGGGGTCGCAAACTAACCAATGCCGTCGGTATTATGTGGAACATAGAGACGTACATTTGGCTCCCGGTACTCTCGTTTTATATTGGTCCCGTCATCGTCGGCTGGGCCTATCAGAAAATATTTTGTCTCATTATACGGGACCCTACCGTATATTGCGTCAAGTAACACCTGTCACCGATGAGATCAGCCCCATCTATACATCATCATCTGCTATGCGGTCACGCATCAAGCCCTACAAGTATGCGTCAGATAACAAGCTTTAAAGCACAGGGACGCTGCCACCGCCGCCGGGGGTCATGCTACGTGCCAGTGCATGGAGATGAAGAAGACAAAGCATATAGACTGGCGCGAGCTAATCTTGGTGGTTGGCGCTGCTCGCTTAACCAGCTGAAAATACATCTGTGACTACTCCTCCGAGTGAGTCTCCTTCTCGTAACAATATGTTTGTTAGTACTTTATATGGAATAATAAAGGCTTACAAACAGATCACCAAAGAATTGAAAGCACAATATACTTAATGAACTTACGCCAATCCGGAGCCAAAGGGCTTAATGAAGCTGTTGTACATGTAAACCCGCCACGAACGTTTTATTTTTTCACGGCAGACAATGATGGCAGCGGGTCGACAGCTTCCCGTGCGCGCTGGCATGGTCAAGGCGCATGACGTCACTTTGGCAGCGAGCATGCCTAAAATCTAGGTGGCATTGGCCTAACCTAGCCATTCACCTTCCTCTGCTCAAGCCCTTTCCTGCTCTCGGCCATCGCCTTTTCTTGGCGTGTGCTTTGCAGTTATGTGGAGAGAACCCACCACAGCTGAAGTCATAAGAAGTATTTTTAGGGGCGCAACCCCTAAAAATCATCGGTCATACGTCCCGTGTCGTCGTAGTAGCCACCTCTTGTTTAGTCATTAGAATGATTGCTGGATGGCGGTACTTGACTATGACGAATATATGATGAAAAGAGGGGAGACGGCGGTACTTGGAGTGTTTACTAGGTGGACGGACGGACAAACGAACAGACAGAGAGACACACGAATGAACGGATGGATGGACAGACAGACAGACAGACTGATGGACGGACGCATGGATGGACGGACAAAAAGACAGGCGGACGAATGGACGGACACACGGACGGTCACACGGATGCAGGCACGAACGCTTCCCCCCACTTATTATCATCATACATTCCGCGCATATGCTACGATGTTTTATTTGTTCAGTTGTGCAAAAATCCGTAAGACGGCGTTTTGCATTCCTCGTGTTCATAATGCTGGCGGTCACGCTGGCTCTGTAAAAAATATGGTGTTTTGAGATAGCATGTAGCCGTCTGTAGCACTATGTGAGCAACCAAGAGGAAAGCACCACTGCAACGCTACTGCATGCACTGACTTTAAGAGCACTTTGAAGAGGCCGTGGCATTGCTTCGAGCCACAAAAAAAAAAAAAGGAGCACGAAGGAAGAAATCTTACGGGCTTGTAAAATTGGAGAGGTGTACACGTCTATCGAATCTCCGGGGGAAAGCGCTCGGACGCATGTGTGACGCAAGCAGCTCGACTTTTAGCCCTATGATTCCTATGGTCCCTAGATAAAAACTTCTTTTATCTAGGAACCTTAAAAGTTCTTCGATGCGTGCTACCCTATATAGCCCTACCCATTATGTGGCGCCGCATCAAGATGGGTCGTTCAACTAAAGCGGACCGATGGCTCCTGGTCAGGGACGTTAGTTCACGCCGACGCTGAAAGAAATAAAGGAGGCATTGCCAAAGTGTAGATGCTCTCTGGCTTCTATGTTTATTTGCACCTACATCGAATTTTCGCTCAAGGCCAACGCTGCCTTTTTATTGAAATCTAAGGCACAGCCACCTCGATGCCATCTCAATCAACAACGGAATTTCTGCGATGCGGGACCTTTAGGGCTAGCACGTTAAAAGTGCTACTGCCGCGGTCGGGCGAACAGCCGAGCCCCGCCACCACTACTCAACTATGGCTGCCTCAAAGGAAGTTTTCGTGGACGGTATAACGTTAATATACAATGCTTTAAGGTGCACATCATTTATGTACCACCGTGGACGTGTACGAGTAAGAACGTGGCATGGCATAAAGGTGCTTGCCTATGCATGTATATGTCTCGGTGGAGAGTACACCTGTACGTGGTGTGGATATGACAATTGCTGAAACCTCGCCGCAAAGAGCTGTCAGAGAAATGTGATGCATAGGTGACTGCGTTGCCTTTTCATTTTATTTTATGGCTTCTACAAACTTAGCCGAAGAAGACAAAAGTAGGGTAAGCCATTGGTCCTTTAGGGGAATAAATGGGCTGCCACAGATTTTGAACCAATTTTGGACTAACTGCGTGAGCAAGGTTTCAACTGTTATTTCCTCGCACTTACTCCACTTGGATTAAATGCTGCTCCAAGTAGAATGCTCCAGTAGGAGAAACAGTTGAACCGTCTGGACGAAAGGCACAAAAAATGGTGACCCTGCACTCTTGGTGTATATTTTATGTTTATTCAAATTTAATCTGAACTGAAAAACGCAGTATATTGGTCATGCAGCACACACACATATGTATACTTACGCACTATTATTTTAAAGTAAAACACCACAAACACTGACCACCCGCGCAACACTACAGACAAAGAGCGAACTATCGTCTATCGTGTATATATATATATATATATATATATATATATATATATATATATATATATATATATATATATATATATATATATATATATATATATATATATATATATATAATATATATATATATATATAATATAGGGGAAATTCAACCTCTCCGCTACACGTCTGACCGCTTTGTAATGGGTGGGCCATTGAAACGTCCACTTGTTGCTGCAATTCACATGCTTTGACGCCACGCGCATATCTACACTTCTGCCATGAAATATACATGTTAAAAAGGCACCTCCACTAAATGACATTCATATTGTGTTTTTTTTTTGTCAATACGCAATAGCAACCAATCTCGGGTCTCTGCGGCACCTGCTTGCCGCAAAAACGGCCTGGCTTCGATAGTTACTCAAAACGCAAAATTTTATTATTGACATTACTTTTATCTTTCGCGATTTCTCGCTAACGAAATAGTCTATTTTATCTCACAACCAACGAAGCCAACGTCGATGCCAACACCGACGCAGAAATTTCTGCGACACGAGCCCTTTAACCCCATCGCAATAAAGTGTGGCATGTGCTTCAGTAGGCACTGTTTGTAATGATGTATGGCGTTTCCATGATTTCCGAATTGGTTTTCTTAGCAAGCGATGCATCTTTGCGAGTTGTGTAAAATTGTTTCGTTCAACAAAAGAAACCTTCATGAGCAAAACGTTGCTTCTGTAAGTGAGTTCGTGGACTTTCAGATGTATTAAGTAGTTTACGCAGAAAATAATGTTGCGTATAACACGATATCGGCTCGCAAGATGAACTCAATTCATACTTCTTCACGACGAAGCTCGCATAAGTAGCCGCAGGTTAGTACACTTCATAGAGCTAAAGTATTTGCGAGCTTCTTCAAGATTTCGACAGCATGGCATGATGTACCAATGTCGCGTAACCATGAAATAAAAGGTCGAGACAGAATTCACCAGTTCTGTCAAAACATCTGAATACTGTTCTCTCAAGCGCAACGCAGTAAAAAAAAACTGCGTTGCGCGTGGGATTGCCGAAAGATTGAGCTGATTCGGCGCCAGTGTTGGCGTGCGCCGCCGTCAATGAGATGCACCACTGGCTGAATAACAGCTTACGTCTCATGTATGCATGTTATTTGAGCAAGAGGGGGCATCTCAAGAAGCAGCAACGAGCACACGAACACATGGGGCTGAGTATATCAGCCCCTCACGGGAACGACCTTGAACGTGTGTTGCAATAGAACTTGGCAGACAACCTCAGGGGTGCCTGCTGCTTTCGCGCATTCCGCCTACCCAGAAGCCCCTTCGCTGCAAAAGTTTGCCTTCATCAGCCTGCTTTAAATGTCTTGAATCTGCGCGCGTGTAAAATATGCAGATGATACGCATGTGAATGCGGCTTGTTGTTCTAAACGGACAACGAGCCACATTCACCTTCTCTGCTTTGGATTATCTGTAGCAGCTCCTAAAAGCTAAACACCATTTTTCTCATTAAAAAGCAAAATAGTAGGCAGATTCGCAACGCAAGAACGAGAATATCTGGATACACATTTTGAATGTTACCCTGTCTGCTAAGAGGTTCACATGCCGAGCGTGATTCCAAGCATTCAGTTAGCGTACACAGCGCGCACAGCATAGAAGAAGCTTGTGATGATAGACTTTATGTTCTATTTACCTATCGGATACAACTGTAGTCAATCGAGTCTTTAAGAACAATTAAATGTCTATTTCCTTGCTCACATTATTCATAAGTGTATAAAGTTGAGCATTTCAGTGTATTTGTTTTAATAATTTACGAGCTATTTTGAAGTATAAGGCAACAATTGGTTAGGAAGTGCACGCAGTAAAAGAGGACCGGGTACTCAATTAGGGCTAAGTGATATGCAAAAACAAAATGACATGAGCAGCTTCAAAGTTCAAAGTTTCAAATTCAATTGAGAAATAGCGTGCGTGTTATCTGGTGCCTTCTTTTGTTCGCGTCCATTGCCGCTGTTAACCATGAGTTTCAAAACGTTAAACCTCAACACTCTTGTACATACCTAATCGGTATTCATTCACTGCAAGTAATATTGATTCTTGGCCCCCTTATTTGAGCTAAAACTTCAGTTTTCTTTCACCATTGCTGTCGCACTTCTCAGACCGCAAATGACTGGTCCTGTTACATATTTTTGGAGATCGTTTGAAGTATCAGCGCGAGCATTGACGGGAATACGTATGAGACCGGGATTGTGAACAATGTGGCCACGAAGGTTGCAATTGTTTGGACGACGAGAACTAAAGTGCAAAGAGAGGTGCGTTGCCTCTTCTAAGAGCCAAGCGGTTTTCCTGCAAAGTGTAAATAAGACGAATGGGCACACAAAGAACAAAGAGAAAGGGTCGCAATTAGGCGCCTCATAGTCGGATTACGAGCGGCCACGCGCGGCACACCTTATACGCACGGAATCTCGACGTAGCGCTCCTTGCTACAGCCACTGGCCAGGGGAAGGAGGTTACCCGCAAAGTAAGTAAGGAGGTGCAATGAGCATCGACGCACTCATACGGAGAGAAAAACGAATACGAGGGAAATGTTCGTGACGCGAAACGCTCATTATGAAAATGAAAGCAAAAAAAAATGAAATGAAAGGAGACAGAGAGAGATAGAAGAGAGGGGAATAACGTTAAAGAGTTGCGGCAGTGGTTGATTTCTATGAAAGAAGGTAAACTTTATTTACAAAAAGGTGAACCTACCAGAAAGGGAGAGTATGGGCGCTCAAGTGAGAGCCACGGAAAAGGGGAGGCAGTGACGTTATATAGGCTGCCACGGCTGGCTGCCCCTCGGTCCGTTGCCCATGTGCCAGCCCGGTGCGAGCTCGATCGCGTGCTTCTACTGCGCGTAAGGTCGCGCGGAAACCTTGGCGGGTGCTGAACGGAAGCAACCCGAAGATCGTCGTCACTTATTCGGTGACTGCGAGAGCTACGCGGACACGACATAGCTACCAGTGGAACTTAGTCGCTTCATTTTTCTCTCAACTAGAAAATATTTGCCGACATATCTTTCGTTTTAATTCCGAAGGTGAGAGTGACGCACTACCAGCATCTTATTGGCCTCGACGTCCAAGTGGACGTTTTGCAGACGTCGAGAAAATATAGACCGAGTTACACTCGTGGACGCTTCAATGCTAGTCGCTCACGGCCTCGACGCGTTCATCTAGAAGAAGTAAAACCTCGAAATTAGTGATTGTCGACGCCATCGAACGCGTAAGTGGTGACCCGTAACAACCTCACAGACAGTCGGAGACTTGGCAGCGTGTCGTGAGTGACTCGATCATGCTTACCAAGGTAGACATCCTCACCATCACTCTGCTGTTCACGCACCTCAAACCGGAGCAGCAGCCGGAGTACTTCGACATTCCACCGCCGGGAATTCACAAGGAGTACGATTACATCATAGGCAAGTTCACTCCTTCACGTATCTATACGACGATCCAACTTCTCACAGGCTTTTTTTTTTCTTTCACTTAGGCTATTGGTGGATGCAGTACCTGTGAATAAGCAGATAAGCAGTCATCATCGTAATTGTCGTCATACTTGAGAATCTTCTTAATTTGATTATCTCGTGGTGCAATCTTATCTTTTTTCTTTAACAGCATGTTTTTTTCTCCCGTCCACAATCATTCTGTTCTTCTCCACGCTACCGGTTACCTGCTCTGCGCCCTTGCGTGAATGGCTGAACACTACTCAAACATTTACCAGCTGGAATGTTAGCTAGTTCTCCGCAGTGGATATGGTGCTCGGCTGCCTATCATGGGTTTGATTCCGGCCGTGAGGGCCCTATTTTCATGGAGACGAAGTGCCAGAGGCCGCTGTACTGCGAAATGCTACTGCAAATAACACCGGATTGTTATAATTTACGGAGACCCCCCCCCCCATCCTTCTACGAAGTGTCTCACAAGCACATATTGGTTTTGTGACGTAAAACCCAGAATAATGTTATTATGTTATCTGTGCCCCTTGAAGTCTCACTGCCGTGTTGCGTCTACTCATTATTTCATTTTGAATTAGCGATATTTATCTTCTTGTGACTGTTTTTAGTTTCGTTATCGTACAAAAAATTTGGAATATTACCTCTAATTTCCGGTCAGTTTACCGTCATGTCGCATTAATGCTGTCTTCCTTGACTCATGGCTTTTGGTATTTGACTGAGGCTAATACTAGCTGGTGACGAATTCAAATATAGGCACGCTAGAAGGTGTCCATGACATTATATTGCCCGTCAGGACGCACGAAACTTGCGTACGCACACGTTATTTACACTTACCATGAGAAGGATTTGCTACGATGACAAAGAATGTGCATCTTCTATAATTTTACCCATAGAACACAATATTAAAAGAGTTTTTCCCCTTAAACCAGGAAACCATTTGATAAAATTACTTCTTTCCGTACACCGTACATGTTGGTGATCAATATGCTACTTGGCATACTTATTCCCAGGAAAGTCTGAGACATTTAAAACTAAACATCGGTGAAAACGAAGTTTTCAGCGATTCATTTAATAGCATAAAATACCATTTTAAATTCTCAGCTTCGCGTTCTTGACCAATCCTCCAAACCGGGTACGTGCCACAGATGGACGCAAAAATAAACAAACAAACAAACAAACAAACAATTTTCGGCAGATATATGCCATTTCACGATATGTTCAACTCAGATAATATTTTTGTTACAATGCAATATTACAAAAAATTATGTTCGTATGAAATATATCATTTCACAAGAAATTATGCTTCTCGAAAAATCCTTATGAGTGACCATATTTTCTCATAAAAACCTAACAAAAATGTAAGAAAACGTTGAATTTCAAAAGATTTTTAAGCGTAAAAATATGATTTTTAACAAACGAAATTAAGCTTTCTCCAAGGTAACTTAGAAAGAACACATTTTGAACAATTGTTTTACAAGTCATAGATCTGAGCTCTTCGGAAAGATTCTCATAGGGCAGCGGATAATTTTTTCAAAACATATCTTGAAGGCAGACTTGCGTGTTTAGATGCGAAGTCCTAAATCCGTTCAGTAGAAGTCGCTGAGCTGCAACGTTGAAGCTGTTTGTGTGGAAGTCGGCATAGATAACAGGGAGGCAAGATAAATAAATTTTCAATAAGGTGAAACTGTCAGCTTCTGTCACCCTAACAATAGTAACGAATCAAGATGGCCGCAATCGAGTATAGGCAGGAGTAATGTAATAAAAGGGAAGTTTTCCACACAGTTTGTTTTTACACAGTTCATACTATTGCTTATTTAAGCCTTTATGATAAAACCATAGGACTCGAGAAACCTCGTGAGGTTTAGCCTCTCGAAAGGTACATTAGTTTCTTCATTTAGGTTCTTTACCAAGCCCATAACTATATGCAAGCCTAACCATTTTGCTCGCACTTCAGCGAGACTACTGCAGCAAGGAAAAGCATCTAACGAAGTCTTTTTGAACAGAAAGGTTCCATTAAAAAGGCGCGCCACCCCAGTCAGCGATGAAAATTAGGCTTGCTTATTGCTTCTACACTGCTGCTTGCTGACGTGAGGCGATCAGTCTTAAACCCAAATTCTTCGAAAATGTGTCTTCTGTGTGCAGCAATGAAAGCATCACCTGACTAAACATTTATTGTTATTGAAATTGGGAATTGACCACAGAAAGTGTTTTCTCGCTTGTGAAAGGAGAGACGCTCATGCGAGATGTACGGCAAAACCCGCAGAATCTATTTCCTAGGGGTGTTTCCAGCTTTTTGACTCGCTTGTTTAACACGGAGAGAACATACAGCTCACCCACACAAGTCACACTTGTCTCAGGTTGTGGGTCACTGAAGATATTCGTTCTTCATTCAAACTACGCCCGGCGAAATAGTGAACAAATTTTTGTCTCCCCCTTGTACTTATTGTAAGACCGACACTAACACCCACACGTTTGTACATTACAACAAATTTCCCTTTTAGGACAATAAATATATTGCAACCGTTAAGTTAAATATGAGTAAATAATTTTGGATGACTTGTGATGCAGGACGGTTATCTTTTGTGGAATAGTGTGCACGCTAAATAGACGCGTACGTTTTCTCTTGAAAACGTTTAACCTTTGTGCCTGTACTTTCCCAATCTACACTCCCAACAGCGCCGTGCCATGTTCCCTTCTGCTGTGTGTTTGGGTCTTCACGCCGTTATCCACGACCAATCCACGCTCCTTAGCCAGTTATCTTGCCCTATCTGCTGAAGAAGCTTGCCATTTTGCGTTGGCACGTACAAAGGTCATTAATATGCTACCAGTCGGTCGGCAGCCTCGGGACACTTGAAAAAATGGTGGTCACGGCGCGGTGGAGGCGCCCTGCTTAATTGCACAGAACAATTGTTTTCGCGGAAAAAGAAGCAGGGCCCCGCAGGACAGCCGCTCACTGGCACTAAGTGGCAAGACCTTTCCACGAATTCGCATTAAAGAGAAGAAAAAAATAAGAGGGTGCACATGGGTGTTCGTGATTCTTATTCACTGCCTTTATGTGTTGCTGACGCAGTTCATCGCGTTGGCATGCTTTAGAAATTAAAATATAAAGCGAAATAAGGCCGTATGTATGCATGCGTATATTCTCTCCACATGTGCATTTTTCCCCCCGCCCCTCACCCGCCACGCTAATCTATTCCTATGCACAATTGCTGTCGCGTTTACCGCGCCGTTCTATCATCATTTATCAACAGTGCTTCAGTAATGCTTATCTTTGCCGGCTGGTATTCTGCACTGATAAATTGAAAGAAACGTCCTGGACTACCTGTCTTGACGGTCGCATCTTTATGGGCGCGAAATACAAAAACTTTCGCGTATTTCTGAAACTGTGTGCTCGAAAGAAAAATAATTTTTCGTGAGGAGGGATGTCACTTTCCTTTATATTCGGGTTTTCTGTACTCTCTGTATATTTTCGGGGTATTATTATATAATACGGGAAATATAAACTACATTTACATAATCTTCTTTAACAAAAAATATTAGAGCTAGTTGACCAGCTATGCCTTTAATCTCTATATCCAACGATAAGAGTTACCTTGCTTTACTAGGTATTCAGGATGCCATTCGTCATTACTCTTCGGCAAAGTATGGTACCCGCTACGCACATGCGAATAACTCTGTAGTAGGGAGGCGTTCACTATTCTATGCTTTCTCATCAAGCAAAAAAGCGTGGTACCCGCCATACACTTGCTGGAAATATCGTGAAATTTTTAATGTTCTAGCTGACAACAATGAAGAGTTATGTCTCCAACTGTTCTAATAGGTTAAAGCATTCTACAACCCACTCGTTATGCAATTAACATTCAGTGATCTCCTCGTTGTTCTTTTGCTGTTCTCAAGCGCTTTATTACTCATATAACGCAATTCCTTTCCCGACATCAAGCTTGGCTATGGCCAGTTTGCAGCAGAGATTCAAACACCGGCTCGACTCTCTGGTAGAATACTGGGATGACACTCAGGTGACTCGGGTTCGAATCCCATTGTGTCCTTGATGTTTTTGTTTACTGAGTTTTTTTCTTATTTTGTGCGATAAAGGTTACGGACACCGGTGGCGGCGGACAACCTTGGCGCCTCAAGCGACCCTTGTTGTAATCTCACAACAGCGTTGGTCCTAATTTGAAAGGTCAAACTTAATTTGAAAGGTCAAACCGATGCCGTCTTTTTGGATTTTTCTAAGGCCTTTGACGTCGTACCCCATCAGAATTTAATAACAAAATTATTAGCTATAGGCATTGAGCAGAAGGTTGTAGCATGGATAGTGAGCTACTTGAGTAACAGAAGACAGTGTGTTACCATAAATGGCTGTCTCGCGAAAGAGTTGCCAGTGCATTCGGGAGTTCCGCAGGGCTCAGTCCTCGGACCTCTTTTCTTTGGTTTATATTAATGATATTTATTTTTGTGTCGAGCCACCGATCCAGATTAAACTATTTGCTGACGACTGCGTAGTGTACACATCTATAAATAACCAAGAAGACCAAATTAAACTTAATGATGCCTTGCACTCAATTAACGAATGGTGTATAAGGTGGGGACTAAAAATAAACCGTTCAAAAACAAATTCCGTTACGTTTACCAACAAAACGTTACCCCTTCATTTCACATATTTCATAGGAAATGCTGCAATCACGAGAGCTGATCGGGTTAAATATCTGGGAGTTACACTTACCAGTAACCTCAGTTGGGAAACGCACGTTGAAAATGTGTGTTCGGGTGCACTGAAGAAATCATCCTTTTTGAAAAGAAAACTGCGTAACACTCCTCCCACGTTAAAACTAAAAGCGTATAAAGCACTCGTGCGACCAAAATTGTAGTATGCCGACATTATTTGGAGCCCTTGGCAACAATATTTGATTAAGAAAATAGAAAGGGTCCAACATTTAGCTCTGCGCTTTATATATTCCGCTTACTCCCGACAACATAGTGTAACTAATCTACGTAATAGGGCAAGCCTACAAATACTAGAACAGCGCAGGATAATATCCAGATTAAAATTAGTCTACCAACTTGATCACGGGGACTTCAAATTATCACGGGAACGATACCTTCAGCAGCCTTCTAAACTTTCAGCTAGGACAAATAACAACAAAACGTTTAGGCAGCCACCCAGCCACATTAATGCCCACAAGTTCGCTCTCTTTCCTCGCTCAATTTTTCATTGGAACGCATTACCTGCGGAAGTAGTGAATGCTGCCTCGACGGCTTCATTCACTCAACAGATAGAAAAGATTAATTTCACCATATAAGTGATGTATGCTGAAGAAAGTGTCACTTGAGTGCAAATCATCCGGCTACAAATGTTGAAAATATTCTTAGTTGAGCGCAGTTCTGTTGAAAAGCGAGAAAATATATTTGACTTTTCTGTACTTGATAGTTATGTATTCTTTCAATTATGCCCTGTACTCCAGTGTATTACTAGTTATTGCTTGAATGTATTGTTTGTATCCCACTCCTGCATGGGCCCGGGTAGGGTCTGCAGTATCTGTAAATAAATAAAAAAAAAGAAACCTCCGTGTAACACCGCAAAATGCAGTGATTATGCGTCCTACAGTGGAAATATGTGGTGTGCTTGCAAGAGCATTGTAAAACTCTAAGTGCAGCAAAAAAAAAAACATCTCGCAAGACTTGCCTTCACTTTAAAAATTGATTCAAAACATATTCTGGGAAATAAACTCTCCTCACGATAAGTGTTCTAATCATGCTACATTACACAATGCTAAACAAATTCTGCTTTCTAAAGCAGCTTCAGCGATTGCTTTCAATGCACATTTTGCCTCTGTTTTCACACAAAAAGATTGCTGTGCAAGAATTAGCTATTTATCCCCGATCAGCCCTGTTGTTCCATGACTCCCATCACTGGCAGTACAGAATATATCGTTAACCTCATCACGAATCTCAAGGTCTCTACTTCATCCGGCATTGATAACATCAATTTAAATATCAGTGGTGTTATTAAGTGTATCGAAAGTAACTTTCTGTGTCTCCTTTTCAACGAGTCCTTGTGATCCGGTTTTTGTCTAAGGACTGGCCGATCGGCAAGTTCGTCCCCGTGTTCAATCCGGTGACAGGTATTGACGCCTTAATTCTCAACCTATTTCTTGTAGACTTCTCGAACATATTATAGCTTTTTATATCTGTGACTACCTGGAATCAAAACTTTTTTTCTCCAATTTCCATGACGTCAGGAAAGGCTGCTCATGTGACGTTGACTTCATTAGGAACAGTAATATCAAACCTATTGCCTCTTTCTCCATTTCTTCAAGGCATTTGATAATGTAGTTTATAGTAGTTTAATCTCTAAACTTTCTCTTCTGTGTATTGATTCATTAACACTGTCTTGGACACGCAACTTGTTGTCTTCCCATCAGCTATTTATGATGGTCAACGGCACTTCATTTACCATTAGTGATGTCACGTCTGGTGTTGGCAGTGTGCTGGGTCTATTAGTTTTTATTATACTGTAACGACTTTCCTGTTCACCTTTCATCCCCAGTTGGGTTGTTAACTGATGATTGCATCATATAACACAATATTCAATGTGTTCACCACAATTATGCTCTCAATTTATTGATTAATTTATTATTATGGGGGCTTACTGTCCCAAAATCATCATATGATTATGAGAAATGCCGTAGTAGAGGGATGCGGAAATTTTGATCACCCGGGGTTTTTTTTACCATGCGCCGAAATCTTAGCACACGGGCCTACGACATTTTCACCTCCATCGAAAATGCAGCCGCCGCAGCCGACAGTCGATCCCGCGAACTGCGGTTCAGCAGCCGAGTACCTTAGCCACTAGACCAACGTGGCGGGGCGATCATTCTGCCCTCAAAAATGACCTCATTTTTTTCTTAATAAGGTGTGAAGCTAGGAAGATGTGACTTATTGTCTCTAAATGCAAGTTATTATTGTTTCCTAGAAAGTGTATTATCTCATCTTTTCTGTATACTATTAGTAATATCGTTGTTCCCGGTACCAAACCACACAAATATCTCTTTGTTCACCTTTCATCAGATTTATGCTGGACTACGCACATAGCAGCCATCTCGTGAAGAGCCTCCCAGTCTCTCAGTTACCTACACAGAAACGTATGCAAAAATTCTTCTAACGTGAGCGCATTATCACAGCTTGCGTAAGTTCACCCACATTTAAAGTAAGCATCATGTTCATGGTCACGAAATTAAGACAACTTTTTATTTATTTTATATGCGAAACATATCATTGCGTACTACAAGAACGTTTGGCGTGAATTTGTGTATCTATCTATAAAGGCGCTCAAGTTTGGGTGCCCTTGTGATCACCCCTCAACTAACCGTGAACCAAAATTATTATAAGAGGGTAAGTGATTTGACGAATACGATACGTTGGTCAAGACATGAATAGTGTGACAATCCTGTCGCATACGTCGTCCAACACTTCCCGCCAGAAAGTGGTACATACCCGCAGGCGGGTATGTGGGTATGTGCCACAGGTGATAGACACTCAGGGTTTACCAAGGAATGACAACCACACACATGGGTAATTTCTATGCGTTAACATTCAGGAAAATCTGGCACTGGCAGCGTTGACCCGACGACTGCAAAGAATAAATATGAGGGTCCCAGCCGGAATTGAACCACCGCATTCTACCGGGCATTCAAGAATTCTACCACGAAGCCACGCCAGGTTTTGTAGCTACTTTTCGAATAAACCCTTATCTTTGCGTAACGTGAATTTCGGTTGCTGTACTGGCTATCCAATCTTATAAGCTATACATTTGTACTTCTTGATACAGTCATTACGTCATGTTAACATCGGTTGTAGTTAGGTGCCATGCGCTGAAGGTGATTTATGTAGCAGTGTTTAGAGCAACCATCATCGTGCGCACCATCGCTTCATATCAGCTTATCGCTTCTGGTGCTGCAAATGCTTATGTTCCGGTCGATGTCGTTCCGCAAGTGTAAATTGGTTATATAAAATTATGTAACTGTTGAACGAATGTCTGTGCGTCCAACAGTTGTACATATATTTAGCGTCCTTTCATAACATGTCGCCCATAAAAAATTACAACGTGGTCACCTTCTCTCCGCATGCGTTGCTTAACGTCGATTCCCAAGGTAAGTGGGATATGCAACCTTTTTATCAATTGATACCTGAAGTGTCCTACTGAGGCGTAAACGTTACAAAATAAAGTATATATAAAGAATAAAAAAAAACACAGAAAGAACACAAAAAGATGGCAATGCTGACGAATTCACCAAAATTGCCTAGAAAAAAAGAATCAAGAAACAGCAGTTACAGGAATTAGTCGGGGCACTCGGCAGCAGATCGAAAGCTTGTTTCACCGCTGATGAGCGCAGCTTCTGCCGGAAGGCCACCAGAGTCTCGGGCAGTTCGGACAATGAAAGACTCCAGGAAATTAGTGGTGTGGGCTCGTGGTGGTATTACATTGTTCGAATGGCATGTTCGTAGAGTACGACGAGTCAGTTGGACCAGTTGCCTGTCACAGGTTGCTGAACTATCAAACGTGTGATGAAGGCATAAGCGAGTGGTTGGCACGACGATGAAAGTTTACAGAAACTAGTTCGTGTCTCGATTTTAGTGATGGAACGTTAGTGTGGGGTGAGTAGCCGGACAGAACAAATCTAGCAGAATGGTTTTGAGCAGATTCGAGAGCATTGCGGACTTGCATTATTATAGGTCGAACACTGCAGAAACTGATGCAATCTTCGATCGCACAATTGTATTGTAGGCGAGAAATTTTACATGTGGCTAAGCCCTGAATAAATTGCGGCGTAGATAACCAAGCATTTTGTTAGCCGAGTTATTAATGTGTGTTAGATGCTTCGTCCAAAACAAATATTTAGTAAAATAAAGACCGTGATTTAAGCACTTAAATGAATTGATATCAGATATAGCAAAGGTATTAATATTATGAACGAAGGAAATGTAATTAGGTCAGCGATGGAATGAAATTCGCAGTCTGGCTTGTGTTCAGTCACGTGCGCCATGTAGCACACCAGTCTTGAATACAGTGGAGGTGTTGCTGAAGGGAAGATATGCCAGGAGGGTTGATAATAGAGTGGTATAAGCCGCAATAGTCTGGAAAAAGACGTACTGCAGAATTAGGTGAGATGACAAGTAATTGATGACAAAGTTGAAGAACCTTATCGAATGCTTGTTTTTTTTTAAATCTAAAAGTAAAGCATCTGTTGAATTTTTACAGCCAAGGTTTAAATGAACGTCATGAACGAATAGAGCTTGCTCTGTTTGCGTGAGTCACCTTTCTGGAAACTATGTTGGTTAGGATTAAAGAACTATACCGAAGTAATGAATATATCAACATAAGAGTAAATTACGTGTTCCTTCATTTTGGAGCACATGCTCCAATGACCTTCTCTAGTTTCTAGTCATTGGAAACTGTGCCCATGTCAGGTGACTGTTGCCTAATGATACAGAGAATGGGACTACACACATACTAGTTTCTAGTCATTGGAAACTGTGCCCATGTCAGGTGACTGTTGCCTAATGATACAGAGAATGGGACTACACACATACGTCAAATCTTTTAACATTTTGAAAACAGGAAATTCGAAAGCAGGAGACGGTGGTGGTGCCGATGTTTCGACAAGCGTACTTGTCTTTTTCAACGCTTCAAAGATAAGTGCGCTTGTCGAAGCATGGACTTCAGCACCCACGCCGTGTTTATGACTTTGTCTTCGCAAGCTTCCATCTTCCCCTTCTTGCCTTGCTTTACACAATATGCACTGTTTTGGGCGTGTTCGTGATTTTACACTCCTTCAAGTATACATACTTGAAGTTGACAGAGAGAAGACGCCATTGAGGCTACGTGACTACAGGGACCTTATGGGCTTTCTTGGAAGCTAATGCAAATACACTTGCGCTGTGCCCACTAAGCTATGAATCATTATAGTTTTTGTCAAGTAAAAAAGTTTGCAATATGTCATTATTCATCATTCTGCGGGGAAGTGTGGTACGTGCAACACTCCATAAGGTATTAGGTGCACTTGATAACATGGCTGTCGACGATGAAGACTTATGGTTGAACCTTCCGTAATTGGTTGACAGCGTTCAACAACCCCATCGTTACGCAACTCACACGGTGTGAAACCTCGTTATTGTTTCGCACTTCAATTGCGTTACATTAAATATATATTCACTTGGTTCCATTCCGGCACGAAGCCTGCATAGTCTTTTTGCCAAGGCGTTTCAAGCACCGGTATCGCTCTGTGGTAGAATGAAGCTGCTATGGAGAGGGCCTAGGTTCGAGCCTTCGTCAATACTTTCATACTGAATGTTTTTCTCTTTTTTTCTTCTGAGATAGCAGTTACGTACACCGACAGCGGAGCTTAAGACATACGGCGTCAAAAATGGACGTTGTTTCGTTCTCATAACATCGTTAGGTGTAAAACCTGCCTTCAAGTTTCTCTTACTTTTTCGTCAAACAAGACGCACAACGTTTGGTATAACGCAGTACATGCATAAAATATGTGTGAATAGTCCTTGTAAAATTTCCCTCTTCATAATTCTTAACTATGACAGATCAAGGAAGTGGCAACAAGTCCCTAGGAAATCAAGTTGAACATGTTACAATCATTCTGAAAGAAAAACAGAAGAAAAAAAAACTGCCGCACATCTAGCATCCCTTTCGCGTAACGTCATACGATTCAAAACAAAGGCCTACTAATCACTTCAAGTGCGGAAAAATAGCCACTTTGTTGCCGACGCAGCACAATCGCGACACCAAAATCAAGAATGCGAACAACCAAGGCCATAAAAACGCCGTATTAGGAGAAGACGAGACGATGTCGCAAAAACTCTCAAATGAACTTTTTTTTAATCTTATGCACAAAACATGTTTTCTTGCTGACTATACCATGCACGCTGCTCTTCTGCATTCCTGTCGCTATCTTAACGCAAGTTTCGTAGCGAATTTCAACATTAAATGCGCAGTAACTACACTCTGGACGCCTCAGTAATGACTTATGTCCCGTGTTTGATCAAACAGTCTACCCACCAACTAGATTCACGTCATTACGAAAAACAGCTCGGGCTTGTGGGCTTAGCCACGCTTTTGAAAGCTCATGTGTTCATATCGCGTTTTCAGCCTGGTACTGCCGACATAGTCAGCCACGTCAAGTAGTTTAAAGTGCGCTCTTGTCGAATTGGGTTCTCTATATTATCAAAAATAAATGTTGTCATGGCCAGACCAAGCGAGATTCAAGCAATACTGCCCGAGCAAAACATAACAACAATTATTGTTCAATATTGATTCATGGAAATGCAAGTTCCTGTCAACCAACTAACCTTTGTACTACAGAGCCTCACATTTAAGCACCTGCTTACGTGCACTGCTGTGGATGCGATGTTTTCGACGCTAGTCTCATCCTGCTTTGAAAAATGCGTCCACGTTATTATAAACATTATGTACACACGTAATGAGAGAATTGCATGTAAAGAAGACATTTCATGCCATCCAACTGTTCATCATCATAATCTTCGTGATCATCACGCGTAGACGCTGCCTCAATTCGGGCATCTCTTAGAACTAACACAAAACACCCTGCACACGTGCGTTGTCCATGAAAATACTACAGCCGCCAATTGACAGAAAAAATGGAACGTGAAGTGAGAAGAAACTAAGTGTAAAATTTAACTACACTGCACGCGAACCTTCCTCGAGAATTCCTGCCACCTCGTGATATCCACATAATTCAGTTTTATATGTGCCCACCAGATAATCTCCTATGATACAAGAGCAAGGCAACAGTACACACCTTCTGAGCAGTCCGAACAAAAAGAGAAGCAGTACCTACATCTAGGGTTTTAGGGACGGAGCTCCTTAAAGCGACACCCGTTCGTCCCTCGTCGTAGTACGTAACATGTCCTACGCTTTGACCTGCAAGGTGGTGCTGGTGAGAGATTTCTACTGTGTATTGTTGAACAACAAAACATTCGCAACGTGCGCGTTCACTAAAAGCCGAATTCTCCTGTCTTTCGTTTCCCATTAGCAGCCATTGACATGTACATTGAGAACTATCTGACAAGAAAGGGTTGCTACGTTACACTCACTGCACTCTAAGCCGAAAAAGACTAAAGTGGGGTATGCCATTGGTCCTTTAGGGGTCTAAATGCGCTGCCGCAGATTTTGAACCAATTTTGGACTAACTGCGGGAGTAACGGCAGGGGCTCAACTGTTACCCCAAGCACTTACTCCACTTGGTTTAAATGTTGGCCCCAGTAGAATGCTCCAGTGGGACTAACAGTTGAACCGTCTAGACCAATGGCAAAAAAAAATGGCGACACTGCGTTTGGGCAGTTAATTTTATGTTTATTCCAATTTAATCAGCACTGAAGATCATAGTATGTTATTCAAGCAACACACGCACACACATACATACGCACTATTATTTCAAAGTAAAATACCGCAAACACTGACTGCCCGCGCTGTATTGTATACAGAGAACAGACTCTCGGGTATATATAGCACAGTATTTTGACCTCCCATCTAGTGCCAGTGGGCGACTTTTACTCGGCTTAAGAAAACAATAAATATTGACACCGTAACGCGAAAATTTACATGGGCTTATTCGTAGCACCGATGCGCATCGATCTTTTAATATGGATCCATCTAATCTTCAACATGCCTCCAGCCCGAGAATGCGAATTATCAGCTGGTATTCGATCATGTCGGCCGAACCAGCGTTCGCAGTGCTGGCGCACGAGTCCGCAAACACAACATAGCAGCGGCGCTTGTGCGGGAAAGCCGGCGAAGCAGCCGCAGGCGCCCCGCCGATGCCATACCGTGTCGGCTTGCCGATGGCGTCGCTAAGCTTACGACGAGTACGGCTAAACGACCGCCGGCGATCGCAACATGCGGCTCGCGTGGAATTTTCGTCGTCGTTATTTTATAGTCACAAATGAACAATACGTAAGTGCCCCATGTTCGCTGTGTCTTACCGAGTGATGTAGATATCTGCATACTTACAGCGACGAGACCGTTCGCAGGCACGGTTCTTTCATCGTGCTGGTAAGGCACAACCTGTGTACCGCTGGCCGCACGATTAGTCTTATCCGCGATCGCCTACACGTTCGATTTTTGATAACGATTGTCGCATGGATAAAAAGACATAAGTTTGTCTGAGCTACTATTTTTGTGGACTTGTACGCGACGTTTCCTTCGCTTGTGCCGGCAATGCACTCGCACCGGCAGCCCGCTTGATACCGATGACGTACGAAGCCGACTTTTCCTATATATCGCTTTGAACTTGTGGTCACTGTGTGGGTACACGACCGCTGATGAACAGCTTACCTTTATTAGCATTGTCAGTGTTCACCGTAGTTCGAACTTATTCAGCACATTGAAGCGAGTTATCCGCATTGCCCGTGTTCGGCGATTTTCACCTGGTTTCGGCCCGCCCGTGCCGGCATGGTGGAAACGCGAGGGCGCTTGCTCTGTGCACTGACTGCGTGTTGTACTACTTTCCTCTCATAACATCTTCTATTCGTTTCATAGTTCTTCGCTTTCACTGTGGCGTATAGCCTATTTAACTTGTTTTCATGATCGCCGAGCACGCCGAGCATTGCAGTGCAGCATCGACAGGAGACGATCGCGGCGCAGTTGCCCTCCCCGTTGGTCCCTTCATTGCCGGGTGTTTGCGCAAGACACGCATTGTCACACATTTAGTCCCTGTTGGACGAACCGTTCGTCCATTGGTTTAACGACTGCAGTTAGTCCAACTTTGCCGAATTTCGGCTTAGAGTGTGGGTGTAGCTGCACGGATGGATGGACACATAGACGGACGCAGGGGTGGATGTATGGGTGAACGCAGGGACAGACGCACGAATGGACGTGCTTACGCACGAACAGACGCAAGCGCGAACGGGTGGATGGACGCATGGATGGTCACACAGACGTACGCATGGACGGACGGAAGCAAGAACAAATGGGCGGACGGATGGTCCGTCCCACTGTATCCTTCACGCCGTGGATATGCTGTCGTTTTTTTTGTTAAAGTTCTGACGTGTTCGGATAATTCCATCACAATCGCGAATAGCGTCTGCGTTTCCAGCGCGCGCGATACAATTACTCCAGGCGCTCTCTCATCGCCCTGTCATTTATCTACTGTTATGCTGACAGAAAATGTGCGCCCGGCGCTCTTTGCCGCTGCGCTGAGTTGTCCAGAGGGAGAGGCGCTAACTAGGATGAGCGAGAGTAGATACACGAAGAAATAAAAAATCACTGCATATCCATGCAGTGATTGATGGTGAGTGGAGCGAAGCTTTGAAGGGTTTTATCGAAAAACCGTGAATCATGCGCTGGCCACGTCCATCCGTCTGTCCATCCATCCATCCGTCCATCTGTCCGTTCGTCCGTCCGTCTCTCTGTCTGCATGTCCGTTGGTCTCCGCGCCTGTCCGTTCACCCGTCTCTCGGTTGGTCACCTGTTTGACTGTCTCACCGTCCGCCGTCCACTAGTGTCCACTGCAAGTACCGCCATCTCGCATCTTTCTATCATTTATTCATCATATACAAGTACCGCCATCCAGCGGATATTCCACGGACTAAAACTAGAGGTGGCTACTACATACAGAAGCTGTACTACACACGCCTTCAGAAGCTTCGATCCTTAAAATTGGCCGCGTATCTACGTACTTGTCTGCAAATGTCATCGAGAGACAATGGTCCTTTTTTGTTCTGTTTGATCAGTATCCCCCTTAATGGAAGTCATTCCTGGAGTATGCTACAATGAGAGGAAGGCCGTACAAACTAAGAGAGGGGGCATGCTTGCTGCGCAGTACGACTATTTCGTACTGAGCAGTACGACTGCGCAGTACGAAATCCTGACGAGACTATACACGCCGCAAAATCAAGTCAAATTATTGCCGCTTCTACGCAGCTCCGTAGCCTGTCCCAGAGGAACCGGCCCGATTTGAAGTGGCCTTTAGAATATCCGGCATTTTTGGTCAAATTTTTCCTGGCAATATACGGCCGGCCAATTAGGCGCGACATTTCCGTAGGCGGCCCGGCGCTGAGGCGGCGGTGGAAGAAAAGCATTATTTTAGGCTTTAGAGAGCGCTTTCTCGCCGATAATGTGGCGGATACAACGACGGCAGGTAATTGGAAAACTATTAGTATCACAATCATCTACATCTGCGAGATGAACATGCAAAGCTCAGCCGTGGAATCTAACTAGGGACTGCATGCGCGTGAACCACATGTCTTACCCATTGCACCACAGCGCCACCACATGAAGTCGAATCTCTTTGCGCGGTATATATTTACCAAGTGGCTTTTTGCCAACCATCGGCAAACCCTTGAACTGTTTTTGTGCCATGTGCATGTATTTGATCAGCGAATAGTTTGTAGGGCTTCATGAACTCGAGACAACCACGGTGAGCGCTTTCGGCTCCGTCTTCGGTTCATGGTGCGCCGTTACGCAAAAACGATTAACGTGTGTTTGTGCATGGTCTTAGTTTTTAACCGTGAACTGCGGGTGTTTTGTTCAACGGAATTCGCCGACGAGGTTGTGTTCGGTTGTCGAAACTTGCGTATGTTTCTCGCACGTGCGTGTGCTGTGAAAATTTTTGCTGATTTAGGTCGGGAGGTACACGCATGTCAGTGACAACAGCCTATACTCAGCTGTTTTAAGACAAAGCGCTTTCACACATGAACGTTGCATGGGTATTTTAGCGTGCCTACTCTAACATTTGCATTTCGTACGCGCGAACTGCCACCAGCTGCATGCTGGGGCAGCAGCGCCTTTTCAGCATTTCGACGATTACTTAGTTCTGCAATTAGAAATTTACGCGCATTATTTTGCTATATAGAGTGGTTTTTACTCTTTTCTTATTCTTATTTCTTATTTATGGGGAGTGGCTACTCTTACTTTTATTCAGCACAACGCCGCTGTTCAAGTGAATGCCGAAACGCGCGCCAAGGTCAAGTATGGCGTACACAAATTAGCGGCGGACAGGTCGGTCTCTCTCCATATAAATAATGCTTCTGCACATCTCTTTCGCGAATGTCCGCTTGCAGTTGGGGTCAAGAATGATGCAGAACGACCCTCGAAATCTTTATTATTGCTGTATGCAGTTGCTCTTTAGAAAATGGGGATTAATATAGCTGGTACATTATCTCAACAGCAGTACACTGGTTGTGTTGGTCGTGGTTCGCTCTAGCAAATCCATGCTAAGAATGTAAGAACTGTACTTAATTTTCAAAAGAGTGAGCAAATGTCGGTGACATACGCTCTACTGCTGGCTTCTGCACCTGACTCCTGACTTCTGTACTTGATGTTCATCATCAAACTACGCAACCACTAATCAAACATCGACCAATCAATTTTCAATTTTTATCTTTCTCTGTCTCGCTGCCTTCGGTTTGCCTCTTTTTTGCCATGTTTTCCCAAAATCATCACTTCAACTTCTTTTGTAGAACATGAGCATCAACATACATAATCAGTGTTTCAATAAGCTGTCACGCATTCACTAGTACTATTTATTTAGTACATGTCACAATGCCGTACCTCGACAACTGATTAATGGAAAGTTGTTTGTACTCTTTTATTGAAGTCGAAAGTGCAACAATGAGACTGCAGATCCCAGTGTTTGCCCAAATGCAGAGAGATGTATGATATCTTGAATAAAGTGCGCCGTATAGCACTGGAAAATCTTTCCGTCCCAGACCACCTTGTAGAAAAATGACCATCACAACACAGCGGGACGAAACGGCGACGCATAAGTGCCACGGCATGCAGGCGACGGTGAACGAGATGCCGGTGCCATGTGCCCATTGATTGACTGATTGACATGTATAGGGTTTAACGTCCCAACACCACCATATGATTATGAGAGACGCTGTAGTGGAGGGCTCCGGAAATTTCGACCACTTGGGGTTCTTTAAAGTGCACCCAAATCTGAGCACACGGGCCAAGAACAATTTCGCTTCCATCGGAAACGCAGCCACCGCAGCCGGAATTCGAACCCGCGACCTGCGTATCCACAGCCGAGTTCCTTAGCCACTAGACCATCGCAACGGGGCGCCGGGCGCCCAGCTGACGCGGCGCTGGCAAGGGGGGGGGGGGTAGCATTTCTTTCTCTTTTTTTTTTCCGTGCTCGCGCTTGCGGCTGAACGGTACTGCGTAAGTTGATGCCGGCTCCTGGCGCCAGGCAGGCGCGACAGAAACGGCGGCTCTCCCTCTTTTTTCTTTTTTGTTCTTCTTGCGCCTGCTCTTGCCGGCTGCATGCGTTAAGCGGGAGACACATGGTGCGATTTGGCATCCGATGCGGCGCGTGAGACCGCACGCCGCGTACCACGGTTCAAGAGACACATGGGGCAAACAGCCATTAGCGCTCAGGCTCCGCCCACATACGACCCCTCAGCTCCCACGCTCGGAAGACATTGTATCCTTTTTATTAGGCGCAAAATAAAGAAGCACACGCAGCCATGCTTTGTTGTCTGATAACATTGCCAACAAAGCTACGCCTTCGCAAGCGACAAACATCGACACAGCCCACATTCATTATCGACTCCAAGCGTAGGCCTAGCAAGGCCGACGTTCTCAATAGTGTCGCTCTCTTTCCGACTTGAGCTCACTGTTCAGCGCTTTTTTTACCAACACGATAAAACCTCATACACTTATATGACGCTTTCGCCCGTGCGATTGGTTTAATCAACGGCGTCCATGTAAAAAGCAAACGTGTGAACGAAGCGGGCCGGTTCGCCGAGACCACCGGTACCACTGTTTGTTTACCTGCGAAATGAACTTCCATCACGGCTCGACATCTCGTCGTTGGTTCGGAAACCGCCGTTGACTTGCCGAAAGAGTACACTTGAAGCATCACTTTATTCAAACATGAGTTATTTCACGTCAGAAACAGTCTGTAGCGTCGAGAGAAGAGAGACGTGAGACGGCGTCGAAGGCGGCCGATGGGGCCGTGCCGATCTCGCCACTTTATTCCAGGCCTGAAGCGGAGCCACGTCGGCTACCAGCGTCCGCCACGCCAGGCGTGTCAGCTCGTTCTCCTCCTCGCGCAGCTCGAGCTCGCATCAGCTGCGCGAGAGGCGCGGCGCGGTGATGAAGAAATGATGATGGTGATGATGGCGCTACAGGGCTCCCCCCCTAGCGCTTTGCGCAATTTGAAGGCATGTGAAAAAGAAAGAGAGCGACAAATGCTATATACATGAACGGCAATCCATAAAGTGTTCATTTGACCAGTCCAGGTTGTCAACGTTTATGGGCCATCAGTAGGCAGTGTGTCTCCGGTGGGCGACTCTGGGAGAAGCGCAAGGGACGAAAAAGGAAGTGCCGGGTCGCTGTGTTCGTAGACACGTCCATCCCACAATTACGCGGCGGGACCGTTCGAATCTGCACCCGCCGTTTAGAGTAGACGCGGCTGGCAAACGTGCCCACAGCTGGGACTGTGGACAGGCGCTGAAGAGCTCGCGCCGGCAATGCGGGCGAAATAGTGTGAAGGATCGGAACGCACCCATGATGACCGAGCACTGAAGTTTCACAGCCACAGCGGGGTCTCGGACATCGCACAGGGTGCCGAGCATGCTGTCGACGAGGAGCAGCGTCGCGGTCGTGCTGGTGCGGACGTCTCTGTCGATGAAACACCGGCCTCCGCGTAGCACTGCGACCGGCAAGCCAGGGCGTGTGGCCGAGTCGACGGATGCAGAAACGCCATGCATTGCGGTTAGTCATGTGCACGGCAAGTGGTTGGCCCTTGCGTCGGGAAAACCTCGTAGGTGTTTGCGCCGTCTTGAAGGCCAAGGCTGCAACACATGACTGTTTAGTGAGAGGCTTGAAAAAGGGCCTCTCTGTATTATGCCGAACGTGATGATTTCGTTGGCATACTCTCAAGGGCGGCAGATATGCAGTTGGACCGCACGTCGTCGCTGTTGTTACCAACGAGCCTGTGTGGCGGACTGCATCCGGCGCCAAATGCTCTGGGGGATGGTTGTGAAGCTCAGAAGACGTGAGCTTTGATGGAGGATCGGGTGGCACACTTGAAAGACCATCGGTTCTCCGCGCATGAGGGTTGGTGTGCAGGTCTGCATGATCGATGACAACCTCTACAGCATGTGTGGCATATGTAGTCTGCAGTGCCATAGGCGCGCCAGGTACGTCGTCCTCAGCTGCGTCAGTCATAGTCGCAGCCTCTCGGAAGTTTGGCTGTGTTTGACGGCTTATGACTTTAACTTCGGCTGCGGGAGACTGCGGGGCTGAAGATGGTCGCTGCTGGCAGGATGCAGAGAGCGTCGAGGTGGGTGGGGAGGCGCCTTCGGACATCGTCGACGCTGAAGTCTCCGCGACCAAGGGGCGAAAAGTGAGCGTGAGGATTTCCGTAGTCTTGGCAGACTCCGCGGCATGCGGCGATGAAGCCGTCGTGGAGTCTGACATGTCTGAGAAATCGTGTTCTGTGTAGGCCGGAGAAGACATGCGGGTTGCGAGAGAGCCCGAGGGACAATCGGCCGAGTACTTCGAAAAAAATGCACCTCGTGGCGACCCGGTCGTTGGCTACAGGAACGTATTGAAGAAGCTCGTCGGATTTCGTGGATGACTGGTCGCGTGCAGCACGAATGTTCTGAACCTCGTCGGATGGGCATTCGTACGCGGGACTGGCGTTGATAGTGGCCGGACGAGATGTTGTAGGAGACGTAGTCGGGGAACTTAGGTCCCGGTCAGTGAAGATTTTCGGGCCGGAGGGTACCGCACGCTGCGACGCAGACGAAATCTGTAAGTCGCGGGTGAACGGCAGCGGGTGGTAGGTGAGGCCATGTCTGGCAAGCACCGCCGAGCAGAGGTCATCGTAAGGCTGCTGGCTGCAGGTTGAAGTGCCAGAGAGATGACGCAACTCTACCGGAAGGGCGTCTTGAAGAATGGCGTGCATCAGCGGCTGGTCCGTGACGCCATTCAACGCCAGAACGGCATCGAGCTGCATGAACCATACCTTGGGGTAGGTCGATTGGAACGGCGGCACTGGCGGGCAGAGTTGCGGGAACATGGCCGCGGGCTGCTCGGCGAAGGGCGTGTTCTCCGGGTCACCAATGTAGCGGCGAGAGAAGAGAGACGTGAGACGGCGTCGAAGGCGGCCGATGGGGCCGTGCCGATCTCGCCACTTTATTCCAGGCCTGAAGCGGAGCCACGTCGGCTACCAGCGTCCGCCACGCCAGGCGTGTCAGCTCGTTCTCATCCTCGCGCAGCTCGAGCTCGCATCAGCTGCGCGAGAGGCGCGGCGCGGTGATGAAGAAATGATGATGGTGATGATGGCGCTACAAGTCTATCCAATGTTTTTGATGCCACTGGCCACGGCGATGTCCACAAATACGAGGCGATCGGAGCGGCGAGGCAGAAACTTGCGACGGCGCCCACCTGTGGCCCCCCTTGTCACATTCCGGCGCTGCCATTGGCTGCGGCCGCCTAACCGGCGCGGCTGCCGTGCGGCTACATTTTGCAAGTTGGGTGCACGCGCGGTGTGTGAATCGTCGCCGCATTCTGTCGGACGGCTGTCGGATGCGGATGTTGGCACGAGCAGCCGTACGGCAAATCGCATCCGAATTCGCTCGCACCATGTGTCTCCCGCTTTACTTCCGCGGCGTACGGCTCTCAGGGGTATTTTTTTATTGCTGGGCTCTCTATAGACAGGATTTTAGTCAGTACGGAGGAGTGCACTGCCTATATGCCATTCGTTATCCGGCACCTGACTGAGAGTGATATAGGATAAAATAAACGCGCATGAAAGCAAAAAATAGGCGTTTTATGGTGCACGTAGACCAATACTATCTTATCTGGCTTATGAGACAAGAGTGTGAAAATTCAATAAGTAGGTACTGGAAAACGAGTTAAAACATTTAAAATATTTGCACGGGAATAAAAAAAAGGAGCATGATAGGATGACAATATATTTGTGCGAATCACCAATGGTTCATTCGTTATTTCACCCTTGGGTTATTGCCACTTGGCTCTTGTCTTTTTCTTGTTTTTTCTTATTACTTGGTGTATCGTTCTTCATTAAGGGCGGCTGCTGCCACTGTTTTTGATGCCGCTTTGGGTGCTTAGGGGTTCTGGTGGCTGCCTGCATGGTCCGAAAGACAACGGTTCGATCCCGACATTGGCGGTCGCATATTGATGAAGAAGAAAAGGCCCGTGTAAACACACGGCTTCAGTGTACGTCACAAAAATGATGAAAAACATGCGCAGACCTTGTTCATTTTTTCTTAGTTTTTTATTTATAAATACTGAGAGTTGATGCTTTGATCCAAACAGCTATGGCATTACAGGAAAAAATGAAACAAAAAGCACAAGAAAAATTAAAACGTGCGGAAACTACGCCCCTGAAAATGAATATAATACCACCTCGACATCACCAAGTAGCACTGGTTTACTGAGACAGCTATGAAATCATTCGACCTAAATAAATCAATAGGAAGGAAATTGCACTCGCCTACTCTTCGAAAAAATAACCATACTAGTGAGCATCCGTTGGAGCAAAAAGAAAAAAAAACGAATAAAAAACGCCAGGCCTACACGGAATGCCCAGCACAGTCAATGCGAATTAGCTAGAAGAGAGACCTTTCAGAGCCTTTTCTAATTACTCATTGGATAACTGCTGCAAGCAAATTTACTGGGTACCCACTGCGGCATTATTAATAATAATTTCAGGGTATTAGGCCACCATAAGCTATGCTATCCTTCGTCGTTCTTTTGAGAAGCGCGGTATCTGATATACACTTGCAAGAAATTTCGTGCCAGTAGTTGATGCAGTGGCTGACGACGACGAGGAATGATACTTGAATTGAATATGGGCCAGATAAACTGCACTACACTTTCTTGGCCAATCCCTCTGAGTGGGTATGAGCCAACATCCCAGGGAAACAAAACAAAACAAAAACAGAGTCAATACGTGATCAAGAATAAGCTTTTGTAACGGGTTGGAACATTTCACTGCCAACTTGTTGCGCTATTCGCATTGTGGGACGCCTGGTTGTTCTTCTGCTGTTCTAAAATTCTTTATTACTCATATTAACGCGATTCTTTTCCTGACATAAAGCCTGCTTCAGGCATGGTTGCGAGCAGTTTCCAAGCAGCGGCGTGGAGAAAGACGAAGACGACGTTCTGAACGATGGCATTTTCAATCGACAAGCGTTGTAAAAAAAATTATCTATTATGAGGTAGAGTGTGGCCCATCCCCCATGTGGGTATGAGCCAAGATATCCTAGGCGACAAGACAAGACAAGATCGACTACTTTCCTTTATTGAAAACACCTGACCCTGAAGGCACCTAAGGCGAATGAAAAAAACTCTGTCTAGAAAACGCTTGCTTCTGTATTGCTAAACATTTTTCAAATAAGCTATGACATGGATACACTCCCCAATTCTTTTGCAAAGTGACACTGTATTAATACCGAAAACAACTGACAAGAAAAAACTTCGCTCCGTTGAGGGCTACAGGCCTATATTACTGTCAAACGTGGAATACAAAATTTTCGCAAAACCACTATCAAATACGCTGTAATTAGCGATGTAGATCCTCATTGAGTCGCAATAGACATTTGGAATCACAGGTTGATCCAAACAAACCAATATACTTGTCGCTTCAGTACTGTCATGGTTTTCAAAAAAAAAAGAAAACACATCTTGCAATGCTACAGGTAGACCTCGCAAAAGCTTTTGATCGTGTTTGTCATTCCTTCTTTTTTTCTGTTATCGAACGTGCCAATGTTGGAGAAGTTGTTCTTGAAGGCGTTAAACTATGCTCTAACGAATGCTCTACTCGTCTGATAGTTACGGTCAACTCTCCAAGCCTGTGTCTATTCGCTCTTCTGTAAAACAGGGATGCCCGATATCACCTCTTGTATTTGCAGTTTATCTAGAAGCACTGTGCTTAAGCATAACACAGTCGAGTTGCATTCGTGGCTTCAGTATATCAGGCAGTGAAGTTAAAGGGTTAGCTTATGCAGACCTTGTCACATCCTATTGAACAGCTAAGCCAAGTGTCGGAAATGTGGTATCTGCTATTGAAAAGTTTGGCGTAGTATCAGGAGCTAGTTTAAATGCCTCGAAGTGTTTAGGACTGTGGTGTTTCATGTGGGGTAGCACACCTAACCATTCGCAGGGGATAATTGTATAAGAACTCCTCCAACATACCTCGGTGTACCACTGTATGCGTATGAATTCAGTGTGCATTACTCGAAGGAACGCGTCCCTAAGCTCGAACGACAGGCCCAGACATTTGTTTTCTATCGACTTTTAATCTTTGGGAGAGCTAAAGCTTGCAATACTTTCTTAGCAACACAGCTTTACTATGCATTGCAACTTATCCATTGCGCAGGATTTTAAATACAACGCTTTCATCAGATTTTCGCTACTTTCATATGTTCTTAGAATTTCAGCCCATGCGCCGTGACAATATATTGAAGCCAGTTAGTGTGGGTGGGTTAGGAGTAACACACCTTTATTTATGGTAAGTGTAACGACTCTCCTTTTTTTTAGACAAATCCCATCCTGTAACCCTTTCCATCTTGCATGTTACACCATCAATGGTTGGTTGCTTACCAGACCTAATTGTTTCATCAAACTTCTCCGAACGCCCATGCTTGTGGGGATTCACGCAGGAAGTCAACCTCGCAGTTCAGTTCCTTAAAGCTCGCTTTTCTGTAGAATACCTGTACACAGTATTGCGCAAGGTGCTGTATAAGGATCTACTGGGTATACTCTTCCCACCTCCTTTGTACCGCTCACTGTACTCAAATCTTATAGGCCACGATGTGTTGAAGCAAGTGCGCAAGATGTACATTCCATCAAATTCAAAAACGTTCTTATATAAACTCCGTTCTGAAGCAATGACAGTAAACGCAACGTTAAAAAGAAAGAGTATTTTATTCCATCTGTTAAACGCCCCCTATGCGATGTGCCAGGAAAGATTGAACATTGCTGTTAGCTGCAAAGATGTCATACTGTTTTGGGATGTCCTTCAGCGAGCACTAAAAAAAACGTTTTGTCAGTCATTCTAACACAATACGTTATTTTCTGCCAGCAGCGCTTCATGAACCACCATATGATACGTTTTTTCTCATGGGTATCCACAGCTTGTGGAAAACACGAATGCAAGACTGCAATGCAGAGCCCACCACCTCTTCAAGCACACACTTCATTCAAATGGCTATTCACTTCAAAAATATTTGCGACGAGCTATAATTTAGACCGGACTGGCACTCCATCTTGGAGAGCTGTTTAAGCTCACCCCTTTTTTCTTTGCATAACACGATGTGAAGAACTCTCTATGAGAAGCACTCATGCTGTGTTAGCCAGTGAGTGTTTATGAGTAACGCTTCAACACTTATTGTCGCCATTTGAATGTACTTTTGTTTGCTTGATTTTGTTTTTATTACGCAAATACTTTATCAAATACCATGAGTAAAAAAAAAGCAGCGTGGCTTAGTGGTATAACACTGGCCTGGCACGCAGGGGAAAGGGGTTCAAGCCCTGCTGTCGTACTTTTTTTTTACTCATTGTGCGCGACAGTGGTTACGGACACTGGTGGCAGTGGCGGCGGCGGACGACTACGTACAGCTCGGTGCGTGAGCCGAGCTGTGATGTCATACCAGCCTTCACTGTAAATCAGCGAAAGCAAATACTCGTGACTCTGTCTCGTTTTTCTCGCAGTGTGCAATGTCATAATATATTTCGCAGCAAGGTCATTGTGAAGTAGTACAAGTTGATCACTTATATGGGTATAGCGCACCACGACAAGGCCACAAAGAGAGAGAGAGAGCGACAGAGAGACAGCGCTATCTTGCAACTAATGTTTTGTTTGCGATCACACTTGCTGTTTATACAATAACAGTAGATTGATAAAACCTGGAAAAAAAGCATGTTAAATATACGGCACAGTTCATGCACGCGTCATTACCGATTGCGACAAATTTCGCTCGCCAACGTCAACGTGATGTTTCAGAGTGGTAATATCGGAAATTGAATCCTGGAGAAAATGCATTGCATTCTTTCTGCAAATAAAGTTGAAGTTGATGTTTCTTGAAGACCCATTTTCGGTGAAAAAGTTGGAACAAATGCTAGATTTTTTCGCAGACAATGAAAACGCGAATATTTTAGCATTTTTGATCGATTTTAAAGATCTTTATTAAATCCTTCCTCAGGATTAGTTGACGATGTGTGTGTAGGAACGTATCGACCGAAGAGGAGTGGTTCAATTTCAAAACACTGCCGGTGTGTCGAGTGAACAGGCTTTAGAGCTCCTTTAGTATTATTTTAACTCGACCTATGCGACGTGGAATGGGAACACTGTGAAACAAAATGATTGATTGATATTTGGGGTTTAACGTCCCAAAACCACTATATGATTATGATAGACGCCGTAGTAAAGGGCTCCGGAAATTTAGATCACCTGGGGTTCTTTAACGTGCACCCAAATCTGAGCACACGGTCCTACAACATTTCCGCCTCCATCGGAAATGCAGCCGCCGCAGCCGGGATTTGAACCCGCGCCCTGCGGGTCAGTAGCCGAGTACCTTAGCCACTAGACCACCGCGGCGGGGCATTGTGAAACAAAAGAACGGAGTATGTATAGGTTCCTGCATAGCGCCTACTTGAGCGGCCTGTTTTTAGCAAAACGTCATAAGGTTCTTGACGAGCGTGTGAAGCACACGCTCGTCAAAATTGTCAAAATTGTCAAAATTGTTGAAGCGCGCGGTGATAAATTTGTGTTTTCAAAATTCACTGATGAATTCGTGCCACCACACACTTGATGCAAACTTGTGGGCTGAAGCTAAATGTTTGTTGGACTGTGGTTATCCCTTGCGCCTGTTAGTCGCCGTTGCCGAAAATATAAGCAGGAAAGCAAGAGCAAACGTCAGAGATCAGGAAGCCGGCACTAAGGCAGCCAAGGTTGCTGTAATGCCCCGCATGCATGCCATTTCGCATAACTTGCGAATTATAGCGGGAAAGGCTGGTCAGCTAAAACAAAATGAAGTATCTACAATCTTCACTTTGACGTTGGCGAGTGCAATTTGTCGCAATCAGTGATGACGCGTGGATGAGCTGTGCTGTATGTTAACATGATCTGTTTTAGATTTTATTGGTCTACTGTTATTGTATAACTAGCATGTGTAATCGCAAATAAAACATTAGTTACAAGGTAGCGCTGTGTGTATGTGTTTTTTTTGTGGCCTTGTCGTGGTGCGCTATACCCTTAAATGATGCACCCCTACCAATAGCCCTGCAACGTGGCTTAGTACAAGTTGTATATCTTCCTGCGTGTTTAAAGTGTTTGAAATTTACTGTACGTAATGTAAATATGCATGATGACCCCTAATCATAACACAATATCGGCACATCAAAACCAAAAAATATTTATTTTGACTCTTAATAAATAAGTAATGTCGCTATTATACATTTTTATTGTAGCTCTTACAATAAGGTTAGAAACATGCCAGGATATCGCCTTATTCGCTCTGCAACAAAATTGTCTGTTGTTCTCACAAGCATCTATTTTCTATGCCTTTTGCAGTTCAATGCGAAAGTTGGGATGTCTAAATATAGCAAGCTTGAACTACGTGGGAAGAGCCTGTCCACAGAGCCTTTGAAAATATAAAGTTATGCCAAGGACGCACGTTGCGCTCGTGGCCGTCAGATCACCTTTTATGATACCATGCGTTACATAGTGCGTTGCTCAACTGAACTTCAATAATTTGCTTAGGCGAAAAAACATTGAGACTAAATATGTCGTGAAACGGCTTTGTCGAATACGCAGTCGGATAAACGAGCCTGATGTGATGAAACGTTCGATTGTAGTCTTCACGCTCTGCACGCGAAATGGTTCTGGTTTTTCTTCGCTCACCCTATTGTAATTAAAATTTAATAGAAAGCACCCATAAGTGCTCCTCAGGTATCTTTTGTGCGCATGACAGTGTAGTCGACTTCATAACTGCGAGAAAATCTTTCAACGTATGTGATTCTCCTGAAAGGACAGCGCTGATTTGTTGTGGCGTCACGATAATATTAGTTCAAAACTGCGATAAAGTCTTTCAACGTATGTGATTCTCCTGAAAGGACAACGCTAATTTGTTGCAGCGTCACGATATTATTATATACATACATGCCTGAATGCAACTTTGATTAGACTGCGATGAATCCGCCATGGTGGTGCAGTTCTTATGGTGATTCATTGCCGACTCGACAGTCGTGGGATGAAGTGCCGGTCACGCAGTTGCACTTCCGGTGGAGGCGAGAAGGCTTTATGGCGGTGTACTTCCTCAGGTCGGCTTATTTGCGGAGCCCTCCGCTGCGGCGTCCGTCGTGATCACGTCGTGTCCTTCGGAAGAGAAAGTCCAATAGTCATTGCTAGACTACGACGCACGTTATCTGATAAGGACATCATCATGCGTTATGCCTGAAATTGCAGCTGTCCATTACTCTCACTTATGGGCGGACGTGAAGTCGGTGCTGCAGTAAACTCCCCACATATCTGTGGACAGCTTGTTTTTTTTTTCTTTGCAAGGAAACAATGGGGGGGGGGAGGGAGCAACGGTGCCCCAGAGTTTAGAGATGAACCATTCGCTGTATAGCGCACATAATCGTCGTTCAAGTTATTTAGTACATTCAGGCTTCCAGACATAGAGTGGTGGTGTGTTGGTCAAACATTAAGCAATCAGTCACGGTGTTTACGTTCTCGCGTCGCTAATGTCTAAGACGCGAACAAAGCGGGGCTGCATCATGAGCCAAAAGAGAATCTTTTTGTCCGAGTGAACAATAGCTAACTAGCTGTAATGACAGCTGCCTAAAAAACAACAGCATATGAACCAGTTCCTCCCGAAATGTCAACAAACACAAAGTTGTCTTCTAATGAGCAACTCAAAAGGTTGTTTTTTGAGGAATCAGAGAAATACTAAACGAGCGTAGGGGAATACTTTACAAGCGGCCCGCGATTAGTGTCATCATGGCGCCCTCACTAATGATGGATGTGAAAGTTCATGGCCATCACTCGGCCATGCTACAAAGTTGCCTGTGAAATGACAAGAGCTTTGGTATTCTATAAGACGGTCGACTTTCCGCGTCATGAGCTTCTTTTCGTCGATTTGCTTCGGGTAGCAAACATGCTGGGAAGGCCATGTATGGGGCCTTGCTGAATGATGGCGATAGAGGCCGGAATTGCAGGCCATTTGTGTATGTAGAGCGGCGATGTTTGGCTAAGATCAAAGTGTGCGAGTTCTTGAAAGTGAAGAAAGCGGCAAGCAGAAATGTAAATACAAGCCTCATTCATTGGGATTCGTAACTTCAGTGTTGATTTATGCTACCCAATTCTCACTGAAAACCTACATTTCTCAACAGCGTTGAGCATTCTGTGCATGGGAAGTTTTTAGGTGTTACATACACATGTGATGCCACAAGTGAAACGATGGGCGTTCTTAGGTTACCCTGGAGCAGCAGTTAGGTACAATCAGCTTAACAGAAACGACAAAGGGGCATGAACCTTTAAATCGCAAGAAAAATTTTATTAAGTGCCAGAGAAAAAAAAATGTGGCGAAGCTTGCAGTAAGTAAGGCAAATTTTGCAGTAAACAGCGGAACCGTGGTTCGCTGGCTCAGAAGTATTCGAGATTCCTGCTTTAGAAGTTTGAAGGGGCCACGATACGTTCCCTCAACTATATTGCAGTTTCCGGTGAAATATAAAAGTAGATGTTCTGTTGTGCCTCTATGAAGAGTGAACCAGAAAAGAATATAATATTGCAAAACAAGCGCTAGAAATTACTGGCTATAAACCCAGCCCACCGCCAGCGACCGCCATTTCAACTTGTCGTGTATGACGTGATGAGCTCCATAGAGTGGAGCCGTCGGCTTCAACCTCAGTTTCGGCTACTCCAAACTGTTGAGTTTTCAGTGCCGGACTGGAAAAGGCTCGAATAGCTCCACTGCATGCGCAGCTGACCACAAGAGGATATGCGTAGCTGCAGTATAGGCGCTTGCAAAACAAGTGGTTTCTTACGTCCCGGCTCGAAAAGGCTCCCTTGCTACCAGCATCTCGGGCCACTCGCGTGCTCATAGAAGTTCTTGGTATAAATTGTGTTCTCTACCGAATGCGCTGAAATTATATCAACGAAATGGTGAACACCATAGAATTCACCCACATAACACCGACTAGGAGCGAAAATTGCGT
Organism: Rhipicephalus annulatus; assembly: GCA_013436015.1. Taxonomy (NCBI): domain Eukaryota; kingdom Metazoa; phylum Arthropoda; class Arachnida; order Ixodida; family Ixodidae; genus Rhipicephalus; species Rhipicephalus annulatus. The sequence goes on from WOVY01012538.1 coordinate 749,710, forward strand.
GTCATGATCCCTTTAAATCATATGCTAGTTAGTCAGAACGACTTCTTATTGAAATGCGTAGATGAATAAACTCACTTAAGCTGCACCAGAATATGAGCAATTTTCGGGCGTCCACTGCCATCCCGCATCAATAGTAGTACAAAAGCTTCTAGATTCAAAGAACCCTAAGCATAAGCCTTGTTAGTTTAAGCGGTTCTGCACTGCTACTATCTCGAACAGTTTTCTAGCCTAAGGTTAGTCTCTGGGTAGCGGATAACATTTATTGGTGTGGAATAATAAAGGGGTTGCATTTGTACATTATAATGTGTATTACGGTGGTTATACTCAGAGGGTTCACAAACAAACTGGGAAAATTATGGCACATTTGGATGAGCTCATAAATTAGAAACAAAAATTAAATGAAGAATTTTCAAGTGGCATGACAGTCGGGCAACACAGGCACACTTGTGAGACGTGATACAATGAGCTGTTTGCTGTGCACGAACTGGCACGACCGTAAGCGAGTTTGTTCCGTATGGAGTTGCGCGTTCAACCGAGATATCTAGACTTGCTTGGGCTTGGAAATGAGATTCAAATCTCCTCAGTCACTGCAACTTTGGCACAAGACGCGGGCATCGCTCCGTGCGGCACAGGACGTCACACATGTCGCTTTAAATTGGCGGTCACCGGCAGGGGGCGGAGTTTATAGCTGGTACCTTCCAAAGCTTAATTAGTTCTGAAAGAATTTTTCACAGTCCATTTTTCATATACGTATACGCGCAATAGAGCACATACTCCCACTTGGTGAAACTGTTGTGCAAATAAACTTCAAACTTCAAACTAATTGCTAAAAACCGTTAACTGTTTGTTGACCACTTTATGACCAGTCGACGACTTCATGGCCGTCCTGTCACTGAACAATACGTAGCTGGTAGCGGATAAAATGCAGGGAAGCTCGAAAACAATGCGTTTTCAGGCTTCGCAAGGACAAGTTGCAAACGAGGGCACAATCGTCGGGAATGCGCTCTCACTATGTACGAGTATGATGTCATTAGGTTATTATTTACAGGAATATTTTTATTTTGTATTTTTGTCACAATTTACTGCCCTTATAGTTCTGAATTGATGGGGGAGGCAGTGCCAGCCAATTTCAAATTTTAAGTGTTCCGCTTTTTAGCAACAGTGCCTTTTTACAGTTTTGGGTTTTAGGAGCTGGTTTGACTTCAAAGGATATGCAGAATACTTTTTACACAGCTTTTCCGAATACTAAGCGGAGTTTTGTGTATGACTACTAGGCGAGAAAGGTGCCTTTGATTGACTTTTAGAATATTCTGCTTAAATTTAGGCAATGATTAATGCTTACTGTTTTTTCGATTTTTCGGAGCGCAGGAATTCAAAAGCGGGAAAAGTAGAAGTGGCAGCATGTGCTTTTCACGATTACGTGAAAATGTGCTTGGCGCTTATGCAAAAATATGACAAACCTTATCGAGGGTGATTATATGCATTGATGGAAATCAGAAACGTTGGCGGTTTTGCTGTTGATTCATTGACCTTTATGTATCGTCTTGACATTGCCTCAACGTGTATATATACACTGTGAAAATGACCCGCTACAACGGAGAAGCAGAAGATACGCAGGCTTGTACTGGTGAGGATAATAACGTAAAATGCCTAGCACACATGTTTATCGTTCTTTTGGTTTCCTCCGTCCTTCCTTACCTTTCTGTCCACCGTTCAGTGCTTCGCAAGTAGCGTTCCGCACCTTCAGCTGTATACTGAATCTCTCGTCGGGCAAAAGAGTCAAACATGCGACCTTCACCAAGCACTCATTAGCCTAATTGGGCCTGTGATTATATGACGCCAGGTGTGGCTTGTACACCGACACCCCATTAATTGCGGAGAAGCGCGGAGAGGCGTCGGGCCAGCGTCTCGTCTGCGGAGAAGGAACCTTGGAGTGACGTCCGAGTGCTCTAGTACGCCGCCGGCCTTCGCGAAATCGTGCCTCACATTTAAAAAACTCGTGCGCGTTGCTGCGACGAGAACGGGTCAACGAGGCGGGAGAGCGCCCTTGTAGATCCGCTGGCATCGCGCTGACCTGGTATTCACACAGCGATCACAGCGTCTATTGTTTAAGCTTGTACTTTATCTTCCTTGACAGTTTGTCCGGGCAGGCTTTGCCGTCGTGGGCCCTTGACAATGACTCGAGGAAGACTCGTTGAATGATGGAAGCCTTGCTTTTCCTTCTTTTTTTTGCTTTTAAAGCAACGTGTTTGTAGGAAAGTCCTCAAGGTGTTCAGTGAGCCAGCACGGTCAGTATAAAAGCTGGATGAATGACGCAGTTGCTAGCTGAATTAAGGTTAGATAGCGTCAAAGTTATTTATTTAGCGCTTTTATGTATCGAACGCGTAGTCTTGTTTTTATGTAACTAATTTAATATGTTTTTTGATAGAATGTTGACAATATTCAAAATTTTGTTTTTGATATTTCTATTTAACACTTTGTCTTATTTCATTTTCTTGCACCACGTTTGGTTTCCTCTTTTGCGTTTATTTAAATGCTTTGAAAATTCACTTTCATTTCACTCAGAAATCAGACACTTCACACCACACTCTTTAGAGAAGCTCAGTGCAGGCTCCATGAGAGGACATCGGTTTCGATACAGCACTAAATGTGTAGCAAAAAATTGGGACCTGCACCGAACGGGCGAAGAAGACCAAGGACGAATGCATTGGAAAGATAATAAACTGTGTTTAGATGAAACATTTTTAAAAAGGTTCCCAGCATACAAGGAAAATGCACAAAGGATATAACAGAGATAAATAAAAACTAAAACGTAGCTGATCCCTCTGTGTAAGAATGAGTATAGCAGAAGTGGGAAACGTGTCCTCAACCAGCTAGTTGAGTGTTTACTGCACACTGTTTCGCTTTGATGAGAAGAAATGTATCATACAACAGCAAATTGCAATCCCACTCGAAGAACGGCATCAGTTCAAAATTTGTAGCACGCACCTAGAGTAGAAATGACACAGAACATGAGTATACATGGGACGAGCGTGGACAAACAACAAACACTTGAAGCACGCTGCTCGAACAAAAAGGAAGACGCACGAAACGAAGGCACACGTATACACAGAAACAGCCCGAGCAACTGTCACAATTCTTACTTCTTCGTGTGCGAGCAGCATGTTTCTTTCGTGAAAAGGGCTACGGCAGCGAACGAAATGACTTTTGTGCTCTCTTTAACCCCCGTAACTCCAAAGTAATATTGAGACGGAAGCGCAAGAGGTGCAAAGCGCCTGAATCACGAGATAAGCACGCGCGCACGGTGCTACGGAGTAACCACGCCCCGAGGGGGCACGCGCACGTGGCAATGCATAGGGCGACGACCTCAAAAGCGTATCCAACGTCTCCAATGCATGGCATTCGCGCCATTTCACTTCTAGCGATTGCGAAACTACGCTGAAGAAGAACTAGACCTTATTTGTGGAAAAGGCTTCGTTGCCGCTAAAACAGGGCAACGCCGTGTGGTCGGGCCCCTATTCCGAGGCACCGCTAGCTCTCGCCATGTTTTCAGCCTTCCTGACCAGCCTTAGCTGGTGCTCAGGGGCCGGGCTGGACAACATTGTCTTCCGCATCTCCCTTCCTGTTCTTCGGTGTGTGCCGTACATTGCCACGTGATGTGGTAAAACGTCGGTGTGCTTCCACACAACGGGCATATGTCTCTGTATGCTGTGGGGTAATAAGCATGGAATATGTGGATGTCTATGTATGTGTTAGTTTGAAATCGGCGTTGCCGAACTCAAAGGACGCCAACGCTGTTTGGTGTGTATAAATGGCTCATCGTTGGCGCACTGAACAGCATGCGCGCTGTCGCTTAGTGGTTTCGCGCTCTGCGGTATAAAGGAAAAAGGTCTTACATTCGACGTCCAGTGACAGAACTCTGTTCTCGTTTCTTTGTTTGGCAAATATGAGCGCATAGTTTGAAACTTCATATCCGTAAAAGAAATATCACATTAGAGCCGTGGTGTACATCGGCACAAAACACTTTTTTGTAAAAAGGAAAACGATCTTGTTATTCTCTCGTTGTGTTTATCGTCTTTCTCGCGCAGTACGTGTAGCGAGAAATATCATTCATGTGACGCCATCAAGGTACGTACTATTTATTGGTCCCTATAAACAAAAATATATTTTCTAATAAACAACTGACACGCTTGTCCATATAAATGCCCATCTGTTCGTCCTTGTCTCGAGTGACTGTCGAGCGCGATAGACTGATTTATCATTTTCTTTTATGTTTTCAAAGGCGCTAGCGACGACGACAACGAGCAGCCGACAAGTACAAAATCCTGATAGGTGTTGTTATTCTGTGACTTTAAAGGTCTCAAAAGCACTATATGATTCCGCGGCACGCTGTCCTGGAGGAGGCTTTTGAAATTTGCACCATCTGCTGGTGTTCTTCAACGTGCACCGACATAGCACGGCATTCGGGCCTCCAGCATGTCGCCTCAATCGAAATGCGTACGCCACGGCAGGGGTCTTCTTTGCATTGACAGTGCACACTTATTTTATGAAGAATCAAGAGGCAATTGGAGGAGGTATCACTTGTAGTCACAGTGGTGAAAGCGAGAGAGAAACCACTTGATTGTCTTTGAACTCGCAGTGGTTTTCTGGAGCACGTTAGGAATATTCTAAACGGAGAATTACGCAACCTTGGTGAGAGAATAGTACGGAGAAACTAAACTTGTCTCTGTGTCGTCGTTTTGTTCTCGCGCTATAACTATCGTCCAGTTCAGCATGCATTAATATATAACGCAGAACAATTTTCGAGATTGATCGGCAGCTGCAGTTAGATGACAGGAATTTAACTTCTCAGCAAGTATTTCTGAGCTGCGGGGTTCATACATGGTGTGAAACAACGCAAGAAAAGAGGCGAATATGAGCTCTTCGTGCGTACATTGAGTCGTCACCAACGCACAATGTGTACGTGTCATTCATCGTAGTCTTGTTCTTTGTTATCACCGGTGCTGATTTACTACTACATGGCAGAGCATCGGAAATGGAAAACGACTTAATTTATTAGCTTACGTTAGCAGATTCGGCTGCTGTTTTTATGTACACTACTAACAATCGGCCAGTATTAGTGACGTCACATACGAAATGTGAGAAAAACATTCAGAACTATATACCGATCTTCATCCTTTCTTGACAGTGAACACGGTATTTTGAGTACTTCTTAGATTTACATTCACACTGTGTTCATTGTATTTCTCCATGCCATTTGGCGGAATTTGGTTATAGATGTAATAACCACAAAAAGTGAAGTCTCGAGGCACTTGCGAAATGTTACACGAGAACTTGATCTGGACATGAATCGCGGCCACATGCAATAGGTCTCACACCTTCAATCTGACCCCGAGCTATCATTAATGAAGGAGCTTTGAGAACTTCACTAGAACAAGTGTCATATTTTGTCAGTACACTACAAAAATTGCTCCTTAAACCTTTGACAGGGGCATTTTAAACGGCTATACATAGCAATGCCTAGCACTGGCTATCTTAGGACGTCAACAATTGTAGAACTCACATACACTCACCGATAAAATATATTTTTTCTGAGAGCTCAATGCGACTCGGGTTCACCAAATATTACTGAGCATGTCTTCATCGGACTCGTACTGTCAAACGTTTTCTAAACCAGACTGACTCGGACTTAAACTCTCCAAAATATTACTCACCCGGACTCAGTCGGACGCAAATTGACGGCTAAATGCCAGTCTAAGGTAGTTGACTCACCAGTGAGTTCGCCTACTTATTCTGCCTATAAACTGGCACTCATTCGTCATATAGTTAGCTGGTATTAACACGTAGAACTAATGCAACCATCCCCTCATAAAAATCTTCAAGTTTTTCGTCATATAATAAATAACTGAGACACAGCCTCGACAAGTGTTATGAAGGAGCGCTGGCGAAACCAAGCGCGAACCGCAACAACGTCCAGCACAGGCCTTTTCTGCGTAGGGCTGACGGTCCGAATGCGGAGGTCTTCAGAAGGCTGTTCTCCATTAGAGTCATCGTAGTTGAAAACTAGAGGGAGACGCCATGCATTGTTCAGTTAAAATGCCGATATAGTGTAATGGTGGCCGTACTTTTCCGTTGATGTTACAGAATACGTCATGATTACCTGCTAAACACCGTGTACACTTAACGCGAAGAAAAAAAATGAGTATTTGACTCTTTTTAGGGATGCACGTGAAGTGTGACGTTAAGTATGTTTGTAGCTATCGATATTCTCTTCGTTGGAGTTATGGGGCGCATGCCTCTCCCCATAGCGTGCTTCTTAACGTGAGTTATATTTGACAGAAATACTTCGATCCGAAAGTGGGATTAAAACAAAAAAAGGAGCTACTGGTAATCATGGTATCGACTCAATGAATAACAGAGAAGACATGCTAGTGAAAATCTCCGAGAGAGATTGTGTTCACGTAATGGACACGTTCTTCCAAAAGCATCGAAGCATAATGTCGAGAGGAGAAGCCCAAGATACACAGAACGAATGAAATAGATTTTACACTGTGCGGTAGTACTCATATATTAGACAGTACAGAAGTTATAAGCAAGGGAAAGTGCAGTTGATAGAGCTTAGCTAAAGAGATCACGCGTAATGTTAAAAGAACCAGAGCAAAATTAACTACTTAAGTGAGGTCAACCATGACGTAGTCAGAATTAAACTGGATGAATATGTAACTGGGTTTAAGAGCAAATGTGTGGTTACAAACAAAGCCATATTAATCTCTGAAGCAATAAGTTTAGTTGGAGGTAAAGCCCCAACGCAAGAAGTGAGCAAAGTCTCTTAAACCACAAAGGGATCTAGTAATGAAGCAGCGAATAAAAATGACTAGAGTCAAAATCTGCGACACGTTTCACTAAAACAACAAAGCTGTTAAACATGGATTCACTGCGATCAAGACGAAAGTTCGACGAAAAATTCGTTTTATCGGGACGAAGCAGGATCAAGCAAAGCAAGTATTACACCTATCAAAATGAAAATTGAAAGTGCAAGAAAAAACGACGTTTCGGCAAGCATACGGAGAAAGCCTTGCAGACAATCTGAACAGGTGTATCCGGCGGTTAATATAAGTCAATACCTTAAAATTATCCAGGCCAGGGAAATAACATTACTTTGTTTTGACTTGGAGGGATTATTTTGGCACAATGTGGAAAAAAAGTGAAAGGAAAGAAATAATAGAATTTTTTCAATAGCTGAGGTGTAATCGTTACATGAAATTCGTCTCAATGTTAAGTCTTTACGTTGTAATAGTAGTTAAATATTAAATGTTATACTAGCTAGTAAAAATCGAGAGCTGAGCAATGGCTCAGCAAGGTAATTTTATTCTGTTACATAGGAATTCGCAGAGAGTCCCGCAGATGTTTCTGCCGCTGAGTCCTAATGAAGCAGCCCCAAAGCACAAAATATGAGGAGTAGTAAGTGATATTCTTAGTTTTTTAAATATAATTTTGAAACATTATTTGCTTTGATTTTTTAAAACGGTTGCATGTGAAAAGAAAGTGGTCAATATTTTCGGGTTCATTACACCTTGAGCACAGAGGGGATGGAACCAGACCGGATCTGTTTAAGTAGATATTGAGAGGTGGTACACGGCAACGTAATTTTGTTATAGAGACTCCTAATTTACGCGTGGGACACCATTTTTTATTCCATGCGAAGTGCAAGTGCGAGAACTATGAATTTGGTATCGTAACTTTTGATGAGTCTTAATGAAGAGAATGTTTTTTGAACACCGCAGCTGATACAAAAGCTGTAAGAGGCATCATTGGCACAATTGAAATATCGAGGGATGCTCGCGCGAGTGAGTCGGCCATCTCATTTATAAGTGTACAACGATGGCCTGGCACCAATATCATTTGCTCTAGACAAATGTTTGCTGGGAGTAATGATTTAAACGTTTCTAGTACTGCTGATGCCGAAGATGATAAAAATGAACACACTGAATACAAGTCAGTCACTATCACAGCTGTTGAATGAGTGGCAGGAAGTTTACGAAGAGCTAGTATAACGGCCGTTAATTCCGCTTCAAATAATGGGGCATAATCTGGTAGGCGTAATGAAAGGGCCAGACCAGAATAATGAGAGATTAAAAATATTCACACCTGCTTTCTTGCCACTGATAGATGCATTCATTGCAATTACTATACTAGTACCTTATTGAGACAGGTGTTCTTCTAAAAAGCCAACCAAATGTTTCAAGGGCAAGTGTTTAGAATATTTTGGAAAAACATCGTCAAATTCTATTTGAACTTGGCCGATTGGTTAGTGAGATGGTAGGATCTCAAATATATTAGCATTTGAAGCACTTGAAAGAGATACCTGGCTCGGCAAAGAATACGAACTGTCGCCTTCTTAAAGTTGATTCAGAAAATGTCAATAGGTTTTAACTGTTCAAATACGGAATCGGCTAGCAAGAGTGGGGATCCGAGCTTCTTGGTACATAACAGTTAGCTGTAAATTTAGGCACACCTAAACACTGTCGAAGAGCTTCCCGCTATAAGAGAATTAAGGGGTCTATTTTGTATGCTGGTCCACCAGAGAATAGTACACATCCGAATTCAAGAATCGGATGTTCGTACATGTGGTAAATCACGATCAGCGTATCTCTTCGAAGACCGGAACGGAGCTGGCCAAGCCTAGCTATCATCCCAACAGCGCGTGTAGCCTTAATTTTAGTATGTTCAATGTGATCACGCCAGCTCAGTTTTTGATCGTGCAATACAGCGAGATATTTAATACAGTTAACTTGAGGAAATATTTGTTGATGGTACTGAAGAGAAGTATTAACTGGTACGTCCAATGAAAAAACTATTATAGCACTTTTAGTTACGTTCAGTTTCATACGAATTTCCTGAATGTAGTAATTGAACATCACAGTTAAATGTACAAAACGCAATATCATCTGCATATACATATACTTGTACCTTATCACTCAATGGTATTGAACTTAACAGAATGTTAAATAGCACTGGCGATAGAACAGAGCCTTCAGGAAGACCTCTCGTTTGGCTATACTTCGGTGTTGAAACACCAGCAATAAAGAAATTTGTCCTTTAAGAATTTGTATATTCAATTTGTTATATACTGCGCGAAGTTTAGGTCTTTTAGGGAATTGGTAATGATTGATTGATCGATTTATTTATGGGGTTTAATGTTCCAAACCACCAAATGATTATGAGACACGCCGTAGTGGAGGGCGCCGGAAATTTCAACCAACTGGGGTTCTTTAACGTGCACGCAAACCTGAGTACACGGGCTAGGGAATCGATAAGAGTAGCATATTCAACACTATCATATGCCTTGGCTGAATCAAGGGTTACTAGGGCCGCATATTGTCGTCTGTGGCGATAAGCTTTATACGAGCTTCTAAATCAACGGGCGCCACCATAATGAGCAACCTGATCTAAATCCAATCTGGCCCGTTCTCAGTATTGTATTATCTGTTATGAGCTTCATATTTCTAATGTAAAGTATTCTTTCTATTAACATAACTACATGTGAAGTTAAAGCGATTGGCTTAATGTTATCTATCTGGATTCCTAGTCCCCGTTTTTCAAGAAGCAGTATTATTTTCTCAAGTCCCCAGTTAGGTGGCATCCAGCTATTTTCAAATGAATGGTTGACAACGTTAAGAAAGTATTTAGGAGAGATGTCGAATGATATTTTTAACATTCCTGAAGTGACACCATCTGGTCCAGGACTTTCGTTTTTTAGAAGACGAACGACGTGCGCAAGTTCATCCCTACTTACTTCAACAAAATCATTTGATAATGAAGGTTTTACAAAGTTTATTTGTATTTTTGATGTAAATCTCTTTTGTAACCCTAACGCGATTTCAGCTAATATATCTTCCAACTCTTTTGGGGAATTATGGGCTTCCACACAGAAGCCGAAACGTAGTTTTCTTTTTCTTTGCATATTTAGGTTTTCTTTGCTGGATGCACTTTGTTGCCTCCATGAAGAAGCCAGCCAGTGGCGTAAGAGAAAAGACAGACTGTAAGAGGCAGTAGTAAAAAAAAAGCCTGCAGCGTCAAAACAGCCTAAATAAACTGTATGGAACGGAGAAACATTCGGGTTTTAACGACGAACGAAGTATAGCCAAGTAAAAAGAAAACAGCTCGTTTTCTTTTTTTGACGCAAAAGTATTTGCAATCAAGAAACAAGAAATCCAAGCGAAGCTTAGGAGTATGTATTGTAGTAATAATTATAAAAATAAAAATGCATCAGTGTGGACCAAGGGGCAACTATTGCCGGAGGGGACTGAACTTGCTGTGCCCGGCTCAATAAGGCGTTTCGTGCTGTACAAATGGAGCTAAACTGGTGGTCGTGCGCATGCACACTTTAATATATATATATATATATATATATGAACCTGCAGTGTTGGCCAGTGCCTTTCGTAGCTACGGCAGTAGGAACACTTTTCTTATGCATTCCGGCGAATTATGTGCTGCGTCGAAGAGCTTTGTCCACCGGCGGGTAGTAATTTCCTTCGTCGTTTCATCACAACATCCATTACAAAGCCATTGCTGGGTTGTAATTTTTACATGCAATTGCATAATATATAAATACGCCCTCTAATATACTATTGCATATTATAGGGCGTATCCTTGTGCTGCGGCATTTATCTACATAGGTATCGAATGCCTGTTCTTACTTCAACTGCTCCTTATCACGGTGATGACGTATATACCATCCCTGATATGAAAGAGAAATGTTTTCATGAAATAAGTGGCACACGAACTGCCAGGTGTTTCGTGGTAAAAAATACTTCTCAAATGGCACTACGGCTTTTGTGGTGCATAAATGATAATGATGTGGCAAAGTAATTTCTGTCGGACGTGCAACGCCTAAGTGGAACTCCATAATAGGCATGTCGTAAAAACCCTGTGTGCCAGCCGAGGTAGAATGCATGCCGTATACGTCAGCGTCGTACGATTGGTGTCGTCACCATCATCTATCTGCCGTCGCTAGGTACATGCTTACGTCACAGGGATGAATAGTCAGTTTAATGCGAAAGCGTTAAAGAGCTCGTTTCACAGAAATTCCGGCGTTGGCTTCGGTGCTTGTGAGCCTTGAATCATAATTTTTGTGTGACCGAGAAAACGGCCATCTTTGCGTGACCGAAAATTCGAGAAAGATGCAAATCAAACAAGTAATGAAGACTCAGTGTCTCAGTGAGAATCGAACCCGCGTCGTTTGCGTGGTAAGTGGGCATTCGACCACGAAGCTACGCCTTGCTTGTGCAGTGCGGTGAAAGCAACTCTCACGCTTTTCAAACACGCGCATCTTGTTTGCATTCTAAACAATGCAATGTTATTTTTGTCGTAATAATGCCTGGTATAGCGTAAATTGCCATCTAGTGTCAGAACATGGGACTGCGATAATGACTGCATAGTTGAAAGCCAGTCAGCCGCTACAAAAGTTACACATGCTACGGCACCTCTAGGGTCATGTACAGGGTGCATAGCAAATTCGAAAAGATTTCACAAACTAAGTGTTTGAAATACGCGTTAGTAACAGGATATCGCTATCGCGTTCAACTCTTAGAGGCACAGTTTAAGGGTCCCCCAATTACACAGCGAAAGGTGTCATGAGATCACAACTCGGGTCACGCGCAGTTGTGCACCACCACCACCACCACCGGTGTCCGTAACAGCATCACACGAAATTAGAAAAAAAAAACAACCTAGCACTACTTACACATTGAGGCTTGAACCCACGCCCACCGGGTGCTAGCGCAATATTCTACCACTGAGCCAAGCCGGTTTTTGTTCTTACGCGATATTTATTACAAATGCCGCTTACGTTTATACATAGCGTATAACAAACATGAGGTCAAGTTTACAAATATACAATGGACGTTACAAAGTAAATCTTATACAACACAGTGTCTAAATGAGTATTTTAGTAGCACACTTCATGAAGTTAGTGTACCAGTCCGAATAAAATTGCAGTTGGTAATAAAAGTCTTTTAGCCGCACAGTCATTTGCACAAAGTGGTATCGCGAAGACACCATTGGCTCCGCATGCCTGTCCAACATGCGAGTCTTCCATAAACTATGCCTGCCCATTAGCAACAGTATGTCAACTAGCATTGCATTTGGGTGGTGTCAGATAATGAATGCTGCGAGAATTTCGATCCAGTAATTTTTAAAAGCACTCTGCAAGACAACCCGAGAAAGGATGGCATCCTTACAACTAATAAAGCAATGTTCTATTGTTTCTGCAACTTCATAAAGGCGGCCGTTAATCGAGGATACAAATATGCCTTTAGTGCTTAACCAAGTTTTTACAGGTATTGTTTTTATATGCACTGTGTAAAAAAATTGGTTATTGGTGAGATAGGCATTTTGGTTACACGTAATATCACGTCATGACCAGAAAACCCAATATATAGTGAACGGTAAAGTGGCGTCGGAAATATCACATCCAATAAAGCATAATATAGGCCTTCTTTTTTGAACTAGAGAACAAGTATTCATTGGAGAATCTGGCTGTCAGAAAACACTAGGATTCGTATACTTCACGAAAGAACCCTTGCAGATAGGGTGGTGAAGCTAAATTAGTAAATACCACTCAATTCGTAAAACATCCGCGAAATTCATTTGCAAGAATGTTCGGAGCAGTGGATGAGCACAGTCGCGAAAATAAGGAAAAGCACCACACCAGTTGTCTAATGAAGAGGTGTACCAGCCCAAGACCACCTGCTCAGGCAGGTCTAAAACCAGTGTTTCGCCTCATCGGTTAATAGGTTGATGACAAAATCAAGGAAGCAAATATACGGTGAAATTTCTGTATATAAACACTCTAACAACAAATTATTTGCAGTACGTATAATATTTTTGCGGCCAAAAACAGGTTGCATGCTTTAGCTCTTCCTAAGGTAGAGAGGTTATGCGGAATAAATGTCTGGGCGTTGCACTTTAGGGTGGTTACACGTTCTTTCCAATAATGTGAACTAGATCGATATGCATCTAATGGAACGCCTAGGTATTTTGGCAGCACAAAAAAAACATTCTATACCTTGAAAATGGGTTGGTTTATATCTCGATGGGCGAAATTACTGTCTCAAGCTTTTAGCAAAGTTAATCCCTGCCCCTGAATTTTTTTCAAATTATCCCATTGTTGACACCGCCATTTTTATACTAGAAAGATCTGTACAAAAGAATGCTAGGTCATCCGCATACGCCAATACCTTTACCTCATTCACATAAGCACTGAAACAATGGACGTTACTAGATCGAATTACACTTAAGCAAAGTGGCTCCAAGTAAACAGATAAAAAAGCATTGGCGACAATACACAGCCTTGTTTCACAGGCGAGTTAAGAAACACGGGCTTTCAAAGTTAGCCGTTAACAACTAAACGGGCTGAACATTTATTGTAGCATATAGTGTTACACCTTTAAGTATAGAGCAGCTAACGTTGGCATGTTCGAGAAAAAAAAACGGATAAGAATGGCGAACCCGATCAAAGGTTTTCGCTAAGTCTACTTTCGCAAAGCCAGTTGTTCATATGAGCCACGTCAGTGCTTGGGACTTGTTGGTAAACTTGCCTTATGCAGGCTTGATGTTCGAAAAGCAATCGCGTTAAAACGACTTTTAAAGCGTTTTAAAACAGCGAAAGAGCAACCAGTAGTCGTACAACGTGAATAGTGTAACGCGTGGGTCGTCCAATGCTCCAACCTATTACAAAAGCTTGTTCTTGTTCCCCTATTAACTGTGGCGCATACTTGCTTGCTTGCTTGTTCCTTTCTTTTGTGGCTCTCACCCACTAAGGGGGATTGGCCAAGAAGCCGGTTGTTAATGCAAATCAATACCTTTAGGTTTTCTAGAATAGGAGAATATAACTACTGTGTTTTGACTGTGAAATTAATTTGGCGCAATGTAAAAAAAAGAAAAAAAGGGAGGAGAGAAATATTAGAATTTGTTGAATATCTGAGGTGTAATCGTTATATGAAATTCTTCTGAAAGTTGAATCATTGCAGTGTATCAGCTAAATAATAAATGGTAGTGTGGCTAGTAAAATTCGAGAGTTGATCACTGACTCAGCAGGGTAATCTTCTTGTGTTATATAGGAATTCGCAAAGAGCCCCGCAGATGTTCCTGTCGCTGTGTCTTAATGAAGCAGCCCCAAAAGACAAAATATTGGGAGTATTAGGTGATATTCCTAGTTTTTTGAATAAAACTTTGAAGCAATTTTTTCTTTGATTTTTGAAATGGTGACATGTGATAAGAAAATGGTCGATATGTTCAGGTTCGTTACAGCTTGAGCACAGAGGAGATGGCACCAGACCAGACCTGTTTAAGTAGAAATTAAGAGGTGGCACACGGCAACGTAATTTTGTTATCAAGACTTCCAATTTACGCGTGGGACACCATTTATTATTCCATGTGAAGTGCAAGTGTGAGAAATCTGGATTCAGTATTGTGATGTTTGATGAGTCTTCATGAAGGGAATGTTTTTTGAACCTCGCAGCTGTTACAAAAGCTGTAAAAGGCATGATTGGCACAATCGAAATATCGAGGTATGCTCGCGCGAGTGAGTCGGCCATCTTACTTATAAGTGTACAACGATGGCCTGGCACCCATATCATTCACATTAGACGAATGTTTGCTGGGATTAATGATTTAAAAGTTTCTAGTACTGCTGATGCCGACGACGATGATAAAAAAGAACACACGAAATACGAGTCAGTCACTGTCACAGCTGTCGAATGAGTTGCACGAAGTTTACGAATAGCTAGTATAACGGCCATTAATTCCGCTTCAAATATTGGTGTAAAATCTGGAAGGCGTAAAGAAAATGACCAGAATACTGAGAGAGAAAAACTACCCACACCTGCCTTCTCGACACTCATAGGTGCATCCGTTGCAATTACTATATTAGTACCTAATAGAGACAGGTGTTGTTCTAATAAACCAATCAAATATTTAGAGGGCAAGTGTTTAGCGTTCATAGGGAAGATAGCGTCAAATTCTATTTGCACTTGGCCGATTGGTTTGACAGATGGTGTGATCTCGAATATATTAGCATTCAAAGCATCTAGAAGTGTTTGAACAAATAGCACTTGGGGTTTATATACACGGGACCAATGCTCTTTGAAAAAGACACCAGGCTCGGCAAAGAATACAAACTGTCGCCTTCTTAAAGTGGATTCAGAAAATTTTAAATGGGTTTTGACTGTTAAAATACGGAATCTTCAAGCAAGGGTGCAAGCTTCTTGATACAAAACATTGTTAGGTGTGAATTTCGGCACACCTAAACAACTACGTAGAGCTTCACCCTCTAAGAGAATCAAGGGGTTTATTTTGTATGCTGGTCCACCAGAGAATAGTACACATCCGAATTCAATAATCGGACGAACGTACATGTGATAAATCATGATCAGCGTATCTCTGCGAAGACCGGAACGGAGGCGGCCAAGCCTACCTATCATCCCAACAGTGCGTGTAGCCTTAACTTTAATATGTTCAATGTGGTCACGCCAGCTCAGTTTTTGATCGTACAGTACACCCAGATATTTAATAAAGTTAACCTGGGGAATTATTTTTTGATGGTACAGAAGCGAAATAGTAACTGGTACGTCCAATGGAAAAAAACTATTATAGCACTTTTAGTTACGTTCAAGTTCATATGAATTTTCTGAAACCAGGTTTCCAATGTTGCCAAATAAAACTGTAATGTCGAATGTAGTAAATAAATATCGCTGTCAGATGCAAAGAACGCGATACTATCTGCATATACATGTACTTGTACTTTGTCACTCAGTGGTATTGAACTTAACAAAATGTTAAATAGCACAGGCGATAGAACAGAGCCTTGAGGAACACCTCTCGTTTGGCTATACTTCGGTGTGGAACCGCCTCGTTGGGAGCAATCAAATTTTCTGTCTTTTAAAAACTTGTATATCCAATTTGTTATGTACTGCGGGAACG
Source organism: Rhipicephalus annulatus (assembly GCA_013436015.1). Taxonomy (NCBI): domain Eukaryota; kingdom Metazoa; phylum Arthropoda; class Arachnida; order Ixodida; family Ixodidae; genus Rhipicephalus; species Rhipicephalus annulatus. The sequence continues at coordinate 765,694 of WOVY01012538.1, forward strand.
TAAGCTATTTTAGGGCATTGATAAGAATAGGATTTTCAACACTGTCATAATCCTTGGCTAAATCAAGGGTTACTAGGGCCGCATATTGTCGTCTGTGGCGAGCAAGCTTTCTACGAGCTTCTAAATCAACATGCACCCACCATATAGAGTAACCTGGTCTAAATCCAATCTGGCACGCACTGAGTATCGCTTTATCTGTTATGAACTTCGTAACTCTTATGTAAAGTATTCTTTCTATTAACTTGACTACATGTGATGTTAAAGCGATTGGCCTAATGTTATCTGCATTCCTAGTCCCTGTTTTTTAAGAAGCGGTATTATTTTTGCACGTCTCCATTCAGGAGGTATCCAACTATTTTCAAGTGAATAGTTGAAAACATTAAGGAGGTCTTCAGGAGAGGTGTCGAATAATATTTTTAACATTTCTTAACTGACGCCATCTGGTCCAGGACCTGTGTTTGGCAGAATACGAACGACGTGCGCAAGTTCATCCCTACTTACTTCAATAAATTCATTTCCGAATAATGATTTTGCACACTTTATTTTAATTTGTGATGTAAATCTCTTCTACAATCCTAATGCAATTTCAGTTAATGTATCTTCCAACTCAGTTGGAGAAAAAATAACTGAGTCAGTATTTACGTGTGCTGTAATAGCTTTACGATTACGGAGAAATCTGAATAGAGCTTTCTCGTTGCCGCTCTTGAATAGCTAGCTATACTATTTTTCATCATAATCGTCTTTCGCTAATCAAACTGTTCTCTTAAAGGTAGCTTTAGCAAATAAATAATTTCTTCAATTAGTCGGACTATGGTTGGTAAGGAGTTTTTTCCATGCAGCGTTGCGGCGTCTATAATCTCTGGCACAATCCACATTCCACTAGGCACATTTGAATTTTCTCTTTGTTGAAGATATAGTGAACTGTGATCTTTTAATGGCACACTTAAGGGTGGAACAAAGGCTCATAGCTTTCATATTTGCTTCCATATTGGCGCATATCTCTTCAGCTATAATTCCTCATCGTCAGCCACAGCATGAACCATTGGCACAAAATTCCTTGTAGATGTTTAGCAGATACCGCGCTTCTCACAAGAATGAAAAATATAGCATAGTAAATGCCTGCCTACTACCCAAAAATTTTTATTATTATGCCCTAGTGAGTAACAAGCAAGTGTGCTTGCAGTAGTTACCCAATGATCGAGTGTTTTCGAAGGCTCTGAAAGGCCGCTACTCTAGATTTCGCTGTGACTGTGCTGCGCCTTCCGCGCTGGCCTGGCGTTTTTTTTTGGAATACCCGTTTTCCTACACCTGGTAGCAGTTTGCTATCGGCTAAAATGGTGATGCTTGCGAGCAACTCAAGTCAATCACATCGTACAAAGAAACTTGCATAGTGTCATGAGGTATTCTTAATGTCTTTGTCGATAATATGACACCTAGAAATTTATGAGATCGACAGTATGGTATGTTTTGACTTTTAATCGACACACAGCTCTTCGTCATGAATTTGCGTGTAAACGACAGCAGAGCGCACTTTCCAGAAAAAAAAATTCTAGGCCTTGATTTACGATGTACAAATCAGTTGCAGCAGCAGTTCTTTGGATCTACGCTCGTAACTGCAGGAGAGTTACCACAAATTCCCAGATGCAGATATTATCTGCGTATGTTAGTAGGCAAATATTTATTGGTATCAGTGCAATACATGATTACTGAATTAGACAACACGAGCAGAAAGGTGGGCCTTAAAATTAATCTGCAGCAAATGAATGTACCACAACCTCAGAAGAGAACAGCATTTTGAAATTTGTGGCAGTGCACTTGAGCTTGGTAAAAGATTGATTGATTGATATGAAGGGGTTAACGTCCCGAAACCACCATAAGATTATGAGAGACGCCTTAGTGGAGGGCTCCAGAAATTTCAACCTCCTGGGGTTCTTTACCATGCACGCGAATCTGAGCACACTGGCCTGCAGCATTTTCGCCTTCATCAAAAATGCAGCCGCCGCTGCCAGGATTCGCACCCGTGACCAGCAGGTCAGCAGCCGAGTACCTTAGCCACTAGACCACCGCGGTGTGGCTTTGCGTCTTTCCGTTTTGCGCTACAAATAAACATAAATAGGAGAAGCCTTTGTCATGCAGTGGACGTAGTCAGGCTGCCGCTGCTGCTGGTGGTGGTGATGATGATGACGACGATGATGGTAGTGGTGATGATGATCATTAATATAATAATATTATTATTTGATGACAAGTGCGCATGAAGAGTGATAAGTGTTGGATTAAAGAGCATGGGGCTCAGCACACCACTCTGAGGAATGCCAAGACAAATGAAATGTGGAGAGGTGTAGCCGTTCCCCATGATCACACCACACAAACAAAAAAGATAACATGTGGAATATACTTGCGTATGCTTTTAAACATTCGACCAGCCTCTCTAATCTCTTCTGGTGTGGGAAGGACGGTTTTATGAGTAACGTTAGTATAAACTTTAATACACTTCGACCAACAAAGATGCGCGAAAAGGCTTACTGACTTTCTTGTGCTCAATGCATGTGATTAGGCCGATGACGCTATCAATCGATGATCGACCATGCCGAAAGCCGGCCATGGCATCTGAGTAGACCTACACCTGTCTCGAAGCACTTCGAGATAGGTAATAGTGCACTTGAAGTTGTATAGGACTATGTCTACTTAGGACAAGTAATATCCACGGAGCCGAACCACGAGATTAAAGTAACAAGAAGAATAAGAATGGGGTGGAGCACATTTGTCAAGCACTCTGAAATCATGCCAAGTAGATTGCCACTATCCCTCAAGAAGAACGTGTATAATAGCTGCATCTAGCTGGTACTTAGCTACGGAGCAGAAACCTGGAGATGCACAAACACGGTTCAGCTTAAATTGAGGACGACGCAGCGAGCAATGGAAATAAAAATGATAGGTGTAACCTTAAGAGACGAGAAGAGAGCAGAGTGAATTAGAGAACAAACGGGGGTTAAGGACATAAGTGTTGAAATCGAGAAGAGGAAATTTACATGGTCTGGGCATGTAGCACGTAGAAAGGATAACCTCTGGTCATTAAGGGTAACTAACTGGGTTCCCAGAGAAGGCAAGTGGGTTTGGGGGAGACAGAAGGTTAAGCGGGCAGATAAGATTAAGAAGTTTTCGGGTATAAAATGGCAGCAGCAAGCGCAGAACCGAGGTGACTAGCGGAATATGGAAGATGCCTTTGTCCTACATTGAACGTAGTAAGGCCGATGATGGTGATGATGATGATGATAATGATGATGAATTATTCTCCAAGTAGCACTAAAGGTGTCTGAGGGCCATTCTGTTTGTCACTTTCCCATGCAACCAGCCAATGCTTTTGGGCGATAGGAGAACTGCAATGGTGGCTTGCCAGGTTTTAGCAGTGGTACTACGCGACTGTTTCACAACTTAAGGGGAGAGTGCCCTCTAGCCAATGATCATCAAACCGCAGAAGTTGACCAATTCTCGCGCACTCACTCAGGCGACAAATGGTTCTGGAGTAGGATCTGTCACTTCCTGGTGCTAACGCACGTTCGTCCTTTACCGCACTCGACCAGACGTGGCATTGCTGAATAAGTTTGCGTCGGATGATCAGGACAACCTTGTGGAGCCGAATTCACAAAGCTTTCTCTTGGCTACACATTTTCTAAGCCAAGGATTCTCTCATCTGGAGGTATTACTATAGCGCGGGAACGAATTGAACTTATTCGGCACTTAAGAGGATGAGGAGGACACACGATAGCCGATGAAATGACAAGGAAAGAAAGAAGTTTGCGCCGATAATATCAAGGTAGCACGCAAAGCGTCTAGCGTCGAGAGTATATGATGACAGCCAATGATTTGCTGCATCTAAGTTTCAGTTCCGCGAGCGTCTGCTACAGCGCTTACGGGATGCCGCGTGCGTTGTAATAGACGTTTTGGTGTGCTGTGCAAAGCCAAGCATTCGCCTTTCATCGACGACTGTAGCGAAAAAAGAAATTGCTTGATGGCCTTAAGCAATAATCCATGCACTATCTCGCCAAGTACATGTAAACAAAACGCCAGGTGCACCACATCAATGAAACCACGCTTAAGTCGATGCATGCAATGTTTGAAAATGTGCCTCAAATATTTCCCACTGTTTAACGCGACCAGTTACCTTACATTTCAATGTAGCTGCGCTGCTATTCAACTAATCCTATGTAATCGAGCACGGTATAGTGGTAAACGTAAGAGCGTTTTGTACCTAGACGTAAAAGGTTGCCTTTCTTACAATTTTCTTATTAAAAGACACACGAGCGACTTTTGTCCCCACGGAAGAATCGTGCAGAAATAAAAAAACAGCAAAAATCAAGGAAATTGTGAGTGGAAATTCGCAGGTTCCACGCACCGCAGCATTTTTATAAAGCCGGATTGCGAGAACGTGCATACGCTTACGCTTAAATATAAATATGTGTCTACGTAAAACAAGGAAGACTCGTCGGGAGGTGTTTCAGTGCTAATGCTTTTCACAAAACACGGTGCAAATATTTCGTCCAGCGTTGCTTGAGTGAGCAAACAAAGCAAGGGAAGTGTATACGAGTCTTGAAGTCAAGAGACATTATCACACGTGCAAAAAGGACGAAAAAAGAGAGAGAGACTATCGTTTCGTCTCCGCGAAAGCTTTAAATCGATAAATAAAGACAATTTCTTGACCAAGCAGACGTCAGAGAAAGTTTCCTCAAAGGAGCGTCGGATGCTTGGAGAGCATAAAAAAGGGAGTACGCGTTTTATCGGAGCGACCGCCACCCAGAAAGCGAGATGAAGTGTGACTGTCTTTTGATGTGAGAATTAATGCTAATTAGGAGAGTTATGAGTTCATTAGCCGAATTCCCTTAAATAACTATAATGAAAACAAATTGAGTATTCATCTAGTGAAAGTGACGCTAGTGACAGTGAATCCATAATGGTGGATACGCGTTGTCACAGGCCGATATATTTTTATTATTTTATTTATATTTGGTAAACTATGAGAAGGTAGCGTATGTTAGAGTCGGCTATTCCAACATCATGACAGTAATGTACAAGATAAATAGTGCATGGTTATACAGCCAGACGTGGTGGCTTCTATCTTCTAGTAACAAGCTTGGGCAAACGCTTTATAATTATTTTTTTCTATTTTTGACCAAGTTTCACCGGACGTTTTTGCATTTGGCGTCATTCGAAGCATTGACGATATATCAGCAATAGGGTGAATGCAAGCACTGTTTTGCGTAGGAGTGGTTACAGCACTCAGATACTATCTAGGAGGTACTGGGTTCGATCCGAAGTTTCACCGAGCACTTCTTTTTAAAAAGTTGCCCGGCCTGAGATTATGCGTGGCAGTGGGTACTAATTTTTTGAGAAGGTGGCTTCCACGCTCTCTTCTTTCACTCCCACATTGACCCAAAAGCGCTGTGCCATGCTCCTTCATAAGTTACATAATTCAGGGTTCATAATTTCCCCCTCCATCCTCTCTCATCGCAAAAGTGCCCAGCGCTGAAATACCAATATCATACGTGGTATATTACTTTTCACGTGTTTGGATATTCGACTCAACACACCAGGACGAGCCATCCTGGTGTGTTGAAGAAAATCTAGACATGCAGCGAGCTAATTGGTTGTGGCCAAGTTGACTGCCTTTATCGGGACACGTTTTCATGCTAATTTAGTGGGCATCATTCCATGCAGCAAGGCAAAAGAGCCCGGACAGTTAGAGAAGACACAAACAGAGTGATTAGTTTGTGTCTTCTCTCCCGCTATCTGTCATGCTGCGCACTTCAGTGTAATGTCGCTGTCAATGGTTAAAATGAACTATAGCAGTTTATCGAGTTCTACTAAGAGGGTCCCCTATTTTCCAGAGCGTAACACAACAATAGCAATTTGATTTGTGTAATAGAGAGGTACTCTGCTTTTTGTTATTACAATAAATTGTTGAACTGAAGTTTATTTTTTATTAACAACATTTCCGGTACAGATGAAAGGTGCATGGACAAAATTCATTATTTCGGCTTGACTAGGTTGGTGACCTTAAGAACAATTGCCAACCGGTATTACAATATCCATAAATATCACACACATATACAACCACGGGTGATAGCTTGCTTATTCTGATTAAAATTGATATGTTGAACTCGACATATCCGACCAACCCAATGTGTACAAGATATGTCACGTAGAGTAGCTATGCTCTAAACTAATCTTCACTGGTTGGTTCTATTTTATCCATTTTCTTGCTCATGACTTTACGCTGGCGATTGAAACAACTTTTTCAAAGGGACATATTTTGTGTATGGTTACATTTATTTTTATGCAGTAAGAAACAAATTGAAATGTATAATGACTCAGAAGAAAAAGAACTGGAAACAAATTCAGCCAAAGATTTACCAAACTTTCTCATCAATGATAAACGGATTCTCATTTAAAAGATACGTACATACATACGTACATACATACATACATGCATACATACATACATGCACACATGCTCGAGACACTGAGGTGTAAATATTAAGAAGAATGGCTATAAAACAACAATTCTAATACACTTATTTTGAATATACAGAATGTAACTTACGAGAGAAATCCACCAGCACTGTTATGTCTGAACTCGGTGTTTCTCGAACCATCTCCGAAAAGCTTGATGCATAGTTTCTGCTGCTGCCCAGTGACAAGCAGTTTTTATAAGAAACACAGGAATAAAAGCCTGGACAATGTCATGCTCAAGAAAAGGGCTGTGCATCAAAATTTTGCCCGTGTATGCAATATTACTCTGTTTATTTACATAGCCTGGCTCATTCACAACACACTAACAAAGTATGTTAGGACACTTTGGCTGAAAAGTCGGCACAGCGCGAAGAAATTCTAGACAATACATGAATAATACGATTCTAAGCGACTAAGCTCCTTGGTCCAGACAGTGTTTATATTGACAGCTATAGAACCCATTTCGTTTCTCAAAAACACTCCTCAAAAAGACTTCAAAGTTTGCACATCAACACAGTTCGCATGCAGCTGTCTGTTAGTCTGCATGAAAAAAAAGTAGTTCACTGGTGGGCAAAGACTGTACACTAATTATGTGAGGTAATGCTCCAGTGCACTTCATGTATGTCTTGCTGCTGGCCTCAACTGCGATGTTGCTCAGCACATATGTGTAAAATCACAACTAATACTATGCCACTAGAAAATAATTATGTGTCATTTGCCTGAAACAGGGACCACAATAAAAGAACACACAAACATTTACCTTCAGACAGTTAGGAAAATTTAAGTACATTATCAATGAGTTTCCACAGATCATCTGAGAATAGTAATAATGGTTATAAACACATTGTTACTTCCACTAACAAACTATTTTAAGATGCCAGCTTCAATATTAGAGTATACCATTACCTTTGTAGGGCTAAACAATTGTACAGGCACCTGGAAAAAGATAAGTAAATACTTGCTGTAGCTGCATATAAATTAAATTAATACCTTTATTTCTACTGTGAGTAAAGCTGCATAGCTGATAAGTCACTTGCATAATACACAATTACATTATGAATAAACCTATCCGAGCAAAGTGTACATTAAAAGGTTACACTTACTCAGTAAAAACCGAGAAGTAGACTGTTGAAGGACGGACAGGGAGTGGAATAACAATACGCAAGCACTAAAATCTACTGTTAGATATACTAGGAGTAGTGATTATCCTCTTCCTTCCAAATAAATTAATCCGCATAGATTGACTTCCCAGAGATTATACACATGGCATCATTGGTGTTAAACAAGTGACTGTATACTGAAGGATTATATCGACAAAGTACAAGATTGCCGCATCCATGGCTTTACTTCTTGTACTACAAAGAAGGCATATACAGTTACCATTGCCAATCATGGATGCTGTCAATTATGGCAGTTAAATGGAGAGACACGCAGGTGCTTTGATCAACTCAAAACTATTTCCCCACTGACGCTACAGCAGCCTTTAAATTAGTATCATAGTTTGGTATTTTTCATGCAAAATTTAAATAATTTAGAATGCAAGCAAAGGAACTGCTGAATAATGCACTGCTAAGAAGTTACACAGCTGCACAGATTGTTACTACGTATACAATTCAAATCTCTCCCGACATCACAACGTGCTCTTTCTGCCGTCGTAAACATTGAGCAGGAGAAACGTCACTGGCAGTCCCTGTTTACTTGTTGGTCTTCTGTGCTAAGTTTTTGATGCACGGTACATAACCGTGGAGCACCGGATCTCTTGTTACTACTGAAACTTAGAAAATACAGATCATCGTTACAACCATGCTACGTGCAAAAGTGTACAGCTGTTAAATATGTGCTTATATTTACAGATGTCGTGTTTTCAGAAGCCGATGACAAGTATGCAGAAATAGTGAAAAGAAACAAAGTGTCAACAAACGCAAACAGTGGAGACTGAAAATATATTTTATTATGATACAATAGCAAAACTACTATATGAAGGCATGAAACTTCTGCCAGGCATAATGAGCCAACAAAACTTCTTCTATTTCGACTTTACAAAAGGTGCGAGAAGCAGACCACAAATAAGTTCACTTAGAAACACAAGTTAAACTGCACTACAACACAACAGCTCATGTTCTTAACTTTTCAGTACTGCCAGCTCACAATACCGCGTATAGGAACAAATGGGCAGTCTAGAAGACACAAAGTAATTGTGGATTATGAGTGTGCTTATTGCTCACAGTTATTATTCTAAACGAAGAAAACCTTTCAAAAAGCACTTTATCAGGAGATATAATCATACGCAACGAACACAACGGCCTCCTACAGGTGCCACTAACACTCACCATTATTGTTGATATTAGTGTCTTGCCGAATGGATATGCTGTGTCCTGCAGAGAACACCAAAGGATCGCTCCATGACTTGGCTTGCATGTGTGCTGGCTGCATTGCACCACTGCTGAAGTAGGCTAGCCACAGACAGAGAGATGAGGATCCATGACTTTGAAACATACTGAACGTCACCTTTAGAGATCAACAATGCCTACTTAGGTCAGGTACAATCTGTAGAAAAAACTATATCACTATGCAATGGTAGTGAACTTGTTCGGCTGAAACACAACATGCCGCAGCACACGGAGAGAAAAAGCTACATCAAGTAAAAGATGCAGTTACTGGCCTTATGTCGTCTGAGGCTTGTTCAATTGGTCTTTCTCCTTGCAAGTTGTGAACAGCCAGGTGATTTTGACCCACATGCTATTTCCTTCCAGAGCACTTGGTCTACAGAGTGAGTCACAAGTTCGAGAGTTTAATAAGGAATCAAAGTATTTGCGCTCGTTCAAAAGCTTGAGCTTTTGAGCCTCAGATGATTGGAGTTTCATTCATAAGCTGCAGGCTTTCAACTTTAAACATTCTCAATTATCTTGCAATTTATTTCTAATAATGTTCAATAATCATTATGTGTGAGAATTATACAGTTATCCACTGCAAGCAACCAAGCTTGGGTTTTCAATTTGAGCACAGTAAATGGTGTTTCCCTAATCGTACGTATTGAAGGGAAACTAACCTTGCAGCCAGCAGTTAGGCAGTTTTCTGCCACCGAAGCTCCCAGGCAGACCACAGTCCTTCCAGATGAGGCTGCCATGCATGCTTCCAGGCCACATCCGCTGAATAACAGTCCCAGCAGTGACATAGGCTTGCACAGTTAGGGAGCACGTGTCCTTCTTATTTTTGTACAGGTGCTCCAAGTCATGATGAGGCTTGATGTGCCAGTGCGTGCAACTGATGCATCACAGGACTTTAACAAACTAAACTCTGCGATCTGTGAAGAGCCAAAAACGAGATATATAAAAACAATCAATAAAAACACTCACTTCTAATACTTATGTGAAGCATCTATCACTTTGTCAAAGCGATCAAATCTGCTATAATCACTTTGAAACAAACTGAAGCCCCATGTAGAATTTACGCACCGCAATATATATATATATATATATATATATATATATATATATATATATATGTCCTAGTGAAGTATAGTGCTACCACAACGGTAATCGTCTATAGAACTAATTTTTGAAAATAACATGAATTCCTCAAGTGCAACCTGGCTCTTGGAAAATAAATTCACATTAACTTTCCGACTATATAACGTGGTAAATAGACAGGCCCATCCTAATTATCAAACAAGAGCTCACTTATATCAAATTACAAAAAAGCTTCCGATGTATTTGCCCGCCTCTTAATAATATATGTATGTATATAACAGTAGTGGTAAATTTTTCATGCTTGAACGTAACATAGGGAAACATTACATCTGATGGGTTTAAAAACTTGCACACGTTATAGTACTGCGTGAATAGGAACAAATTTAGTTCTGCAAGGTCGACTCACCGATGGCAGCATTTAGTAGCCGTCAGTGTTTTGAGGAACCAAGTATGCTCTAGGGCGAACAGGCAAAGGATATCTGCAGACTGGAAGCTGCCAATGATAGCAATGAAAAGCAGGCCAGGCGTGCACGTCCATCGATATGGTGTAAGAACTGATTGATTGATATGTGAGGTTTAACGTCCCAAAACCACCATATGATTGTGAAAGACGCCGTAGTGGAGGGCTCCGGAAATTTTGACCACCTGGGGTCAAAGGTCGACTCACCAATGGCAGCATTTAGTAGCCGTCAGTGTTTTGAGGAACCAAGTATGCTCTAGGGCGAACAGGCAAAGGATATCTGCAGACTGGAAGCTGCCAATGATAGCAATGAAAAGCAGGCCAGGCGTGCACGTCCATCGATATGGTGTAAGAACTGATTGATTGATATGTGAGGTTTAACGTCCCAAAACCACCATATGATTGTGAAAGACGCCGTAGTGGAGGGCTCCGGAAATTTTGACCACCTGGGGTTCTTTAACGTGCACCCAAATCTGATGGTGTAAGAACTGGCCATGCCCAGCTGTTGTAAAGGCTCTAGTGCCGTGCAAAACAATGGCCAGACGAACTCTGAAACATGTATTTAGCGAGTACTGGCCTACAAATTTATCCAAAGCAAGGCACCGGTGAAATCTTTGCTCTTTCTGGGGGCTCCAGGGAAGCTTGACGTTCACGGGCTCTCGCTGCCACACAGAACTCTCAAGTTGTTACCGAAGAACAGTCTAGGCGCGCTTCCAAAGTAACACGATCCACAACAGAATGTAGCATCTCGCTGCTTTGGTTCATCACATCACAGCGCTAAAACTATGGTTATCACAAAAAGAAGGGACGAGTTAACAAACAAAAGCGCCACGCTCCACCACAGCAACTTCACAGGGCAAAACAGTTATCAACACTGTCTTTCAATTTTCGGTCACAAGAGCAGAGCTTCTTCACAAGTCTTGGAAACGTTAACACAGCACCACTGCTGACAAGGAACAACGTTTCACTCCCGAGCACTACATTGCTCACAAGAAAACAGAAGCGTACGGGCTAACCAGTGGCGAAGCAAGAACCGAACACAGCGCGTAGTTCATACGTCTCCGTAGGTACTTGGGGTAGTTTAGGTAAGGTGCCAAAACGCTTTAAGTCCGAAATGCCACACAGCACCCAACTGAGACACTGGAAAGTGAAGTGAACGCACTGTTACCAGCACACAAACGTACATTGCAGCCTCTCGAGTGCTAGTTGTCGGTGATGCACAGGCGCTGATCTCGCTTGATAAACACACAGAGGCACAGACTTTGCTACGCGACACAGTACACCAATAAACTGCCGCTGGTTCTCACACTGCTTAATGACACCAAAAAAATCAGCGGTAAAAACAACACATCCAGTCGAACGCTGAAGGAACTCGAGTGAGAGGCGTTTGCTGAAAGTAGCACCGACCGATATGCTGTTTACGACGCCATGATGTTTTCGACGACTGCGCAGCACGTCAAAGAGTTGTAAGAAAGTACTTGCATATTTTTTCACGGCGTGACTAAACTTCTCTTACGTGTGAGGGGGATGATATGATGAACACGACAGGCGTGTCAGATGAAAGAAGTGTTTTGGTAACGTCACGGAGTGTGCTAAAGTTGAGGGTATTGCTTCGCAACCAATCACAAGCTGTGCCTGTCGGCCAAGCCATCGTCTGCTCACGTTTGTCGTCTGCTTTGATCAGAGCACGCCATGGGGGATTCGCCTTCGCAACGCAGTCATTACCAGGTCAAGTGGTCGCTGCGTCGCACGAAATACATGTCAGTGGCTCGCTCTACATTTGAATAATATTCATGCGCCAAGTTAAACTGATGGTAATGGTCGCACGGACGAATTCAGCCATAGCTTGCTCGAGAATCGTGAAGGTTGGCATATTTCCGGTATCATTTGAAGTTACTAAGGTCGTTTTATCTCGACTGCTTGCCATATTATCACAGACCATATCGGTTTCTGAACAGTGAAGGTGACAATGCTTTATTTGTTTGCAGTTCTATGCGTAATCACGCACACTCATAATACGCTTCGGTTTACAAAGTACGCGCCGTTTCAGATCATCCCAAAGTGTATCGACAGCTGTATTTCAGAGATCGCACCCATTGGAGAGTTAGATCCAATCGAAGTACACTAGAGCACAAGCTTTCTGAACCACTCACTGAAAAGTTACTCTCATTTTTATTTCCAATAGCGTGCAAATAATGTACTCACATTAACCTTTTTGGTGTTAATTTCCACCAATGAGGCAAGGATCTCAAGTCGTACTTTTAGTTGGATGAGATTGGACGCAACACAACAACATAACAAATAAGGTTAATCCTATGCCGTGCCGCGTTCGAATGAACCGACCATTCACGTAGCACATTGGTTTTCATCCGACCACGAATGTTTACATGCATAATTTTACGCCATTGACGCCCGAAAGGATTCTTCAATTACTGTGACTTTTGACTTATTGGACGACGGTGGTTGTCAATGTCATCCTCTGCATACAAGGAAAACAACACACGAAACTCAAAGCGCCGAAAGATATAAAAACGCACCAGCAGTCATCAGGCAGCCCTTCATGGGCGTGAAATAACTCAAAATCATCCAGGGCACCAAAGTATACCACCGTGGCGGCAGGGTCTGAGTAGCCACATTGTTTCCAAAAGTGGTCCGGACCACTCTTAGGATTTTCTCTTAGCCGCGCTGCTTTTACGCAAAATTTTGCGTCGCGAATCCACTTACGAGCACTTTTCGGTGACGTAAGCAAAAACAGCAACTGCATCACCATCGCTGATATGTTCCCGGGCAGTCACAGCGCGCTTTATTGCAGCGGGCGATGTGACAATAGCCTCTTATGACGTTTTTTTTTTTCGTTTCGTGAATCGGCTTACCTAACAAAATTTCTCTTGCGCAAAAATGTTTTTTTGTACGTGAGTTTTGAGAATCCAGCCCCTGTATCTCACAGCTTATCACTTTCGTGAAGTCACCTGCCATCACATGATACCCGTATAAACCTCCCAATCTCCACCCAGACCACAATCAAAATACCATTGGGAACTATGCTGACTGTTGTGAACAGTTAACAGTGCATCGAAATGTTTCCACACCAATTAGTCTGTATTTCTTCCACACAGAAGCGCAGCTCTTGCCGGCAGTGGCAAAAGCTGTCATAAAGGTAGGATGTTACGGAGGAAGCACAGTCAAGGTCACTGCATAAGAATGATTTCCAGTTAAAGAAATGACCGAGACACGAGACACGAGACTGGACTATTCTGAGGCAGCGCGGAACGGGACAGGCATGCACAACCGATTTTCCCTTCGCTCGGTGACCAACTTCCTGCTGTTATTTGTTATGGCGCACACCGCCCTATGCACATGCTCTTTCTAAAGAAGCGTTTCAAAACCAGCGTGCGCTTGGCCAAGTGTGACGAATGTAAACAAAGTTTCGAATGCGCGCAAGAGGTCTTGCAGAGTTCCGCATTAAATGGACGGAAACTACAGCGCGTGCACAGCGAACGGGAATCCTTGACGTATAAAGTAAAATGTCTCTTACGTTATTGAGGGTTGGCAGAAAAATTACAACGAAACGAGGAAGCGGAAAGAAGACAGAATTTGAAATGTGTTTACTGTCAATTTTTTCTTTTGACTATTTGACTTATGCGTAGGTCACACCCCATACTCAGGCGAAATCCTGAGACCTGCTTACAGTAACGGGACAGAATGAAAACCTACTAATGTAAAACATTCAAGGTGCGTCGTGGGTTACGACTGAGATCTGTGTGGACATATGCGCTTCGGCGTTGGTCACAAAATTGTTCAAAGTAACAGCAACGTTAAATGTTGTGAAACTATTAAAAAAAATGAAATGTAAAAATAAAATACGGACGTGAATCGTTCAGTGATCTAACTTATTTCGCAAGTTCAGCTGAAATAACTGCTAGCTCTGGCAACAGCGAGCTTAACATCAAAGTGATCAACCGTAATCGACAGAATTAAACGCAATGTATTCCTATGTGGAGGATGTATTTCGCTCATTATATTACTAAAACACCCTGAATTGTTCTAACACAAAAACAATGTAACCTAAAATAGCCACTTTAGTTATTACGCAAACTATACGAAATGACAAGAAAATGACAAAGAAGGGTTTTGTTACATTAATATTGATGCATAACGTACGTAGGCTATTCACTTTCACAGAACAACATACTCAAATATTATTTTAAGAGCTCATTTTATGTTTTGTTGGTAGCACTTGTTACGGCTACTCGCGTAACCCCAACAACCATAGTCAATTCTCTCCGTACATCTTTAGACGGTCGCCTATTCGCAGAGACACAGGCTCCCAGTGCACCATCCAAAATTTTTCTGAAGAGAACACCGAAGGCTACGCCTTAAAGGAGCTCTCGGAGGATCCCGGCCAACGGCGTTCCGTTTCTGCCAACTCGGCCTTCACTAAGACACGTTTGAAGCACATGACAGCATTCTTGAACGTAAGAAAAACGCACAGCCACCTAGTCCGCTCGTGTGCGGGTGTAGGTACCCCGTGTTTGTCTCGCATTGTCAATAATGTCTTTACAGTACAGTAATTGACAACTTGACAATATCGTAATTTTGCTTCGGCATATTGAAATGAGCGCTAAAACGACGCCAAAAGCAGAGAAAAAATTTTGACAAATACCCCTTACATTGGGAATTGACGCTGTGCGAAGCATGTAGAGCGAAGGTGACCATGTTGTAAGTTTAGATGCGAAGCAGCTCTTTGACTAGTCCGTGTAACGCTGTCTGCCCGTGTCTCCACGCCAATGCGCACCACCGCGTTCCTTCTGCCGCAGTTCTTGGATTGATGCCAAGTGGGTCAAGTCACAGCTGCGCGTTGACGTCTCTCTCCCCCTCATCCACAGCAGCTGTCGGCTCTTCCCTACACACCTAGGTGATGTTGCCCCTCCGCCCGCTCGCAACACACGTCTTTCTCGCTTCATCCTGTTCACCACCCGCAACGCTCGATCGCACATCGAGGGAAAACATACTTTCGGCTCGTTTATCTCCGATGAAACTTACACAAAACCCGAGCACCTCCAGTGTCTTTGCGTTTCAAAAAAAAGTTTAGTTGAGTAAAGGCTACACCGAGTTTTGCTTCAAATCGTTCTTCCAGCACCCGCGTCAACGCCCGTTTCAGCCGGGTCAAAGGCATGCGCACCACTGCTGCTTCGCATCCCATCTTCGGGGAGATGGTCTGTAATTGTTATTGAGCGAAATGCTATAAATGACGTTAAATATATATATATGTGACGTATGAAGCGATGATTGGTAGAAGCCGAGAAGGAAGAAGTGGAGAATAGAATAAACATGGGGTATGAGCCAGGCCACGTCGCCCACTCATCATAGCGTCACACGAGTCGACAGGATGAAGACCTGGCCACCACTCATCAACGACACATCATTCACGAAGCCACCTGCAGTACGCCTCAACTGAATATCGACCACAGAAGAGGTGATCTCAGGCGCATTCAGTTACCGGCACCATGACAGAACCATCGACTGAGCTCGACATCCCCAAGTACACCGGATCAGCGGACGACGGACCCGTACAGGACTGGTTCAACCTATTCGAGGTCCACGCCGCCGCTGCATCCTGGTCGGAACGGGAGATGATCATCAACTTCACCGACTACATCTCCGGTGAGGCATTCAAGTTTTACCTGACGCACATATTCGAAAACGACGAATCATGGCAAAAGATTAGGGAAGAGATGATTACCCGTTTCAAAGAATACGATGAAGAACTGTACATACCTCATCAGCTGAAGTCTCTTCAACTCAACCATCACGGTTACGCGAAGTCTTCCCGCAGTAAGCGTATTTCCGAAACAAGACTTCAGAGTAAATATTCCACCATTGTACCATCGTATGACTCGTCCAATTACACTTCACGCATTAAAACACCAACTAGGGACTTGCACGTCGCAGCAGAGAAGGTAATGCCACCGTATGCCGATAGGAATGTAGACCATTTTGCCAAAAGACCGGACTTACGGTTGCATTTTTCACGGCCAAATAAATCGGCATTTCCAATGTATTTACGGCACCATAATACTTCAGGTATTACTGAACAACCCGAATCACTTGATGCTTCATGTCGCACACATGGCCCACGCGGCATCGGACGCGTGATGGCATTTACGCACGACGAGTTAATAAATCCGCACAAAACCAACCCAGACAACGAATGTTCACAGGAATCTCATTTGTTCAAAGTATTAAGTTCAGCAGTTTCACAGAGACAGAAGCATTCACAATCAGCATCTTGTGAAGAAAAGTGTTCTGCAGAAGCGTCGAGTGTTCATCAATCACAAGATCGAAGCGACGTGAATCCAGTATACAACCTCACTGCATATAATGAAAACAAAACCGCAGGTGCGACTTCTGAAGACATAAGTACGCTTAAGGCAACGACCAACAATGAACGGTTTATAATTACAGAAGATTCAAGTGCATCGAACCCGCCACATTATCTTGTGCCGGAAACAGTTGCATTGGTTGGCGTCGTAGAAGCCTGCGGAGGATTCGCTAAGAATTCTGGCGCAACACGATCAATGTCACACCACAGGCAAGTTGACGAAACGAAGAAATTACAACGTCAACGTATACTTCAACATTGTCAACGGCGAAACAAAACTTCATCGAGTGCACTCTTAAGGCTTGAAGAACATTGCAAAAAGGCCCATCGTGGTGGATACATTCTCCACCGAAGGTCGAGAATGTGGCTTCCATCAAACCATCAGCGACATCGCCGTAGAAAAATTTCCAAAAGCCGCAAAAGCACCCCTTGTACTCGGCAGAAGCACAGGCAGCGCCAAATCAACCTCGATCAACGCACACGCAAGCTGCCTGCACGACCTGTGCCACGACGTAGAATTCCATGCCTACAATATTGGAACTGTCAATTCTGCAAGATGTTCGAACCTCGTTCGTTCTTCACAAAAATGCCAGCTGTGATTACCCTTATCTCTACGTCCAAAGCATTTTTGTGTTATCCAGGACGCAACCACCAGCCTCGCCCACCAGAACTCCGGCGTTAACCGGACTTCTGCACTCTCCCCTGAAGTCTGAAAGTTTACGGAACTTCCCTGGAGCACAGAACCAATTGTGAACTTTGACATTTGTGACTTTTTAAGCTCCCCTTGTTTACATTTTATTGTTCGTAATCCACGCTTTCTTTCGGGGGGAGGGGGAATCGTGTGACGTATGAAGCGATGATTGGTAGAAGCCGAGAAGGAAGAAGTGGAGAATAGAATAAACATGGGGTATGAGCCAGGCCACGTCGCCCACTCATCATAGCGTCACATATATATATATATATATATATATATATATATATATATATATATATTGCTGATATTAACAACTTTCCGATGTTTATATAACGTGTTGTATGCACTTGTGGAGTGATGCCAACAACGTCAGTATTAACAACACCTGAAGCAATAAGCTGATATGAAGCGCTAGCGCTCGCAAGAATGGTAGTCTAGAAACACTGCTGCATAATCAACTTCAAAGTATGGCACCTATATACAATTACTGTTAGGCCGATGGGACGGCTGTATCATAGAGGTACGTACCTAATACATATAATTGTAGAGTCCACACTGCAACCATAATAGATATTTCATGAACATTAGGGTCTAATTGAAAAGTACCTTTGAGACTTCACGTTGCTCAGTGGTAGAATACTTGATTACCGCTATAAATGCCAGTGTTTGATTCGTGCTAGAACCCTCACCTTTATTCTTTGCATTCGTCAGATCAACGCTGCTGTTTCTGCGTTTTCTTTATACTCATCGTTAAAATCCATGTGTCTGCAGCCATGTGTGTTCTACACAATGTTTAATGAGATAAAACAGACAATCATTCCAAGCAAAGTATACAGGTACATCAAAGGTACATCAGGTGATTGTAATACAAATAGGAAGAAAGAAAATTGGATGGGGGAGTTTCCTGAGAAGTAGCTCAGTTGGAAAAATATCGGACGCGCTATTTGACGGTCGTAGGTTCGGTCTCCACCCATCCTAAGTTATTTTTTCACTTGCTTTTTTTATTCACATATACATTATAATTACCCCTACAACTTTCTTGGTATGATTGCATGTTAGATTTTAATAAACATAGCGTCTCACGAAGCAAGCAAGTCGTCAAGTGCACAGTTCTTTTTTCTTTCATTCATTCTTTCCTTCGTTCAGTCTCGTTCTGGATGAATTGGTGCCTTCAGGTAGCATACGAATGATATTTGGTCAGCTGCCACCTGATATTAGGATCAAGTGCTTGGTGACGCCAATAAAGGCAGAAAAAAGTGTTGTTCACTGACCGTCATGACTATGGAAGGTGGTAACTCACACTCCCACGTTTAATTCACATATATACCAACTAAAGTGGTTGAGGGGTTAGCCACGGTCGTAGCTCAGTTGTTAGAGCATAGGACGCGTTATTCGGAGATCAAAGAAGGATTCCCCGCCCATCGCAAGTTATCTTTTTATACACCTCTGTTTTTCACCTTTATATTACAATTACCTTTTATGCCATCCCCTATATTTTCTTTGGAATGAATGTTCTGTTAGATCTCAGTGATATTGGTTCCTATAAAGCAGCATCAGGCAGCTTACAGGGTGGGTTCGTGATCGCCTTCAGATACCTTCTTCCAGTGGTCGATACTGCTCAGGCTACGATGCTGATGATGATCATGACGATGTTAAAACAAGAAAGGTGCGTTGAGGGGAAAAAGGGCTAGATGCTACGAAAATAAGTTGACTTATAGTAGCGACCCGTACGCAACACATGTTCAAGTTTTCACTGGTCTTGCTTAATTACTTTTGTGCTTTGTCATACGCGTACCTTCAAGTAAGTTTCAAGTTAAGAGACAATCGGATTGGGTGTGTTGGTACAACATAAGATTGCTCAATAGCGCAAACGACAGGACGGGATGGAATAGACGAGACAGAGCCCTGATGTTTGGTTTCTTTTATCCACTCCTGTCATTTGCCCTGTTAAGCACTCTTTATCATAGTCAGAGGTTATAACAACGAAAAAAAATATTTATAAAGCATATCTAGGCCAGAAGTGGTACTAATATGTTTAGAGGAAAGGTGAATTTAGCTCCGTTGTATGTCTAACTGCTGCACACTGCTACCTTTCGTAGCCTCAGGTACATGATAAGCTTATTTTGAATCACTTGGGTATTTGAAGCTGGCTGTGTTCCTTGTAACATGTTCCTATCATGTTTTATGATGGAGCACTTGATTTATTCATTTTTCTAATGTGTTATCAAAGTAAGTCCCTCCTCGAGTTGGTAACCTTGGGACCCCTTTCTGCATATTGAATTTTATTATATTTTCTTGTTATGCCACAAATGCGTATTTATTCGGATGATTGATAAATTGGTTGGTCTATCGATTACAGGACTGATTTATTTATTGATTGAAGGGCCCTTAAAAGCGGCACACATAGACTTCTAATTTTTTGCAGTTCAATATATTATTCTCTTCAAATAGTACTTTGGTCTTAATCTTGCTTCGAAAGTACACTGCCATTTGGGAGCCATTGCTGTGCAAGTCTGACTCAGCCATTCGCCATAACTTTGAGAATTAGTATATCGTATCAAGAAGAAGAAAATTAGTTTGAGGTCTGTGTATGTAATTGTACAGTTGCATGAAAACGGTGAAATTTTTAAATTTTGGGCAAAACTCAGCCAACATGGTAATGAAAGCCAAAAACTGAAAACTGAAAACTGAAACTGAAAACTGAAACTGAAAAAATGAAAGCCAAAAAAAAGAGACAAACAATGACACAAGCTACGATGAAAATTTGGGTGATTTGACAAGTGATATATATATATATATATATATATATATATATATATATTTATATATATATCATCTATCAGATCATCTCAATCTTCCCGACCATGCGTTCGACAAACTATCAGTAACACCATAAGAGTCTGAAAAAACCATGGTCTCCAGCTATCAATTTTTGTCACCAATTTCCTCCTGGCTTACTTCTCGGAGGCAGTTGAGTTTTCCGGAGTCCTCGTTGTTGCCAGCTACGAATGTTCGAATTTGAAAATAAAATATGCCTCACGCTGTTCGCGCTCGCGCCTGTTTGAGAAACCGGACTGCAAAAGAGTTACGCTGATATTTTCAAAACTGTGCTTTGGCAGGCGCAGATGTCTAGATAAAGGTAGCTTCGGCAGTGAAGTGGCGTGGTACCGGTGATTATTGAACCGCAGCCGAAATGGCGTGTCTGTTTGGTCGATATATTCTTGTCCACAGATGTTGCGATGCAGCATATATAATACGTTACTGGAGTCACAATCAAGACTTTCAGTTATGCAGAATTAGAAATCCATGAAGTTCGCTTTGGATTCACGTGTTGTGACCATCTGTGGGCATACCTTGCATCGAGCCTTTCCACAGGGATAGCACCCTGATTGAAATTTGGGGGTGTTTGTTTTTGCTCTGACAAGAATGTCCTTCAGATTTTTATCCCTGCGGTACACCACGTGAGGTGGCTTCGCGAAAATAGAAGTTAGTCGTTTGCTTTGCCTGATTATGTTCAAATGGCGGGAAAATATGTCGTTGATTCGTGGCGCTGATGAGGAGTAAGTTAGTACAAGGTTCGTTTGGGAAGTCGTTTTAGGTACTCTGTTTGGTCCCTTAATTGTATCAATCCTGTTCACGTTGCGAGTACGTAGTATGACATCGTCAATAATGTCTTCCGGATAATTTTGTTTCAATAAGGAATACTTTAGGTGTACCGCGTGTCTGTCAAATTCCCGCATATCGGTGCATATTCTTCGGTACCGGTAGGCCTGAGAATATGGAATACCCGTTTTGCAATGGTTTGGGTGGCTGCTGTTGAAATGTAGGTACATTTGACGGTCTGTAGGCTTTTTGTAAAGGTTTGTTCACAAGCGGTCATTTTTGACCGTGACAGTGACGTCCAAAAAGTTAATGCTAGTTTTGGAAATTTTGTGCGTGAATTTTATTGACGGGTGGCACTTGTTAAAATCCTCTATGAAGCGGAAAAGACTTCCCTCATCATGGTTCCATATCATAAAAATATCGTCTAAGTATCTTCTGTAGTAGAAAGGTTTCAAAGTGCGTCCCTCAATGAATGGGATTTCAAGTAAAGCCATAAAGGTGCTCGCGAAGTTTGGGGCCATTTTCGTGCCCATTGCAGTGCTACTGACCTTAAGGAAATGCTTGCCATTGAACTCAAAATGGTTATAATTTAGTACAAGTTCAAGAAGTGTAAACAGTACCTCGCCACACACTAGTTGATGAGTCAGATTTTACACATTCAGAAACCATAGCCGCTATTCCGTCATGATGGGGTATGTTGGTGTACAGTGAGCAGACGTCCATGGTCACCAGAAAACTGCCGCCTGAGATGTCAAGACTTGAAGTTTCGCTGATGAAGTGGTTTGTGTTCTTTAGGTAATAGGGATAATTGGGGGGAATGTTTTTTATTGAGGAATTGATGAATTCTGATATATTATCTGTTGATGTGCTGCAACTGGATACTATCGGACGTCCCGGATTGCCTGCCTTGTGTATTTTGGGGAGCAAATAGAATCGACCGGGAACAGAATGGGCCGGTAACATTGCTTTTAACATTTTGCCGGTAATTTTCTCGTCCCGGCAGAGATTGTTTAGGGATACTTTTATGTCCTTTTCAAATTCGGGAGTCGGGTTTATTGGAAGTACTTTGTAGAATTTTGTGTCTGATAGTGGTCGTTCCCTTTCCTTTAAATAGTCCGACGTGTTTAGAATTACTATGCAGCCCCCTTTATCAGCTGGTTTGATAGTAATTCCAGTGTTTTTTCTTAGTTCATAGAGTGC
Organism: Rhipicephalus annulatus; assembly: GCA_013436015.1. Classification (NCBI taxonomy): domain Eukaryota; kingdom Metazoa; phylum Arthropoda; class Arachnida; order Ixodida; family Ixodidae; genus Rhipicephalus; species Rhipicephalus annulatus. The sequence continues at coordinate 788,010 of WOVY01012538.1, forward strand.
CCTTCGTTCTGACTTTGATATGTTGATATATATATATATATATATATATATATACATATATACCCACTTTTCTTCATATTTACAATTCAGTTTGGTCTAATATCTTCCCCTATACTTTCCTTGGCATTATTGCCTGTTAGATCTCACACACACGCATATATATATATATATATATATATATATATATATATATATATATATATATATATATATATATATATATATATATATATATATATATATATATGGCACAACGGGAGCGTTGTCAACAAGGATAAATATATTTATTTCCTAACAGTTTCGGGAGGGGACCTCCCTTCATCAGGGGATGAGTTATAACTCATCCCCTGATGAAGAGAGGTCCCCTCCCGAAACTGTTGAGAAATAAATATATTTATCCTTGTTGACAACGCTCCCGTTGTGCCATATCCCATACCTTCACGAAGACTAACTGGCCCATTGAATTATTACTCCCACTATATATATATATATAAGGAAAAAAATTTAAATGTAATACAGGACCCAGACGTAGCAGTTGCGGAAAAACTGACCTTTCGGTCACCGACGAAGCCCTGTCCTGCGGCGTAAATAATTTTTTCCTGGAACAATTTTTTTACGTGCAAACTTCTATTATATATACATGCGCGTAAGTGTGTGAACGAGTTCACCACCACTGTGATCATTAGTATTGTGGCAAGGAGAGCAAATAAGGGTTCAGGCTTACCTGAATACATTCTTTTGTTTGGTTCATCTCATCTCTGTAATAGCGCTGTTCAATGCAACTTGAGGCGGGATCAGTGCCATCGGCTGTGTGTTCTGACATACCAGACAAAACTAAGCTGAAAACCAGATTCCCTCCATTCTTATATAGCAGTGAAACACAAGTATTTCCAAACAAGTTATTTGGAAAAACGCTTCACAGAGAAAAAATAAAATACTAACAAGAATAAGCATGGGAAGCACCTTAGACGGTCGAGATGAAAATGAATAAATGCGAGAAAAATAAAAATAAGAGAACAGTGGCAAGAACTGTATTAGTTTATCTGGTAAACCAATATTATTTCAAAAAAAAAAGAAAAAAAGGGTACCGTTCGTTTCATGGCAGATTTGTCGTGGTGGGTGGCGCCAGGTGTTTGAGGAACAACTAAACAATCAATCAGTTCAGCTAGGCGTGCTCAGTATTGTTCTTTATGGACACTCTCCAATGATGTCCTTTTTGTTTGGCAGTGGGAGGTGGCTCGGCTGGGTCCGTGCTGGCGAACCGACTCTCAAAAGACCCGTCGACACGGGTGTTGCTCCTGGAGGCAGGTGGCCTGGAGGACACGGTGACCGACGTACCCCTCTTCACGACCATCAGTCAGTTTTCCGAAATAGACTGGGGGTTCTACACTGAGACGCAAGAGAACTGCGGCTTCGCCACTGTCAAACAGGTAGGAAAAACTTTCACCACTAACGAGCAGCTGCACAGTATAAAAGAAGACAGAAAAGTTCGTGGCTTCTAGACATATTATTCTTTGTTCATTCGCTGAAAGGCACAATATGATTGACAAATACATTCAAACACCCCGCCATCTTTGGTTTGCTTCATGCTTCAATGAATATTTTCCAGCAGAATACTTAAACGAAAAAGCTGTTAAAGCTCACTAGGACTTGTCTACGGGAAACGGGAACCATAATCGTCATGAACCGGCACGATCTTTCTGCATCCTCCTCTTCCTCGCTCACAGAACACACGTGCCGATTTATCAGGCGTGTCCTGTAGTAGCGCTGAAGTGTGATGGAGCGTGTAGTGACAGAGAAAGGAAAAATACAGAAAAAAGAGCGAGTCATAGAGAGAAAGAGGGAAAAAATGTTGCGATTTTCGTGAGGTGGGATTCGAACCAGCTTACTCTAGAAGCAAAGGCGAGTGTACCAACCACTGAGCTGTGCAGAGGCGCTAATGGAATACAGCATAACTTATTAATATATACTGTAGCAGGGTGGTGGCAAAGCGCAATAGTGTGAGGAGAGCACACAAAAAGATAAGGAGGAGAGATATCGGTAAAAAAAATCCAAAAAACCTGAGAAAGAGACAAACACAGAGAAAGGTATGCACAACATAAAATGAAGAGCGACTAGTAAACAGACACAGTGCTGAGATAGAAATATTTACTTATTATATTTCTTATGATATATGATTCCGCGCCCTGTAGTTTTGTTTCTGGAAATTTTCTTTCTTTCATCATATATATATATATATATTGTTGCACCTCCACCAAAATGTTGCGTGAAGGCACAAGGGAAACTAGGCGTTTTAAAATATATTTACACAGCGCCAACGCGCAAGCCAAGATGGCGAACAAGAGAGCGCGCGCACCCAAGTCACCTCGTCTTCCTCGGCGCCTATCTCACTGTTTAAGTGGGGCATTGTCTCGTAACAATATATATATATATATATATATATATATATATATATATATATATATATATATATATATATATTATATATATATATATATATATATATATATAAGAGAAAGAAGTGTATGCCTAAGGGCTCGTTTTCCCGTGTTATGACACAATAATAATGAGATCTAACAGACAGTAATGCCAAGGAATGTACAGGGAAAGTTATTAGAACCAATGGAATGTAAATAACAAGAAAGAAAAGTGGGTGAAAAAATAACCAGCCGTGAGTAGAAATCGAACCTGCGACCTTCGAATAACGCGTTCGATGCTCTAACCACGGAGCTATCACAGCGGCCTTCCCTCTATCCACTTTTTTGGGTTTATATGTGAATTTAGAAGTAGGAGTGTCAGTCAGCGCCATCTATAGGCCAAGCGGTGAGTGCGAAACACTGTTTTATGCACATGTGTGGCGTCACGTAGCGCGTGAGTTTATTACGAGCGGGCAGCTGATCAATTGTCCCTCGTATACAACCTAATGACACCAAGCCTGCCAGTACGAGACCCTCGTTATTGAATAAGGGAAACAAGTGTATGCCTAAGGACTCGTTTTTCCGTGTTTTGACCCAATATAATGAGATCTAACAGACAGTAATGCCAAGGAATGTATAGGGGAAGTTATTAGAACTAATGGAATGTAAATAAGAAGAAAGAAAAGCGGGTGAAAAATAACCAGCCGCGAGCAGGAATCGAACCTACTACCTTCGAATAACGCGTTCGAGGCTCTAACCACTGAGCTATCGCAGCGGCCTATATATATATATATATATATATATATATATATATATATATATATATATATATATATATATATATATCATTAAAAGTAGATGCGTTTTCACATAACAACTTGTTGATTCAGCCGACGTTTCGGCGCGAGCCCCGTCTTTTTCAAGGCACAATACCATCTACATATTTCCTGCCTTCTTATAGCTTCTCGAGAAAGGAGGGAAGGGGACGGAAGAAAAATAATAACATCAATAAAAAAAGAAAAGGAGAAAAAAGACATAGGAAGAAAAAAAGAAAAAATGGAGGAATAAACGTTAGAAAAAAAAGCAAGAGGGGCACGGCGGGATTAGGAAGGAACAGGAACTCAACAAAGGCGAACATAAACGAGCTGTGTCATCTTTGTCAACAATACCTCCCAAGCGCTAACTCTTCCCCCAAATGGACATTTTGACCATCATTTCTCTATTTCACCCTCCGGTGCAATCCGCTGGCAACTTGACCTGTTTTGAAGTTTACCACAAATCGGTTGGGAGAGCTTAAGCGCTTCAAGTGCACGTTCGTGGCATCGCAAAATATGAAAGAGCCGGTGATTGTGGCGCCGCTATCAATATTCATTATATGCATTGGCTCCTGTCAGTTAAGAAAAAGTAGAAAAAAGGCAAAGAAAATGAAAAAAAAAGAAAGAGGTAAAGGAGAAAAGACAGAAAAAAAAGTGGAACTTGTATGATATCCGGAACCACTTATATGTGCGTTCCCACTGTGCTTGAAGTAGCAAACCATTTCGTTAATGTCACATTATACGCTAAAAGCTTTGTTAGAGAGTAATATTATTGTTATAATAGAAGGCTTGGGGCACAGTACTGATTAAAGAGGGGCGTTTGCATCTTTTATTGATCGTAACGCTGACAGAGTGCGTGGGTGTCCATTTATTCCGTTTTTTATCTTGTTGAATTTGTAGACAAAGTAAGATTCCCGTTGTTCCCGCTCTCTGATTGTTGTAAAATTGCTTATTGCATCAAAGCTGTAGTCTTTTAATGTACTGTGTTTTGAAAGTGGAAGGCCTGGCAGGGAACGTACATGTGCCCGATGGTTGTTGAATTTTATTCTAAACGGTGTGTCTGTCTGCCCCACGTATTGCATGTTACACACCCTACATTCCAGAAGGTATATGACGTTATATGAGTCACAGTCCAGTGCCCCTCTAATCCTGTGCCTAAAATTCGAGTGGGTGCTTTCCGCCACTGTCAATGTCTGCATGTGTTTGCATACCTTGCATCTGCCTTTTCCGCAAGGGCGACACCCTGTTTGAGGTTTCACGCCTATTTTTGAATTTATCAAATGATCCCTTATATTTTTCGGCCAACTGTATACCACACAAGGAGGGGAAGTGAAAATTTTGGATACTCGCACGATCTGTTCCAATTCGTTTGTGTTTTCTTAGGAACTTGTTTATGTTAAGTGGGTTGCTCATGAAACTTAGTAGCAAATTTTGTCACGGTGCTCGTCGGCATCTTTTTGGTGGTGTAGTAGAGCCTGGCGGTCCAGATTTACCGCTTTTTTGATGGCGTCATCAATGATAGCTGACGGGTATTCTAGATGAAGGAGTACTTCGCACATATGTGTGTTGTTTTTGTGGAAGTCCTCGATGCGGGAGCAGATTCGTCAGAATCTGTGTGCTTAGGAGCACACAGATTCTAGCAGCGAATGTACTGCGGTAGGTCGTTGAGCTCTTGGTTTAGCATGGTAGTTTTTTGTTTTTTCAAAGATTTGCTCAGCAGCTCCCATTCTGTTGCGGAAGCTTTCTATCTTTTTATCGTGGCTTGCGCTGAAATTAAGAAGCTTGTCTTGTGTATTTGATGTGCTGAACGGATTTTTGATGCTAGTCACCGTATGTTTTAATTCTGTAAGGTCATCAACCTTGGCTGGTAAGCGTGCCAAGCCTTTGCTCATTTCGCAAGTTGTTGGCTTAGGGCTTCCGTTAAAGCTGATTGACCAGCGTTATTATTTATCTGGCTGTTCTGAGATCAAGGTACATGGCAGGTCTGACATTTCAACGCCTTCCTTGCCTTTTTGTTTTTCTGTTCATTGGTGCGCTCACTTATACCAATACATTCTCTGATGTGCTAGCATTGTCTACATTCTGCGCATGTCATGAGTGACTCATGACATTCTAATCCTCAAAGAAGTACTCTTTACAAGTCTCACACATGTTGCTCATTCTAGCGCTTTCCTAGACACATATAACAAGATTCGAGGGCAGCAGTAGCAGCTACGGCAGCTACAAAACACTAATAACGGGCAAAGAACGGTAACGAACCTGCGCAGTGGCAAGAAGATAAGATGGTGCTCCGATGAACCATCTGCTGCCAGTGCGGCTCAAAGTGTGGTTGTGTGCCAATGCGTCCACATGTATAGAAGGGGAGAGGGCCACGCTTCACCAGCTGGTTTGTGTCACGTGTCAGGGCTGGGAAGCGTTGATAAATGAATGAAACCAAGCTGATAATTAAGACATGGAAGAAACAGAGATGAGAGGAACGAAGGGAGAAGTAGAGGAAAATAGCAAGATAAAAGTAGCAAATCTGAACAAAACGGCAAATGCTAGGTCTACAACGCTGTTCACCAGCTCTTCTGTTTGTTTATTTATGATTGCGCCCCCTGCAAAAGCTACGTATACTTGTATCCAGGCTTAACATTAAAATCATGCTTAATTGCCTAATGTATTCTGTTATTGGAAGCGGCCCGCATATAGGCACACACACGCGCATATATATATATATATATATATATATATATATATATATATATATATATATATATATATATATATATATATACATACATACATACATACATATATTTATTGGAATTGGAGCGAACATGTGCGCACAAGTTGAGGAAACTGTGAGAAAACTTTAGCTTTGCTGGCACTCGCCCACAAAAGGGGATAGGCCAAGAACCGGGCGACATGATCATCGAGTGAGTTAGATACGAGTCAGGCATTCAGGTAGTCTCGTAGCCGGTAATAATAATAACAATAGACTAACATGGTAACCTTTTTGTTGCCAGTTAGTTAAGAGTCAGGCATTCAGGTAGTCTCGTAGCCGGTAATAATAATAACAATAGACTAACAAGGTAACCTTTTTGTTGCCATTATGTACGCACATGCGGCAGAGCAAACCTCCCTGTGGCTATAACCTAATGTAATCCCTCCGGAGGATAAAGTTACTGCCACGTTTATTTTTAACCCTAGCTTCTCAATTGGTTCGACCAAGTATATTTTCCTTCGATAAGAATATCGGTGACAGGATAAAAAGAAATGATCTATTGATTCTGATTCCTTGCGAAGAGACATAACAGAGATGCTGTGAGTCCAGCTTTATGTGGGTAATAATTCAGGTGCCATATTCTGCATCGTAATCTGGTGATTGTAATTTCTTACTGCCGAGATACACACCACTGTTTGGTCCAGCGAAATCTTAGATGTACGAAGTCTCGGACTTTATCCAATAAACATTTTTCTATTTCCTTGTGCAAACAAGCACTTCTATATCTGATTACTGTTACATAGGCCAAATCAGGTAAAATAGGTAAGAGTGGTCCGCTTAAAGATGCTTTGGGTAATGAGTCTGCCATCTCATTTGGATAAATGACACAGTGGCCAGGTACCCATAGAAAGTAGAATTTTTTAAGGTTTTGCTGGTAATAAACTACTAATCATACTCGATAAGGTCAAGTTTCTTGCTGTAGATAGTGCAGTGCATACTGAGAGAGAATCAGTATGTCTGCTTCTGACTCGCTTGCAGGAAGTTTACGAAGTGCTAGAACTATAGCAAATAATTCAGCGATGAATATCGGCGTGTAATAAGGTAATTGAACTGAAAAAGACCAGTCGAGAGAAGTACAGAAGATGCCTACTCCAGCATTTTCGTTTATTACGGATGCGTCCGTCGCAATAACGTTGTTTATGGATAGATGAGTCAAGTACTCTTGTAACTGATTATTTAAATATTGAAGGGGCAGTTGTTTCGCAATAGAAGGGAAGATATCATCAAATTTAATTTCAAGTTTTGAATTCGGCATCTTCGTTAAGGCATTCTGATAAATGTTTACATTCAGAGGTTCTAGCAGCGTTTGGACGAACCTAATCAGAGGGGAGTGTAGTCTAGCACATTGTGTTCTGAAGAATGCGGTTGGTTTCTAAATAAAAACGTAGGACACTCCTCTCAGAGGCGAATCGTACATTTTTAAGGAAGTTTGAACTGTAAGTATTTTAAACTGAGTTAACAAAGGTGGAAGACGTGCTTCCATATACAAACATTATTCACCACAAAATTGGAAGTCCTAGACACAAGCGCAAAGTTTCTCCTTCTAATAATATTAACTTTCTCATCTTGTATACCGCGCTGCCAGAAAATAATATGCACCCGAATTCCATAGTAGGCCGCACATACATTTTGTAAATCATAATCAATGAACTCCTTTGCAATCCTGTTTTTCTGTTTCCCAATTTTCCTAACTACCCTAAGGCACGTGACGTTTCACAGCCAACCTCGTCTATATGGCGTTCCCAAACCTTACAGAAATCCCAGAGAACTTGTTCCTTTTTTAAACCAGAAACCCGAGCGTGTGACGCATGCGGGCTGGGTATGGCCGGGTGCTCGTGCTACCTCGGTCTCTGTGCGGCACGGTAAAGTGCGCTCAATTAGAATGCAGAACTTTTGCGCTCCTCAGATTAGCGATTCCCATACACTTCATTCGTCTACCGAAAAGGAATAATAAATGGCAAGAACAATGGGCACGAAAATTCAACTTGGCGTATCGGAATAAGGATTGGGGGTGGTGTCGAGTTTTAGCGAATAGAATACTAATGTGACGATTAGCTCAAGGTGTTCAGCTGAAGAATACATTGCGTAAAAGAAACTGTACTGCAATAAGTCGTTTAGAGGACTCGGTAAAATCACACCATTGAAACTCAAAAAAAAAAAACTTCTACTAACGCCCTTACAAGCTCAGTCGGTTGTGTCCATGTAGATGGAGAAACAATGTACTAATTATCAAAAGTGGCGTCTCTTTTTGCGTTTGACGTATCATTCGTTATGGCCATTCTATGCGACTCATTATCAAAAAATTACTGATGATTTCATTGTTGTACGAGATTTTCCAGTATTTCACAGGCTTGCAACAGCAAAGTATGCTGAAATAACACGGCCAGTGGTAGTGCGGAAAAGGCCCAAAACTTCGTTATTCACATTCACTGTGAATACATTTACAGAAAGTTTGTGTTTTCTTATCGTACAAAGTCCTAAGTAAAGATCAAAGCGCTTGGCCCTGTATAAAATTGCTTAGAGTAAAATCCAAGAAGTAAAAACAAGTAGCTCGCTAAACCGCACATTTTCCCCTCATAGAGGGTGGGAATTGAGCCCAATTGTGCTACAGCTGTGAAAAGGGCCATACTTTTCCCTTAAAGCAGAGTTTATTTCGCAAGCTCCATAATCTGTGAACGTGATAGGTCATTTCCATTGGTCGTGCGCTGCTGTACTATACTTTGCAGCTTTCCTGTCTTTCACCGTGACTCTAAATAAAAAACAAGTAAAAATAACCTCCCGAGTTCTTGTAGAATGCTGCGATTATAAAATTATAAATATTTGCTACAACATGTGACTTACTAATACACATTATCTTCCAGAGTGCACGCGGCATTATTTGTACGAAAGAAGTTGAAAGCGATTTTGCGTGGTTGACGGTGCAAGCGTTGTGACCTTTCAAGTGCAATTATTCTCGACCATCACGAGTATTGAGAAATTACCTTTATTTGCTGAGAAGTTTGAGGACTCTTCTATTCACTCTGAAGAATACAACATTCGCAGGGGACGAGGTATTATGACGTCATGTGAAACTCCTTCTTTCGCAATAGCTACTATGATTATGCGTGAGAGTACATTTAATTAGGGGGTCCGGCAATTGCTCCATGGAGAGTAAACAAAAGAAATGAAATGACCCTGGATGGAGGTGACAGAGACGTAGGGTAAAGTGACTGAAGCTTCGAGTTGCCACCTTACGCACCACTCTCTGAATGGGCTTTTTAAGAGGAAATGGGAATGAAACTGTTTATAAGTATGTATATATATATGCGTGTGGTTGTGCTCGCTCGCATTGTGCCTTCCACTTCTTTTAGTGAACGCGCAAATCTTCCTTATCGAAATTCTTATTGCAGAGAGACTTGTGGATTCAGGGCAAGGTGTTGGGAGGCGGCAGCGTGCTTAACTATATGATCTACAACCGGGGCAACCGACGTGACTACGACAACTGGGCCAAAGGAGGCGCCACGGGATGGTCCTACGACGAAGTGCTGCCGTACTTCAAGAAGTCGGAGGACAACACCAACAGAAGTCTGGCTGAAGAAGGTGCTCACAGTAAATTTCTTTTATTGGAGTACTTGTGGCACCCCCTCCATACCCAACTCCGTGGGCTCTGTTCGTGCTTTTATGTTCGCCATTCTGTCAGTTACTGAGTGATCTTGCAACCATACCGTGACAGTGAACTGTAGACGATGGGCCCTTGCGCATTGGTTTTCTGTTGGTTTTCTGATAAAGCAGCGTAGTGAGGTGCAGGGCCACGAAATGTGAGACTACCACTAGCTGCATCACTGAATGACCACGACGATGAATGGCTGCTATCATTGAGCCCTTTATAAGGGGGTGTTGACATGGGCGCAACTATAGACTCGACTGATCTAAAAACAAAAAAGCGAAAAATTTTACCACTTTTTTGAAGCTCGCCTAATGAATTATCTGTCGACTTCGATTAAATCTATTTTCTTAATAAAAAAGCAAAAACGCTAATTCACAGCCCAGTTCATTGACTTTAACTGCAATATGTCGTTATTTTACAAATTATTCATAAGATAGCGTTAGAGCCCATTTCGTAAAATTCCGGCATCGGTGTCGACTTGAGTATTGCTGCGAGCGAAAAATCATCATCTAGTCCGTGACCGAAAAATCGAGAAAGATGCAAATAAAATAAAAGTATATAATTACAATTTTGAAGTCCCAAGCCAGGCCGCTTGCATGGCAAGCAGGTGTCTACCACATAGCCAAGCATCTGCTTGAAAATACAGTGAAAATAACTTCCTATTTAAACACACGCTGCCAGTAAGGGGGCGTCACATCACAACATGTAATATCGCCAAAATATTGCGTGGTACAAGCGATGGGGCGTCTGATGACGAGAATATCTGAACAAGTACATGGCTTAATGCCGTGGACCCATTACAAAGGCCACATACATTACTACGCTTATTTTCTTCAAACAACGTCGTGGGTGCATGAAAAGTTGAAAACATTTCACGATTGCCCGGAGTTTAAAGCATGCTACCCATTACACAAAATGCAGCTATATGCGAAAGGATCACTCGCACAAGTCAGTTTCAGCTTTATTAATTACATTGTGGTAACCCAACGCTTCAATATCTCGCGTAACGTCATACAACAATAATTATTCTCTAAGTGGTTGCAGTATGCAGTAGGGACTGGATATTGCTGTTGCGGTCAGTTCCTAGAGGTAAAGCTCACGGGTTCTTCAATTTTTTCTATTTAACGCAACACCATTAAAGGGTTCGTTTCACAGATTTTCCGGCACTGGCGTCGGCGTCTTTCGTTGTGAGCAAAAAATCATAATCTTGTTAGTGACTGCAGAGGAACCCAAAACTGGAGATATACACAAACAAGGTAAAGAACAAAATTTTTCATGTCCCAGTAAAGACTGAACCCAGGCCGTCTGCGTGGCAAACAGGTGTTCTGCCATACAACCACGCGTACACTTGAAAATACAGTGAAAATAACTTCGTCTGCTTAGATGTGCGTTGCAAATGACTTGCTTAAGAAACACATACATGGTTCACAAGATGTATTATTGCACTAATACTGCATGGCTCAAACATACATTACCATAGAGTATGAGAACGTTTGGTTATCGTAAAGACTTCGTGTTTCAAAGCTAATCTTTCATTACAACAAGCAGAGACGTTACAGCACCAATTCCCTTAGTAGTATGCAGAGGTTGCATAGCAAGATTGGAAACATCTTATCCGAAAGCTTCAGTCACACAAAAGAATACCAAACTTGTTAAATACATTGTAGTCCTCTAGAGTTTAAACTTCTGTAGCTACATCGTACAATAAAAAGTACGAACTAAGTAGTTCAAGTACGTACTTGGGACAGAATATTGCTATCGCGTTCAACTCTTACATGTGAAGCGCAAGATTCCCCCAATTTCAGTAGTTTCTATCTGGGTACTGCCACCAAAACCCGAACTATCTCTAAATTAGTTCTATCAGGGGCGTTTCCAGCTGTACATTGTTGGCGCTAAAGCCCAAACGTACAACTGTGTGGATATATTTAGATACAACAAGAACATCAATATATTCGCACAATGCAAGACAATGAGTTGTCACGGCGTAACTACGAAAGGAAGAGATATGAGCAGGAAAGAGTGCTGCCTTCAACTCACTTGAAGTCAATGGCGGATCCAAAGGGGGGGAGGGGTAATCGCCTCCCACCCCCAAGTCTCTGTTAGCACCTCCCCCCGCTAATTTCAGTCCTTGTAGTCAATCTTTTATCGCCAGTTAGGACAAGCGAGTGGAACTACTATGAAGAGGATTTCCGGCTAGTAAAAACAAATAGTCATGACCACGCCTTCCTCTCCAATGTTACTTAAGGTGACCCCACCCTTAAAATAGTTAGTGGCTGGATCTACCACCGGTTAAAGTCAGTGCTCTTTCCAAGTAACCAACTATCCCGAGCATCTGTCTTACAAAATGAAAACATGCTCCATCGTTTCCTTGTCTTGCCCACAACATATGTAGTGTTCACCTTCTTTCTGGATCTTGCTTTATAACATCGCCTTCTAAGACAACATGATCTCGCTTCAAACAATAAATTGCTTCTCATTTTATTATAACGAAGTGCCTCGCTTCATTTGTGCCCTTTTGGTTCATCTGAGTAAGTTTTTCTCCATCGCTGGAAGTGAATCCTCTTTGCTTCTCTGACTTTCCATGTCACGCACTTAGCTACTCTGTCACCTACAGCCGTATATCATGGGGTGAAGCTTCACGTTTTTTCATTCCATGTGTGTCAACGCTCTTCCTCTTGAAAAAGAAAAGCACCTCTGCTCTCTTTCATATTAATTAGCTTCTCTTTGAACCATATTCTACTCCGAGCTTCCCACGCATCAAAACTAGTCCATCGCACATCACCCTTCCTCAACGGTCGTGTTCCCGTAGGCGCCCAACGGGAGGCGTCCCACAGTCCTCTCCATCGCTTACATCCCTAATTGCACTGTTAAACTTACGCACGCCAGTGCACTCTGAAATGAAAGGCCTAAAACCATTAGACCTTTCAACAAACCCAAAACGCATCGTATTTATTTTATTGTCTCCATGCTGTGTGCTTCTTTATGCCCCTAAGCCTTTATACCTGTATCTTCAGGTATTGTTTTTCATATTTACTCCGAGGTACTTGTGTTCACTTCCCTTCAATATTTCTTGGTATTTGTATTGACACCATTTGATCATGACAGCGCATCACTGATGGCGCCTAGCGGGAAGAATACAGTGAATACCTCCTGCATATTGTATTTTCAACGTATGGCACACCTGACAAATTATTCTAGTTAAGTCAGCGCTTTGGGTTTTTATAAAGGTAATAATGTGAATTTCTGCAGTGAAATATACCATGATTGAAATGTCTCAATATGAAGTCAAAGGCAGAGGTAATATTCGTTACTTTTCATTCGGTAATGACAATGAAAGCGCATTAACTTTGTTGTGGGTAATGCATGGTGCAACGGGCTCCTTTACAGTCAGCGTAACGAGTAACATATTTAGCTACTCTTTTTATGGTCTCCTACACAACACTGCTGACTACTCAATTGACAGAGAGGCCTAGTTTAACATTTCGAGGTATTCTTCGTTTTTGCAGGCTACCACGGCTACGGCGGGGAGCTCACCGTCAGTTCGACAAAGTTTCAGACGCCAGCGCTGCACGCTTTCCTCAAAGCTGGCAAGGAGCTTGGCTACGAGGTCAACGACCACAACGGAGCTCGACAAACAGGTGAGCTACGAAAAAGTAAACAAAGCTTTAATATTGTTTACTTCATATTGACCTTCTTTTTGCAATGCAAGGTGCTGAAGGGAAGTTTTATAGTGACCCCGAAGCGTGTCCAGAAACAAAATAAATTAATCAAAAAGACTCCTTTGAACGTTGCTACTGAGTAGGCTTCAGTGAGGCTAATGAATCATTGAGGGCTGCAATCGCGCGCATATGTTGCTATCAAGGGTATTATTACCCCCACCCCTTTTTTTGTTACATTGGTGCAAAGGTTGTGTAAACCATGCACACTCTACTTGGGCCATACTTGGTTGTCGATTAACTAAGTAACTAGGAGGAAGAGGAAGAAAATAAAGGGGAAGAACAGGGAGTTCATTTAGTTCTCAGGCCGGCTGGATACCCTGTACTTGGTGGGGAATGGAGCAAGAGGACCAAAAGATGGCAAAATTAGGTGTTAATAACTATGATTCTAGTTGCGAGAAGTCCAAAAGATCATAACGTCACGACGTCGAGCACTGATCTGCAGCTTTTATATTTCATTGTGACGACAGTCAAGAGCACGAAGTAGGCTTGCGTAGTGCTCTTCCATCCATCACATTAAAATCATGAGCGCTACTCTAGGCATAAACGAGAGACGTTGATAATTTCTGCCTTCTATAGTGGACATTAACACGCCATCGAGCGAATGAAAAATGTGCTTGGGTAGCGATTGAAGTAGTTCTAACTCCTGTACTAAATGCAGCTAAATGCAAGTGCGTAGCACGGGCACCTAGCTATTAGATAGTTATAGTTTATCGTTAGCGTGATAGCAGGGGTGAAGAGAATGGTGTTACCGTGCAGCAAGCGTTTTGTTGCGAACAACGTCTTATAGTTAAGAGGGACGGTGTTTACGTGGCTTACGTGCCCCAGCTTAAGGCCCCTCTTGGAATGGCGGCGCCACCTATTGGAGGGTCGATAAGTTAAGGAACAGTGAAAAAGAAAAGAAAACGAGAATGCTTAGGCGTGTAACCGCGTGAAGCATTAATACAAGTTTATTTTAGTAATAATAAAAGTAAAAAAGTATTGACGACGCACAAAACTGCGAAAACCTATCTGCTGCCGATTTGTTAACATCGATCTTCTAGTTAGCCTAAACACGTTCGAAATGGGAAGCTATCTTATAAATTACGCTAGCTTATTCGTAATACTCGGTCATGAAAGTTAGCAGAGGGTAAGCGAGGCAATTTTAAACAGTAGTTTCCGGCGAATGGAGTGAATCTTTTAAAAACTACGCAAGAGCCAATACGAAGAGGGCTTTTGAAAGCGCCCTCATGTTTATGTACACTACGTACACCACGCGAACGCAGTAACGTTAAATCTGAAAAATAGCGCGCGTATGGTAAGTGGTACCAGTAACGCATGCGCACTTCGATCCTGGTATCCCGCTGCGCACTTCGATCTCGCTGACCATCTAAGCCCGGTAATTTATACCTGCCTATTATCTCCTTTGGCTTAGCTCGCACTCCTCCTCGTGAAACATCCATGACGCCAATAGAACCTTGTTAGGAGCAGATCCACAAACTCGGTGTGTACCATGTGCGTTGCCTTATGCCGCGCTTCACGGACTTCCTGCTTTTTATGGCATCAGTTGAGATACGTTTTGTATGTAACGAGTTTCCTCAGGTAGATTTTCCGTTCACGGAGCCGGTGGGAGGAACACTTTGCGAGGCAGTAGCGCCCTCTCTTGCAGGGTGCTAGCATTAGGCGCGTGTGTTCAAAAATCGCCCCCTCCCGCCCCCCATTTTTTTATTCAATGATTACCCCGCTGAGCCTGAACGCACTGCAAACCTCGGAGGTGGTTAGGATGTGATAAAAAACAATTCTTCATTCATTCAGCACACTTGTTACACTTGTTTGGTGATTCCATTAGCTGAGAGAACGAACAAACAAAAGTGAATTGGCATACCACCTCGATCTGGTACGATATTCTAAAATCTTGAAACAATGGCCATTCCGCGAAAAGACATATGAAGAGTGTACAGGCACATTTCTTTTCGAACGACGGTTTTATTATTAAATATTTCGTATACAATCAATAACCACAGTTTCGCTCAACGCCATGAAAGTAATTTCCATCCTAGTCAATACTTATTATTGATACAACGATCATTTATTAAGTAACTGCTTAGGACAAAGCTTACGACGCTGTTCTAGATTTTTTGAAGTTTTTACCTAAAGTAATTTACCAAGGGTCCAACACGGTGCAACCACAATCATGCATAGGATCATTATTTGCTACACAAGTCATTAATTTCAACCATGCCGAAGCATTTGTCTCAGGATTCGCTGTGTAACCTTGGTGGCCTTCGCAACCACTGAAATAACATGAGTATTTCATGAGTATTCGGCTAATAAGTGCACCTAGGTATTTATACTGTGTGTTTTGTAATACGACAATATTGCTGAGAGCGTACTCTCAGGTTAACCTGTTTCTTTTTTTATGCGTGAGTGTAACATTAACGCCTTTTTTTGAACTTGAAGTCGCACTTACTATCTTTAGCATTATTCGTCAACACCTGACACGTTCATTTGTAGCAAATCGGCATACATTCAGTTTCAATTCATCTGTACAAAACTCAGTCATGTACAAACAAACGTATATTATAGTCAATTCGTGAGCAAATGTCAATAATACATATTAAAAATAAAAGTGGCCAGACGACTGAGCCCTGTGACACCTCTGATGTCATGTGCACAAAAATTTATTTCTCACTATTGAATACCGCGCTGAGTCCATGGTTTTAAAGACAACTTTTTATTCATACTACACTCGTGCAGGCACTGCTTAGCACTGCAAGTTTACCTAAGAGAAAAGATTATGAAACGGTGTCAAAAACATTTCCGAAGTACAGGAAAAGACAACGTCTTTGTCCGGCGTTTTCTATGTTGCATATTAAGTTTTGATAATTATTATTCAAATAATTGTGTTCTGCTAGATAAATCTTCAGAAACCCATGTTTTTCAGAGACCAGCGAGATGTTGTCTGACAAGTGTATTACTTGAGTTCATTCAGGCAATTTAAAAACCTTTAAGCAAACTTAACTGTGATCTACAGTCTACTTCAAAAATGTTGCTTTCATTTACTATATTTCAGACCTTTGCCCTGCATATAAACTCAATTTTAAGCATTGCTAGCATTATTTTTAGTCTGTGTTGAGTGCTTGAATACAAAAGTGATGGTCCGCCC
Organism: Rhipicephalus annulatus; assembly: GCA_013436015.1. Lineage (NCBI taxonomy): Eukaryota > Metazoa > Arthropoda > Arachnida > Ixodida > Ixodidae > Rhipicephalus > Rhipicephalus annulatus. Next base: position 804,516 of record WOVY01012538.1, read on the forward strand.
CGCTCTCACGGTGCTCGACAGCTGACTCGACAATCAATCAATCAATCAATCAATCAATCAATCAATCAATCAATCAATCAGTTTATTCCAGTTTTTACAGCAAAAAAAACTGACGATGGCAAGAAAAAGCAGTCATTAACGACTGCTTGACGAGCCTCGCCACCCCTACATGTCAGCATACGCAACACTGTGAAATTTTAAGAAAAAACTATTGTCACTGTTTGGAGGAAACAAAAAAATTGCCCGCAGCTTCCCTCGGGGGAACACTGAGGAGGATGCGGAGCATATAATTGGTTAAAAGGTGTTAAAGTGCGACTTACTTGGGTCGATGGCTAAATTGGTTAACGTGGTTGTGAAATGGGGTGTTAAATTGCGACTTACTTGGGTCAATGGCTAAATTGGTTAACGTGGTTGTAGGAGGGGGTGTTAAATGAGTGAACACGTACACACGTATGCGAAAGGGCGGCGCTGGTCGAAGGGACGTCGATCATTGTGTTTGTGGATTCGTTGGAATTCATTTCACTGCGACCTTGGACGTCGACGCGCAGTACAAACCAACCGACGAGCGGCAACTGAGCGAGCGAGCGCCGACCTTGAGTATATATACAGCGCGACGGCGCATGCACTGTCAGCTGTCGAATGTTCGAGAAGGGGGAGAAGCGCAACGGCGCATGCGCGCGCGTCAGCTGCCGATGTTCTCGAAGCGCGACGGCGCATGCGCGCGCGTCAGCTGCCGATGTTCTCGAAGCGTGACGGCGCATGCGCGCTACATTATACAGCTAGCGAATGTTCGTGAAGAGGAGAAGCGCACGCGGTGTGTAGAGGAGGAAGGGTGCACAGATGGTGGAGGAGTGAAGCGCGCGCAGTGTGTAGAGGAGGAAGGGATACACAGATGGTGGAAGAAGGAGGAGGAAGCTTGCGGACGGCGCCGCACTACAAGCCTCGAGTATTAGATGCTCCGCATCTAAAACAGCACGAATAACTGCAGGCATTTGAAACATTTGTTCACAACCAATATGTACACATCAGAAACAGTTGTTCACACAAGCATATCACGAAATACGAGTTAAGTTTAGGCTTTGATTCCTGCCACCACGGTTTCATTTAAATGTAGGTTCAATGCTGGAGGCTCGTGTACTGTGCGATGTGAGTGCATTAAAAATACGAGATGGTCAAAACTTTCGGAGGCTTTCATTATGGTGGGTCTCATATCCATATCAAGGGTCTGGCTCGATAGAACTCAAGATATTGTTATGCGAGCTGGATCACATCACATGACATCTTTAAATAGACTGGGCCTCTAGTGTGCTTTAGCGCATTGGAGGCCCAGTCTATGTAAGGTTGTTATTATAGATGTTTCTCTAGTATGTTGTAGCCCTAAGGTACATATATCCAATGTGGCTTCGTGGGTGTAAAACTTCTTTGTGCACAAATAATTATTCACAAAGAAAATTCTCTGTATAACTCTTCCTCAGCAGAGGTCAGGCAGCGCAAAACGAAAGATGAAACCAAAGGGTAAATGATTGGTGTAGGAATGTGCGTGATATTGCATGGAGTTAATTTGAATGTACTTTGACAGTTTCCTTCCAGGATATTGCAAAAGAGTACTGCATTGCAGTAAAAGAGTAAAAGAATGATAAATAGCTTCCTGATGAAGTAGTTTGTATTGCAGGCGCTGGAGGAAAACTGATTATTTTCTTCTCGATGTGCATTCGCAGGAAGACTGCACGTATGTGCTAAAAAGAAAGCCTCTGTTTTCAAAGACGCAGAGTATTAACGCATACGGGCTAAAATTACTGTACAGGTTGGCCTCTGAAGTCTTTGATAACTCAGGAACAACTCTGGGAAATTACTGCAAAGTGCACGGCGTGCATCACTGACGTGAAGATTTGTGGCGTCTGTGCGTGCACTCTGGGGGCCAGAAGGCAGTAGCACGAATATCTGTGAATATGCTCTAAATGAAACACGTCCGTCTCACGTACACAAGGCTATCACGCACACAACGTACGCAGTATTAAAACCCGCTCATCAACACGTATGAAAACAAATTTGAAGCATAATAATCCAGCTTGCTATACCGGGTGTTCAAAGCTAGGCTTTATGATTTTCTGAAAGTTCAGCACTGGGAAGAACATAACAACCATGCCCCTTTGTAGATAACTAATGCATCAAAGGGTACACAAAGTGAGATATTAAGTTTGGCTGTCAGTGATTTTTTAAAAATGTTTATAATGAAGTTTTCAGTGACTGGAGCAAGTCTGCATATTGGTATTGACAAGTTGGAGGCAGTCGCATATCTGCACAGTTACAATTGGAAGAATTATTCTAGTATGTCTGTCCTCCGAGATATCCCGTGGCAAAGTTTTATTGCAGTTTGCATGATTACGCGTGCAAGACACTCAGCACTGGCGCAAAGCTTCTACCCGATGGAAAGCGCGCAGTTGCGTACGTTGTTTAACCTGACAAAGTATGGAAGGCATATGCAGAGATGATAACTGCTGCCCTTTTACTACCGACTCGCGAGGATGATAATGTGTGAGTTTTTATGGCACAAGAGCCATTCTTGGCCAAAAAGCGCCAAGAACATTAATAAACAAAGAGCAGTGGACCAAATCGCGATAAGAAGCTATGACTGTTTGTAATATTGGGGAGGAACATTGCACCCATATTCACCATCTTGCATGCATAATCATGCAAACCACAATTAAACTTTGCCGCAGAATATCTAGGAGCACAGACATGCTTGAATAATTCTTCCAAGAGTAACTGGGGATAAATACGGCTGCCTCCAATTTTTTAATATGAATATGTATGCTTGCTGCAGTAACTGAAAACTTAATTGTTACCTCTTAGGTAGTTGAAACACTGCCAGATGCATTTGTTGTCTACCTTTGTCTGACTGGACATATAGGTTGTGTCCAAAGGTGTTTTCAAAGTTATTCCCAGAGCTGAATAAAAAAACAACAACCTGAAAGCCTCACTTTGAACACCCGATATAAAATAGCATGCAGTCTTAGTGCTGTGCTTGTAAAAGTCATTATATATAAGAAATGAAAAAAAGGTGCCATGGGAATCCAAGAATAAACACGAATAAAACAAAAGAACAGTCATACATATGTCAAGAGTCCTCGTTAACGGAATTAAAGAATGCAGAGTGAACACCTCAAAAAGGCGTTCTTTCAAAACAAAAGGGTTCTGAAATATCCACACAGCTTTTCTCAAATTGTCAACTCGTTGGTATCCCAGTTTCAAGACATAGCTAGCAGTTGCCCGCACTTGAAGTAAACGTCCCAGTTTGACATTATTAAGTGTGCCACTGCAGTAAGCCGCCACTGCAGTAAGCCGTTTTATTTATTTGTTTAATACTGAAGGTAACGCTTTCATAACAATGCACTGTATCCATAGGTCGGTGGACTCATTCATGAGTCGACTCATTCAGACTCTGATCTAGTCTTGAGCCTGAGTTTCAGTGAATCCGGGTGAGTGTTATTTTGCCGAGTTTGAGTCCAACTGAGTACGATTCAGGAAAATGTTTGTAAGTGATAGTCCGGCTCAAGAAAAGTTTAGTGAGTCGGAGTCCGAGAGTTGAAAGCGCAAGATATAATTCTTGAGTGAGTCTGAGCTAACTTCGCTTTTTTTGCCGACTTAGAGTCCTATCTACTCATTTTCAGCAAATACAACCAGTCTTACCTGTGTTCATGTTTATACCCGTAGTATCGTTTATTGACAACTTCAATATTTGTTATTCAGATATGTTTATTACGTTACGAGTGCCACGAACCCACCCCCTGCCCCTACCCGCGCAAACAACTCCATGGAAACTCTCGATAAATATGGCTCTTGTTATCTCTTTCAAAAAAATTTCTTTACAAGTTGGCAACCACTCATAACTATATAATTTATCGAACGGTGCCATGAAGAGCACCGATTACGTGATATATAATAATGGTAAAGAGACTGACAGCAAAGTAAAAAAAGCTAATTCTGGGCTAAGGGGCCCACGACTCTGCTCACTTGAACTTACCCAGACCCACATCAAGTCATGAGTATTGAGTCTCACTGGCCACGGGTAAGTAACATTCAGGCGAGTGTGAGTGCGAGTGAGTGCGGTTGAACAGAATTTTGGTGAATGTGAGTCCGAGTGAAATCAGACTCAGGAAGGTTTTGGTGAGTCCAAAAGAGCTCCAAGCGGAAAACATATTTCGTGAGTTAACCTGAGCGCCCTCAGAAGTTTTGCCAACCTATGCCTACATCTGACAGTGATAAAGGTACAACCTGCTCATTTATTTCTCACGTTAGGCAATACGATGATTTGCCCCGGCCCTCGGATACTTGCAACATCTTTTGCCCTGATGTTCTTTCTTTATCATACTACATTGTTTTTCTTCTCAGGTTTCATGGCCAACCAGTTCACGGTTCGGGGCAAAGAGCGGTGGTCTACGGCAAAGGCCTTTGTGCTGCCCATCTATGGAAAGAAGGGGCGCAAGAATCTCCACGTTTCCATCTTCTCTAAGGCCACGAAGGTCAGTAATGCCGGTGCTGCATTCTAATAAGATAATTTTGACGACACAAGAAGATCTTTGAACGAAGACAGGTGATTTCCGAGGGCTTGCCGCGTTGTTTGACGGTATCTTAAAATATTACCAGCATATATTGAAGCCAAAAAGTGATAAAAATTTTAAAGGCGTTGTTTCAAGCGTATCCTAATAACGAAATCCAGAAAGAGAAAACGAATGAAAGAATGGTAGGGCGGTTAATTTTGCTACGTAAATTTTGCTTCCCGACGCCGGGGCAGAGGGCAATGAGGGGGCAGGGAGACAAGGAAACAAGGAAAAAGAGACACATCACACTATAAAGACATAATCCAGGATTTGACAGGTGGTTGCTTAGTGATGTTGCCTTCAAGTACTGTAATCAAGTTCAAGTGGCTCTCTGTGCTGATGTACTTTGAGATCATGCATACAATTTTTTTTTCGAGTAAAGGGCTGATCGTCCAGTATTTTTATGCATGCTCGAGGGTCTTGTGATATTGTTCATTTTGTGTAAATACTGTGAGCGCTGATTAGGAAGTTCATCATACTCGTCCTTGTATACTAGCGATCGTATAACCTTTAATTTACCCTGTGGGACTGCATTCAAATATAACCTTTCTGCAGTCACACCGCAAGTCGTCTCATTATTACAAGTGGTAAAGTGTGCTTTTTTAGTCATGTCCTGTTGCTCTGCCGGTCATCCCTGGAGCTATGGTCTGGTCGACGACTGTGCCCACTAGCAACGGCGATGGAGTAAAACAACAAGTTCACAGCCACTGCCACTTATACTCAGCCAGATGCTAACTACACCGTTTGTACATCCAACAAGACCCTCCGGTATTTTTCAGCCTTTGCGTAGATGATTTCAAAAAGTTGCTCAAGAATTAAGGCCGAACAAGTGTTTGTAATCATTAGGACGAGGCACGCAAACTGCGCCATGTTCCTTGTTATTTCAAGGAGGTCGCTAAACGTAGTTCTACAACCATGAAAGTTGATTTCTTGATTGAACATTCAAGGTGCAATTCAATCAGATTTTCGGCACGTCTTCAGAATGCCCTGAGGTAACGAAAGAGAAACTCTCCACCAGCATCCAACGACCAGACAAATGATATACATCGTATATAGAAGACATTGTAGCACTATGTCACCTTGCCCAAAATGACATGATGGAGGCCGATCGTATCCTTCACGTACTGAAAGACACCAATGCCGTGGCCTTCAATGTTCTCGTCATTTACAGTCGCAATATCGTTCAACACACTGTTGAACCTATAAAGAGCACGTGCCAACGCCTGATGCCCTCCTTCCTATGAGTCTTCCACAGACCTCTCACGACGCTCACTTTACCAGAGAACATGAGTTTCCAGCCTTTACTTGTACCATTGCACACACACACACACACACACACACACACACACACACACACACACACACACACACACACACACACACACACACACACACACACACACACACACACACACACACACACACACACACACACACACACACACACACACACACCACACACACACAAAACTTCACGGCTTCATTGCGACTGTCCGCTCTTGTATTCCTAATCTGCGTGACATTATCAAAGATGAACTGGCATCAATAACAGGCATCGCACGCGTCCCGTCTCCTGTGGTATTTCGTGTGCCTTTGTATGCAGAAGCCCCTGCACTAATTAAACCCGTGCGTGCGGACGTTGGATGCAGCCATTTGGCCTCGGTGGCAGCACAGGCACCTGCGCAACCACACTCTTTCACATCGCCTCCAGTGTGCCCCCTGTATTTAATGTGGCATACGGGACCATATATTCCATTCTTGTCCCAGTGGTCAGCAAGATGAGCGACGTGGGTATCACGCTAATGAATCGTCCCTAGAACCGATTTCTACGTCCCCACAGCGTCTTCCTCACGTCTCTTGTCCCAAGGCGTGCCCCGTACTTTCCGCTCAACTCACCGCCGCTCTCCGTCACCATTTCGGCATGCGTCCTCACTCTTGCGTAGAGTAAGAAATTTTGCTGGGAGAGTTGGTTCAGTGGGGCTTATAGTAGCGCGAACTAAGAAAAGACAGATCAGAGAAAAGAAGTAGAAGGCGGCAGAAAGATCTCAGCATCTGACCTTTCTTGTCCTTCCTACTTCGTTTCTCTGATTTGTCTTTTCTTAGTTTGTGCTACTATGTACCCCATTCACCCTTCGGTCCTGCTCCAATTTCTCTGCACAGTCACTCGGAAAAATTAAAGCTGCATTTTTTTTACAGGGAAAGTGCTCGTTATTAAGATGCAACAATTGATGGATGTCACCCAGCAAATTTACTGCCTGTTAGTGTGAGAGGTGTTGCTATTGAACACCCTTCTAGAATTTCACGCGGATATTTCGTTCATTAATTGAGAATTGCGTATTTGTCTACGGAAAGTTTGAACTCCTTTTTCCAGAAGTCACCAGGATTATGATGGCATCTACTGAGGCTTACGTATACTCTAAATGGTATAAAATAAACTAAATTGTTCTGTGAGATGCCTACGGACGTACCAATTTAAGCATATTTTGATAAGCCAGTCCCCCGAAATACGATGAAGACTGTTTGAAATCCGTGATCCCACGTTCAGAGATAACAGTACAAAATGGTAAAAGGAAACTCAGTTTTTTCTTCTATACATATACTTGTGGGGAAATGAATAAGATTCGAGGAACACTTTGTCAGTTTAAACCAAGTCAGTGTTTTACTTTTGTGTCCCCATATGAACTGGGCAAAGCATAAACAATGCCTGACCCGAGCTCGGCACCTACAACCTCGTCGGATCACTGTGACTGCGAATTTTTCTCGTCGGATGACTGTAAAGCCGCTTTTTAGACTATCAAGCAATCCGTCACGTCAAGGTCAGCCTTTCTCTATTTATATCAAGCGGCATCCACTGTCGTACACACTGACGCAAGTGGTCCTGTTGCAGCACAAACACACTTCCAAATAACAAGTGGCCTACGCGAGCCGTACTCTTTCTTTTGCTGAGCGCAACTACAGCATCATTGAACAAGAATGCTTCGCCACCGTTTGGAACGTGCAAAAGTGTCAACCTTATTTATATGGCTTCCTCAGTCGTCTTATTATGCAGTATAAACACGTGAAGAAAGTAAAGGGGAGCATTGACGGCAAAGTCAAAAGGCTAGGCCTCGGCTAACGGGCTTATGAGCCGACGCACTTGAACTCACCCAGACTCAGATCCAGTCATGAGTGTTGAGTCTCAGTGCATGGGCACGGGCAAGTCAATATTTAGGCGAGTGTGAGTACGAGTGAGTCCGGCTGAACAGATTTTTGTGAATGTGAGTCCGAGTTAGTTTGGACTCAAGGAAAGTTTTAATGAGGCCGAGAGAGCTCTGAGCGCAAAATATCTTTCATGAGTTCGTCTGGGTGACTTCTAGAAGTTTTGCCAAGGTATGCCTATATCTGAGAACAATAAAAGCAGAGTCTGCTCATTCATTTCTCACGTCAGGCATTTCGAACATTTTCCCCGGCCCTCGGATACTTGCAACATTATTTCCCCCGATGTTCTTTCTTTATCATACAGCATTGCTTCTCTCCTCAGGTTTCATGGACAGCCAGTTCACAGTTCGCGTGAAAGAGAGCCACTCCCACAGTCGCTACCTCCGTTGTTTAGTTCATAGGAGACGTTGGGAAGCAAGTTCACGCAAGCATTCAGAAAACCAGTTTTAGTGCTAATGAGAACAACTGCGCTTGCCAATACGTCAGCTGCAGCTTTAACCCTTATTTACAGATTCCTGCTTTGATTTCTTTCTTTCTTTTTTAATCACACAGTCGGTCACTTCTGAAGGCTTAGCATTTTGTTATGGACACGTTTAGTCCCGAGATACTCTTAGAACAACTCTAACAGCTAGCTGTGAAAATTTTACACGGCTCTTCTTTTCTCGCTTAAAAAGGCGCTCTTAAACTGCAGTGTATTCTAGGTAGAGGCGATCACTGCGCATTTATTAATTACTTAGGAGTCACCATACTTCACGTATCGCCCGCTGTGCAGATCTTGTTCGAGGGAAAGCGGGCGGTGGCCGTTACCTTCAAAAAGGACCAGCGCAAGCATACCGTTCGAGCCACAAAGGAAATCATCATTTCGGCAGGGGTCATCAATTCGCCCAAGCTGCTCATGCTGTCCGGAGTTGGCCCACGGAAGCACCTTGAAGAAATGAAGGTGAGTGGACGCCTACTCTGTGTTAGCAATAGGTACGTCTATGGTACATTAACGGCAGCTCCGGCCAAAAGCTGCAAATGGTGATTGAAGCAAAGTTACGTACCTTGTATCACGTGAAACTTCAACGTGATGCTGCTGTTAGGCAGCACTGGTGATGACTGCTAATGCACTCTGTAAGCGTACTGCTTGGCAACGTGCTTTTCCCCATTTAATATTTTAGAGCCGAAGTGGCAGGCTGTTAAGAGGCAGTTTTATAGTGTTCCGGTTTGTGTCATGAGGTACCCCTGCTGCTGATTCTCCGAAACACCTCGCTCCTACACGTTTGCAAGCCTTGAAAGATAATTACAGATCCTGATCAAGTTAATAAAAAGCTTCAACGTTTTCAAATGCGTAAATGTACTCGAACCTCTGTGCTATACATGCTCTGTCAATACTATTTCCATATGTAAGGTGTATGAGTTATTTTTGATAGTACGTCAAGCTTTTCTCCTCAAACTAAGCATGCTGCCACGCGGGCCCTTCATTCTTTCAGCTTGGTTTGTAATATCTTTCGAGAATTCACTTCACCTAAAGCTTTCGACAAATTGTGCACCGCAATACGTCTTCCTCAAGTTGAGTATGCATCTATGATTTAGAATGGCGTTGTTGAATATAATAGTAAGAACATTGAGCGAGCAAGTCAAGAAACAATCATTAGCATTCGCAACCAATATTTCACTAGAAGTGACTTTGAATTTCGTTCTAACACTGCTATATTATTATTATCATCATCATACTACTGCAGACGAAGCCAAGCTTACCTGTTATTTTATTAGAAGCTAGCTCACGGCATCATATCCTACCATTTACATCTATGTTGTATCAATATTAAAAGTAGCGAGAGTTGTCCAGAGATTATCGAAAAGTTATCAGCTGTTTCGAATACATACTCACGTCTTCCAATGCTCGGCCATTCACAAAATTGAAAAAAATTCCATAACGTTATTTTTCTATGCAATAATGTTTTCAATTGTCCACACTCGCTGTTTATATCCGAGTTTTGTGCTGTTATAACATAGTTTTGCACAATAGACAAACTCTTCCCTTCTTCATTTTTAGGAAACCTACATAGTTTTGTATAATCCGCACCGTATTTCTCTCCCATTCCTTGAGTCAAGCCCTGCCTTTTTTATGTTGATAGCGTTATTGAACGCGTTTCGCACACGTTACACCGTTAATGTTGGTGTCGGCATTGGTGTCGATGTTGGCGTCATTATTTCTGAGCGAGAAATTAATATCTTGTCCGTGAACGAAAAAGCGATAAGCATACAAATGAAAGAAAGAGTAAAAAATTCCGGGCCTGACTGAGGCTTGAACCCAGGCAGTTTGCGAGGGAAGCAGGTGTTACAACGCTGGCACGCTTCTGCTTAAAAATGCAGTGAACATAACTTTCACACTTTAGAAACACATGCGTCATGTGTCACAATACACGAGCTAATATCGCAGTTATATGGCGTGGTACAAGCGTATACTGTCATCGGGCGTCAGAATGTGTGATTATCGTAGCGGCCTCGTGATTTAAAGGAACACTAAAGAGAAATACTCACTTTGTTCAAATTGGTAAACTGCACTGTGAGAATTCTAATACCACAAGTTCTAGTGTTGTAAGTTGATAATCAGCAGAGAAAAACAAGGTTGAAGCTTCATTTTCGGAATTCACGACAAAACCTCCGCGCTGACGTAAAAAGTTTAAATTATATACTTGTATTTTCGCGGCAATGGCTTTCTAAAACTTCGTATGTTAGGTATAGGGCACCCACAGATGACAATGCTCTACATTTTTATTGATTAGAAGCTATACGGGACCCAGTAGACATTTACAAATTTACTACATAATGGTGTTTAGTGCAAGAATCCCACGGCAGTGCCTTCACGCTCAGGTATTTTTTTTTCGCGCACTTTCTCGCTTACCAAGCGTCATGTGATGGTAGGAATGCTGTTTTTGGGATTGTGAAATTGTACCTGACTAATTGTAAATTGTACCTGACTGTCTGTCTGATCGTACCGGCTTTAAGCCGGTACGCACCGATGATCTCACCAGAGAAGGATTGGCCACCCTGGTGCAGTATCTGGCCACCCCCTCCCGTAGGCATTCGTCAATTAACTCACGGCCCTCAGTCCCCACCAGCTGCGGAGCAACTGACCACGACGGCGGTCAGATCTGCAAAGCAGCAGAGGGTGCTAGGAATCTCTGGATACGGACAGGCCACCATTGGAACTTGAACTTAGCAACGTTTAACGTTAGAACGTTATCTAGTGAGGGAAGTCTAGCTGTATTATTCGAAGAGCTAGAAGGCATTAAATGGGATATAATAAGGCTGAGTGAGGTTAGGAGGACAGAGGAGGCCAATACTGTGCTACAGAATGGGCACGTCATTTGCTATCGGGGCTTGGCAGACAGAAGAGAACTGGGAGTAGGGTTCCTAATTCACAGAAACATAGCTGGCAACATAGAGGATTACTATAGCAATAATGAAAGGGTGGTAGGCATTGTAATTAAACTGAATAAAAGATACAAAATGAAGGTAGTACAGGCTTACGCGCCTACATCCAGCCATGATGACGCTTCAGTTGAAAGCTTCTATGAAGACGTGGAATCGGCAATGAGTAAGATGAAAACACAGTATACTATAGTAATGGGCGACTTTAATGCAAAGGTAGGGAAGAAGCAGGCCGGAGACCAGGCAGTAGGAGATTATGGCATCGGCACTAGAAACGCCAGAGGAGAGCTACTAGTAGAATTCGCAGAACGCAATAATCTGCGTATTTTGAATACCTTCTACCGAAAACGAGAAAACCGCAAGTGGACATGGAGGAGCCCTAATGGCGTAAATAAGAACGAAATAGACTTTATAATGACTGCACACCCAGGAGTCGTGCAGGATGTGGAAGTGGTTGGCAAGGTAAGATGCAGTGACCATAGAATAGTATGGGCTCGAATCCGCCTAGACTTGAAGAAGGAACGACAGAAACTGATACGCAAGAAGCCAATCAATGAGCTACCACTGAGAGGGAAAGTACAGGAATTCAGAGCGTCACTGCAGAACAGGTACTCTGCTCTTAGCGAGGAAACCAACCTTAGCGTAGATACAATGAATGATAATCTGACGAGTATCATCACGGAGTGTGCAGTGGAAGTAGGAGGCAGGGTAGCTAGACAGGACACCGGCAAGCTTTCCCAGGAAACGAAGAACCTAATTAAGAAGCGTCAAATCATGAAAGTGTCAAGTAAAACAGACAAAATAGAACTGGCAGAGCTTTCGAAGTTGATTAATAGACGTAAAATATGCGATGTAAGAAGGTATAACATGGAGAGAATTGAGCACGCTCTGAAAAACGGAGGAAGCGTCAAAGCAGTGAAGAGGAAACTTGGGATAGGCAAAAGGCGGATGTATGCACTAAGGGACAAAGAAGGCAAAATAACTACCAATATGGATAGGATAGTTAAAATAGCGGAGGAGTTTTACAGAGATCTGTACAGTAGCCGAGACAACCACGACCTTAATACTATAAGAACTAGCAGTAACCCAGACGACACCCCACCGGTAATGATAGAAGAAGTCAGAAAAGCTTTGGAGAGCATGCACAGAGGCAAAGCTGCTGGTGAGGATCGGGTAACATCAGATCTGCTGAAAGATGGAGGACAGATTGTGTTAGAAAAACTAGCCACTCTATTTACGAGGTGTCTCCTGACGGGAAAAGTACCAGAGTCTTGGAAGAACGCTAACATCATCTTAATACATAAGAAAGGAGATGACAAGGACTTGAAGAACTACAGGCCGATCAGCTTGCTCTCTGTAGTATACTAGCTATTTACAAAGGTAATTGCTAGCAGAGTAAAGAAAACATTAGAATTCAATCAGCCAAAGGAACAAGCAGGATTTAGAACAGGCTACTCAACAATTGACCACATTCATACTATCAATCAGGTAATAGAGAAATGCTCAGAGTATAACCAACCACTATACATAGCCTTCATAGATTACGAGAAGGCGTTTGATTCAGTAGAAATATCAGCCGTCATGCAGGCACTGCGGAATCAGGGCATAGATGAAATATATATAAACATTCTGGAAGAAATCTACAGGGGAACAACTGCTACCATAGTGCTTCATAAAGAAAGCAACAGAATACCAATAAAGAAGGGTGTAAGGCAGGGGGACACAATCTCCCCAATGCTATTCACTGCGTGCTTGCAGGACGTTTTCAGAAGCCTAGAATGGGAACAGTTAGGGATAAGAGTTAATGGAGAGTACCTCAGTAACCTGCGCTTCGCCGATGACATTGCATTGCTGAGTAACTCAGGGGACGAATTGTAACTCATGATTACGGAGTTAGACAAGGAGAGCAGAAAGGTGGTTCTTAAAATTAATCTGCAGAAAACGAAAGTAATGTACAACAACCTCGGAAAGGAGCATCGCTTTGCGATAGGTAATAGTGCACTTGAAGTTGTAAAAGACTATGTCTACTTAGGGCAGGTAATAACCGCAGAGCCTAACCACGAGATTGAAGTAACTAGAAGAATAAGAATGGGGTGGAGCACATTCGGCAGGCACTCTCAAATTATGACAAGTAGATTGCCACTGTCCCTCAAGAGGAAGGTATATAACAGCTGTATCTTGCCGGTACTTAGCTACGGAGCAGAAACCTGGAGACTCACAAAGAGGGTTCAACTTAAATTGAGGACGACGCAGCGAGCAATGGAAAGAAAAATGATAGGTGTAACCTTAAGAGACAAGAAGAGAGCAGAGTGGATTAGGGGACAAACGGGAGTTATGGATATCATAGCTGCAATAAAGAAGAGGAAATGGACATGGGCCGGGCATGTAGCACGTAGACAGGATAACTGCTGGTCATTAAGGGTCACCAACTGGATTCCCAGAGAAGGGAAGCGGAGTAGGGGGAGACAGAAGGTTAGGTGGGCAGATGAGATTAAGAAGTTTGCGGGTATAAACTGGCAACAGCAAGCACAGGACCGGGTTAACTGGCGGAACATGGGAGAGGCCTTTGTCCTGCAGTGGACGTAGACAGGCTGATGATGATGATGATGATGATGACCTGACTAATACGCGAGAAATCGTTTTCTTCTTTAGTGTCCCTTGAAATCCAGCTACCCACTACAAAATGCACACTCGTCACTGCCCACGCTTTTCAGAGGGTCCCTGAAACGGTTTTTTCACTTCCCGTTTTTAATTAGACTACTACTGGAGCAAATCAATGACACCAGATTTCAATCGAAGCACCCATTCTTAACGAAGTTGCGATTACTAAAAAGTATCCTCCTCATCCACTCCGCCTTTCACGTTCAAATGCCCTCAACTCTTCCTTCGATCGAGTGCTCGAGGCTAAGCTCCGGCTTCAAGGCGCCTGCGTCACGATGTGGCGTGAGACCGCATACGCGTAAATCCCGCCGCTGATTTGATTGCGGCAGCCTGTGTAACGCTTGGTCCACAGCGAGTCAGATCAGCTATAAATGATGGCGTCACTAGGGCAGAGCGTGTCACTTGGTGTATGAGCGGTTGAAAACGCGTTTGGCCAAGTCACAGCGATCTGCAGCGATTCGAAGCTTCACAGGGTTCTAATAAATTACACAGTTTATGTAGAGAGCCCCAATCGGTCTATAAATTAACCTTGGGACTTGGTCTACCGGCTCATTGTGTTTGTAAAAAATCATCAAAACTGTTTCAGGGGCCTCTTTCCTTGTTAACTTAGCAGCGTTTGGTGTTGTTGTGTCAGCAGAGATTCCAGTAGCTGTCTCGTTGTAACATTACTTTCTTTAGCTGTCAAGATATCATTCTCTCCAAGATGTGGTGGCCACTTTTTTGCGCATACTCAGAAAGTTCGTTGTAGATATGGTGATGATTTTCATCGAACATCTTGCACTGTTTGAGACATCGAGAGCTGCTTGCCCTTTTACCAATGCAACAGAAAGTGCATTCCTTTGTAGGTAATCTTCTAGGTCACCTGTCACTTACTTTTCGGTGATTATTCTCGGGCATTTACAGCTTTCAAACGTTTCACCATCTAAAGAACAACCTTACGAATTCATGTCTCATGATACTCAGAAAAAAAAGATTGAGAATCTCGAGCTATGTAACACATGGCATGAAATAGTGAAGCTGCACAATTTTGAAGCATGACATGTGCTATCAGTTTGTTGCTAGTCTTTAGCTAAGTTATGCTTAGTTATTTCAAGGCTGCTTCTCAGTGCAGAGTGGTTCGCGTTAGACCACAGACACTCGCTGACAATGCACGAATGTCCAGAGACGGAAGCTGAAACCGAGTGTTCGCTCCTCTTATGATCTGCAGACATGCCGTCGTTCACTTGGCTGTTTATCGCAGCCCCATGGCGTCTCCTAACATTCTGTCGTTGTACAGACCACTAGACACAGATGCTTGAACGAAGCTGGGACCACTGTGTTTATTACTGGAATAATCTCGATGGTCTGTTAAAGCTCTTCTCAAAAACTGATCGCGTTCATCCATCAAGAAATCGCAATTAGTGTTTCCGCTTCTTTCTTCTTTAGGCCAACCATGAGTTGGGGGATTTGACCTAATTTCTCGGGCACGTATGTCCATTCATGATGGTGACGGTATATAGGTCGTGAAAGACATCTGACGCCGTGCTAGAAATGCTCCGCTAATAAAATGAGTGCCCGACTGTGGTATTACCTCTTCCACATAAAAGGTGCCATTATATCGCTCGTATCCTTTGTTGAACAAGCTTTCATTTAGTAACGCCCTGCAAGTCACCGTCATATAGGGACACAAAGAAACACAGCATAACATGCAGAAGTGGATATGCAACAGATATAATCAGGGTTTCCCATCCCGAAACCACGATGTGATTATAAGGAACGCCGTAGTGGAGGGCTGAAAAATTTTGATCACCTAGGGCTCTTCAGCGGGCTTCTGAATCTAAATACACGGGCCTCAAGCAAATTCGGCTCTGTCGACGAGTGCATATTTATTACGCGCTTTCCTGCTCATTTTTGCTTACGTCTTTTGAGTTTAATGTGCTCTCTAATATGAGCTCGCCACCGACTCATTATTTGCTGCTTTCAACATCTCCTTTAATTTACGAAGCGGCACCTTTGCATCGGTGGCCGCCCTGGTAGATTCTACAGATGGTTAGGCAATATTGAGCGCAATGAAAAAAAAATCAAAGCATATTCATTGAGAGAATTGTGATGAGTGAGGCGAAGCTTCGAAGGGTTTTATCGGCAAATCGTAAATCATCCGCTGCCCGCGTCCGTCCATCCGTCCGTCCATATGTATGTATGTATGTATGTATGTATGTATGTATGTATGTATGTATGTATGTATGTATGTATGTATGTATGTATGTATGTATGTATGTATGTATGTATGTATGTATGTATGTATGTATGTATGTATGTATGTATGTATGTATGTATGTATGTATGCATGCATGTATGTATGTATGTACGTATGTATGTATGTATGTATGTATGTATGTATGTATGTATGTATGTATGTATGTATGTATGTGTGTGTGTGTGTGTGTCCACATGCTGTCTGTCTGTGCATTCGTCTGTCTGTATATCTGTCCATTCGTCCATCCGTCTGTCAGTACATTAACTGAACACTCCAAGTACCGCCATCTCGCATCACTTCATCATATAATCATCATATACAAGTACCGCCATACAGCGGGCATTCCAAGGGCTGAAACGAGCGGTGGCTACTACTGCAGGAGACGCACAACCCACGCCATAAGGATCTTCGTCCCTGAAAAACGTAATGGAGCACTAACAAGGCCGAATTTATTCCGTTGTCTACAGACGACCTACAATTTCGGTATTTCTTTCCAAAGAAGGGCGCCGCTGGCCGGATATTTCCTGCACAGTAGAGTACTATCGCGTCCAGCATTCTCATAGCCGGCACCACTCAAGACAGCAAAATACATGTGAACGATGTGTAACTGTGGACTCTGCCACCTTAGATAATGTTAGAACATGAACACGGTGTCACATGTATGCTCGTACATCTTCTGCAGATCCCGGTGGTGGCGGATCTTCCGGTTGGCGAGAATTTGCAGGACCACGCTTTGGCCGCCGGCTCTCTGGTGCACCTGAATGAGAGCCTGGGCGAGGGATTCACCGGCGTCAGGGGAGCCATTGAGTACTACCGACACAACACTGGCAAGTACCCCACGTGGGCTGTGCAGGGGACCTGAAATACTACGTATACAGTAAAAAGAACGTTTCGCAGCAATAAATGGTGCTTTCTGGGGTGTCAAGACCCAGCCTTTTGGGAGTGCGATGTGTATGAGAAACTCCACTAATTCAGGAAGCAACCGAATTTTTTATTTAATTTTTTTTTCATTTAGAGGAAGGGATGGTTATTTTCATCTCCATCAATATGTTCGTGCATGTTTTCATAAGTGTATGCATGTATATACACAAATGTAGAAATTTCAAAGGGAGAGGAATGAAGTTGCATAAACTACCCCTCACCCCTTCTACATCAGTACTGAACGTGTATATACAGGGTCTTAAAAGATGATCAATAATTTGACGTGCACTATTTGCATAATACATAGAACCTATTTTCACGGGTATCTTATATGCTTTGGCGTGAGCCTTTGTTTGTGAGTCATTCACGTCAGAGCAAGAATTATCGGCAAGGACATCTCAACTATTCCTTTAGTATAGGTACGTCCTATATGAATGTCTATATCTTAAACTTTAGAACAACAGTATCTATGACAACCTACCTCAATTTTGTGAAACATGTTTACAGTTGAACACAGACGGGCATAGGTTTCATTGCGCCCTGAACGTTTTGATATATTTGATATTTAGGAGGCAGTCCTATTCCATGCGTTTCGTTTTATAGATGCATTACTATTGAACTATGCCTCAAAATAAATGCCTAACAGCTTGCCGAACCTGCAACCGTCTTCTGTATATGACCATCTCGGCTCGCTTGCGCCACAAAAAGCCTTTCAGTTTTTTTACCACACTCAGCTAATCTTTTTATACGGTCTAAGATGTTGTCAAGACAACAACATTCCCTCCCCTCTCCTATTTTGAGACACCAGCTGTTGGGCATAGCATATCATTCTCAAGAGACGGTCGTAACAGCTGAGCTGCTGTTATGAGCTGGGAGTTGACTGCGAGGTTGATGGTTATTTAGAAATATACTCTTGGGCAAGTGGGCATTTTATTTACGAAAAATTTCGCAAAAAACTGAAAAAGCGAGGAAAAGCAGGACAATAGGATAATAACTGAAAGATTTCTTGAAAACTTGAATAGTATGAAAGTGGAAGAATACGGAAACAAAAGCACAATTATGTGTTTAAACACCTGAAAAAAATCTACTCTTGCACATCAAGATAACCACTCTCTCCTTGATGTGATGCTACGGGCCTGGGGCCTTGGCGACACAGCTGTTTCCGACTTTTAACATAAAGTAGGGTTCAACAAGTTCTTGTGCTTCACGGTACTTGTGCCGCTCAATAAGTGTGGTTTCCTGGGAAAGCGAGCTGTAATTACAGTCACAACTATGCATCGACAGTTTAGTTGTAGGCTGTCCTGTCATTGATAATCAGTGATTGTTCAACCTTTTTAAAAATCAATTATTTTCAGTAATATTGACAAAACAGAAGTAATTATTAAAATGAGCTGGACTGTTAGCGTATACAATGGCAAATCGTTGGTTCATATCAGTGTACAAAACAGATTAACACAGCATATATATGAGCACGCACACATATATATATCCATATATGAATATATATACATGCATATTGACATATGCATTTGGAAACATATACACACGAAATAATATACATATATGCACAACGAGAAAATGAAAATGATAAAGAAGAACACATGTAATGAGTTCGGTACGTAATCAAATTCATAACACTTAACTAACGGTGAAAGGTTACAATACACCACTGAACGCCATAAGAAAACCCCTCTGAGACAGAGGCCGCCCTGACCGATGCGGTTTTACAGCGACAGCTATTATGAGATCACAGCTTGGGTCTCGCGCAGCGCCGTTGATGTCCGCCGTGGCCGGCGGCCCTTCCGCCGCCGCCGCTGGTGTTCATAACCACATCGCGTGAAATTAAAATTAAGTTAGTACTAATTACACCATTAGGCTCGAACCTGAGTCAGCTGGGTGCAAGCTTAGTATTCTATCACTGAGCAACGCAGGTTTTTATTTTCTTTAATGCATAAAACCATCACCACTAACGGTGGAGTGAACTACGCACAACATACTTCATTAGATGTCAGGCTAACACACACAAGCACCCAGAAGGGGAAGCCACTCTGGAATGGGGTCGAAAGTCTCAACAACACTGCGCACTTGAGCAGCTGCTTCTCGGAAGACAGATCTCGTCGACCGCGGTGGCTCGGCGTGTCTATCAATCATGCGACTTTTTCATAGTGACTACAGTCTCAAGGACATTAACAAGTCATATGGAGTATTATAAGTCACGCGCTTTTTGAAAGTCAGGAACCTAATACCATGAGCTGCGACTTGAAGTTCTTTTCTGACTGTTCTTTTTAGATTGTCCCAAAAGTAAAATGTGTCGCGACAGTGAATGAAACAATGCCCTATCGTGTTAGGTTGGCTGCAGAGTCTACAAGTCACTGTCCAGGGCACATATATTGATTTTTCATTCAGCCACGTTTTTACTGGCAGAGTGGAAGTGTGCAGTTTTAAAAAAAAATTTTGCGCTGAAGGAGATATCCACATTCTACGTACACGAAATAAGAATCGCAACCAGATAAAAGCGAATATGGCACTCGATAAATGGGTTCAGGGAAAATGTTTTCACAAATGCGGCAGTTAACTTCGTTCTGCCAATAATATACAAGTACTTTAAACTAAATCTCGCTTTCAAACCATTGGTGGTATCAACAATTTCTTTTAGGAATCCCCACACCGACAATTTTTTAGCAACGTCTGTTGTGACACGAATAAAAGAAAGGTAGTAACATACGCGGTTTTAAAGAACCACTAAAAGAAAAGGGTGGCACACATCCTTGAGGTGAAAAAAATCACACCACCAGCACATAAAAGTTCACCAGGTGGAGACCACCCTTTTCAAGCGGAAGAAAAATATTGTGTCTTCTCATGGGTTCCCAGGAAGAGCTGCAAATAAAGCAGACAAATATACTATAAAAGGCTTGAATGTGCACACGAGAGCAGTGCAACATTTGCAAAGTATAAATAAGCATGGACGCAAGGAATATATTGCAGGTTTTCCCTCTCGCGAAAATAGAAAGCTCTCGTCCGTGCCATGTTGGCACCTTTAGGCGGGTTGTAGTTATCGCAGCAGTCCAGTGTGGGCTGCTGTTACAATAGTTATCGAGAGGCACACCAACGTACTTCATAGGAGTCGCATTCCAATAGATATTTGCGAAGACCGAAGGAGTTTAGGTTCGAGTGCATAGCCAGAATCCTCTCTTTTTATCAAAATTTAGGTTGGCGCCAGTGACTTCACAGAAACGTGAAGTATACCGTTGGCTGCTTCTTTAACGCTAGGTTTCAACGCAAAAGAAGGCAATATCATCTTGTTCTTGTTGCCCTTCACTTGTGCCTTATACCCACTGTGGGCGGTCGGCCAATAATGAGTGGTCTTATAAAGTATTATTCGAATTTAGGATAAAAAACTTAAAAATTGAAAAAAAGTTACAAATTTTAGAATAGAATTTTGATGATCACTGATCTGTACTTACTATAAAGATTTTGTATTAGTAATAGATAAGAACCTAAATCAAAACGTAACATTAAAAAAAGAAGAAAAGGGCGAAGTTATGCGTATATCTACACAGAAAAATAATATTACTTGGTTAGTCTTTTCGTTTCGTTCAGATAATTATGCACTGCTTCACAAAATTTCGCACTGGAAAACCCAGAAATAGAGGCTCCAAAAGACAGAATCACGGGAATGGATAAACTAATTCCCATAGAACATAAGAGATTTTCTAACTTGAATTTACGAGCTTTAGTAAATAGTGTACATGTCAAAAAGAAATGATTCATAGTTTCTCACTCGCCACAGAAAGCACACATTGGAGAAAGAGCCAGATCAGGCCTGTGTTGGTAGAAATTTAGATTGGACACCCTACAGCGTGACCTCGTCTTTGCGACTTTTAGTTTACGTCTGTCACAAAAGGATCGACGCCAGGGATATAGTGAGTGCCGATATTCAGTCGAATTTGTGAGTGATGTACCTGTGGAGCTTCCCATAATGGTACGCCTGCGAAATCGCGCAGCCCTTACCTAAGCGGATGGTGGAAAACACGGTAATATTGGTTCGCTAATTGCTGACTTCGCTAAAGAATCAGCCATTTCGTTTGCATAAGCTAGAACTTTCGCTTCCAAAGCATCATATCGGTAGCCTGTTATGCCAGAAGCTCGAAGCACACTTAAACTTAATGTTTCCAGATAAATCGCGAAAAGCAAAGACGAGAGTAGACGATCCTGACGTACTGATGAATTCAACTCTACTATATTGGAAATTGTGCGATTTACAATTAGCCTGGTTGTGCACTTTTTATAACAGAGTGAAATACCACTGTACAGTACATCACCCCACTCCAGGTGTCTTAAGAGCCGGAACAAAAAAACATGCTGCACATTAATAAATGCTTTTGCGAGGTCTATTTGATGGAGGGATATTTGGTCTATGATACGATCAATACACTCAAGGACTGACCGCGCAATATGAATGTTTGTCTGTATAAAGAAACCTCAAATTCCACATGTGTGGTGGTCCCTTACACACTTAGTAATCACTGTCTGTAGCCGATTTGTCAGCAATTTCTCAAATATTTTGTAGTCAACGTTACATAACAATATACAGGCCTATATCCATTAACTTTCTTTAGTGCTTCATAATAATCACTTTTTGGGATCAGTCTTGTATGGCCCTGGTAGAAAGAAGGAGAAAGTTAGCTTTGTTCATATGCCTCTTTAAATATTTCCTGAAGAAAAGGTATCAAAAGTTCCTGAAATGCTATGTGACATTCGCCACTAAGGCCATCTGGGCCAGGAGCTGTGTTTTTGTGCAACGTTGTTATTACAAATATAATTTCTTCCTTGCTTATAGACCCATCCACAGTGAGTCTGTCATAATGTTGTACGTGAGGCCCAAGGGCAATGAAGTGGTCAGCTTCTTTATCAAAATTGTCCTGAAGTGCAGTCACGGCAAACAAAGTTTTGTAGTAATCTTCAAGCACGGCTCTTGTTTCACTCATTGCAAAGAGTACCCCGCGACTAAATTTGCAGTATCTCGTTAGAAATTGCGTCTCTGTTTTCTTCACCGAAGTGTTTTTTGGTGTGTTCCTCTTCAGTGAAACGGGTAACACGGGAACGAATCATTGCTCCCATGTATACATCTGTATCGTGTTTTTGTAACTGTGCTCAAGTCATATTTATCTCGTCTACGTACAATCCCGGCTGTTGGCTTTCAAAAATATAGAGTTTATGAAGTAACTAGTAAAGCGGCTGTCTTTCAGCTTTTTTTTCTTCTTCGAGCTATTGCACATGAAGTACTAATCGCATGATACTTAACTCTTTCTTTGAACCTTTGTCATTGAGCGAAAATTGGCAGCTGTCGACACTGTGTTACCTCTTGTACCAATTCTTTTACTATCTTTACAAAACAATCCTCGCGCAACAACTGTACGTTAAGCTTCAATAAGTCCCAGTTTAAAGAAACCTTACGAAAATTTTCACGATCCCAAGAAACGGTAACCAAGCGATGATAAGTCGGTAAAGCAATCGCGTTAATACGACTTATAAAGCATTTTGAAACAGCGAAAGAACAAGCAGTCGTAGCACAATGCAAATAGCGTAAGGAGTAGGTTGTTCATAGCTCCAACCCACTACAAAAACTTGTTTTTGTTCAGCTAATGATTGTGGCACATACCCACTTCAGGCATAATTCCTGATAGTCGTCAGCATATGCATGAACAATTCGCACAAAATTTCTCGCAATAGTTTAGCGGATACCAAACTTCTCAGAAAAATGACAAAAAATAGCATAGCGAATGCCAACCTACTACCGTAAACTTTGTATTATTAAAGCCGTAGCGGGCATCAAGCGAGTATGCTTGCAGCACTTACCCGATAAGTGTTTAGAAAAGGCTCCGGAATGTTGCTCTTCTAGCTTTCGCTGTGACTGTGCCCCGCCTTCTGCGCAGGCCTGGTTTCTTTTTTTTCCCGAAGATGAGTAACACAACATACCACTGTGTTACCACCTTTTTGATGAGCCATCCCTAAGTTGGACCAGACGTTGCATGTTCGTGATTCTAGTTGCAGCCCGGCTTTTCGAGAAACCAAGGTTATTGTGCAGCAGAAAGACCGTATGACGCTTGAGGTTGTTGAAGCTTATTTCATGTTAAAAGTCTGAAACAGCTGTGTCGCTAAGTTCTTCATGGCATTACACAAAGTAGAGAGTGGTTTTCTTAATGTGCAAAGTAAAATTTTACATGGTGTTTAAGCACGCAGATGTGTTTTTTATGTATTATCCTTGATAATATACTCACGTTTTCAATAAAAATTTCAGTTATTATGCATGCTGTTTTTTATATCTTCGTCCACGTTTTGCGAGCAGTTTCTTGGATAACAAAGGTTCATTTATGGTGCGCGCAATGCATTATGCACCTGACAAACCCAATGAATATTGTAATCATTACGTACCTGCTAGTAAATTAGTAAGAGCCTCTGACTGCGCCATAATTCTCTACTACTTTAGGCAGGTGGAGCCTACAGAAAATTAAAGCTTGTGTAATATCTTAGCAACTTGTCGTGGCTATTGCGCTCTTCAGAAATGACAGATATGGCTTCGTAAAACTCACCGAAGAAATAAAGAGTTAAACAGTTGAAAAGAGGAAGCCTTGAAGTAGAGTTTCGTATAGACACGTAAAAGACAGTGGTAATGCTACTTGGTCTGACAAAAGTGCGGGAATGGGTGATATACAACCGGCCCTTGAATCAATAGCGGAGAATGTCTGCACAAACTAAATATGCATAGGGCGGCCTCCTCATGCAAGAAAGAACAACAAATGAATAAGGATGCGTTGGTGCGCATATTACAGACACTCTATAGTCTATGCGTCTATAGTCTATAGACTGCTAACTTGCCACTGTCACTGAAGCTTAAAGTGTACAATTATTACGCCTTCACAATTCTAATATATATCGCGGTAACTTGAAGCTCAACCAGAGACCAACGCCTATACGTGGCGCTCTCTCTACCAGTTGAGCTCACTAGGAAGCTATCAAAACGTAGCACGAGACCGAATTGAGCGTCAACTCAATGCACTTCATCATGGAATAGTGCAAATTGGTTTTGCTGAATGCAGCAAACAGGCGCCAGAGTTACGGAAAAAATCAACCACGCTTTTGTGCTTCGTGCTAAAAAGCAGTAGGTGTCGGTTTAGCCACGGCTAGAACATATAATTCGCCTGCAATGCTGCGTAATGCGAAAACTGAGAGCCACTTTGTGTCAGGGAAAGGCGAACTGTAATGTGTTGGCTTTGTGCAAGCTATCCGCTTTATCATTATTCATGACTTTTATGAAATAGAACAGCATCCATTACACCATTACTAGTTTTCATGCACATAAGTGAGGTACCATCTACACAACTGTATGGTATTATGCTCCCTTCTTTGATGCTGGATGTGGCTGACGGCGACAAGAATCATGGTGAGTACATTGAGGAGTGTTTCAGAAGCATTGAACTACACGCTAGTTGTGCAGTTAGCACTGGAATATGACTGGTTGTTACTTTAATTTTCTGCCACAGCGAGAATTTGCGCCCACCATGACGCCTGTATTGAGTGCTTCTAGTAATGAGGTTCAAGCACTAGCGTACCACGGTCGTAGA
Organism: Rhipicephalus annulatus; assembly: GCA_013436015.1. Lineage (NCBI taxonomy): Eukaryota > Metazoa > Arthropoda > Arachnida > Ixodida > Ixodidae > Rhipicephalus > Rhipicephalus annulatus. The sequence continues at coordinate 829,178 of WOVY01012538.1, forward strand.
TTACTCTACTGTCACGCTGAAAGATCGGGCTCAGATCCCATTCAATAATGGACCTTTTTTCAATTTTTTACGTGATCCTTGTTTACGAAACTGACGGCGATGTCGTTTAACGCAGGCATCTTCGCCAAAGAACTGTGCCTTAAAAGGTGTATAAAGTGTTCATGTAGTTGCTAGTGCAATAATATACACTCAAGGTAAGATAAGTAATGTCGCTAGTGTCAGATGCTGGCAGACTGATTGTTTATGAGAACATCTAGATTTTTATTAAACTTATTTGAAGACTTCTTTGATTATACTAATTTAACGAATTCTGTGAAAGACCTACCTTTTGAAGATCGCTCATATCGGCTGACAAGAATCATAACAGCATGCGCCATCGGTGTACTAAGAAACACTCAATGGTTATTACGGGAAAGTCCGTTTCTGTTGTGCAAGTCTCTTTCTATAGATAATGGGTGCTATCCAATGAATTAGTAGAAAAAATTAGCCCCGAGGCGATTGATGTAGCATGTAGCAAAGAATACATTGAGGCACGATAGAGGGCGCACTGTTCCGGAACTTCAGGATGAACTACCGCGGTCGTTTTCCACTGTGATGCAATCGGTTTAAAAATACCACACCTATATAACGCCTTCAAGCAAGTCGCATTTTATTTTCCGATACGCAACCTGTGTAATAACGTCTTTTGATTATGTTGTTCAGGTTAATACAGCCTCCGGTAAGGAATGTGCGAAAACAGGAGGAGCAAAGAAAATACAGTTCAGGGCAACATGATCACCCCATTTCCACAAATTTTCTAACTAAACCCGTAGTTTAAGTGGCACAGAAGCAAGGAATTTGCGTGCTTCCTGGTTCATTGAAATTCAGTGTTGAACAAACTGACCAGGAATACTTGGATGATGTAATAGTTGTATATTAGTTTTCACATTGTTGCTCATACTGCATTAATAGGAAAGTCTTGCATTTTGTCGTGCCCTAGAGACGAGCAGATGAACCTATAGAGCAACGATGTTGCAGTGAATTGTACCTCAGTGAATGCGTATTCCTAAAATAATTTACTTTCATTTCTCATTGCCCCGCCGCGGTGGCCTAGTGGCTAAGCTACTCGGCTGCTGAACCGGAGGTCGTGGGATCGAGTCCCGGCTGTGGCGGCTGCATTTCCGATGGAGGCGAGAATACTGTAGGCCCATGTGCTCAGATTTGGGTGCGATTTAAGAAACCTCAGGTGGTCCAAATTTCCGGAGCCCTCCACTACGACATTTCTCATAATCATAGGGTGGTTTTGGGACGTTAAACCCCACATATCAATCGATTTTAATTATTAAACAAATAAAATTAAATAAACAATTAATTAACTAGTTCATTTCTCAATATTTAGGACCCTGGACAATACCAGGCGGCATCGAGGGCATTGCTTTCTACAAGACAAAGTACGCTGACCAGAACGACGACTTTCCCGACATCGAGATCATGTTGAACACGGGCCCACCGGCTTCCACTTACACCGAGCCTTTCCTTATCGGCTTGGGGCTGAAGCAAGAGGTGCGTAACTTGCAGTGACGTCTTCGTGGCTGAAGGGTCACGTGAAAGACAGTCGGCTGGGGGACAGATTTGCATAACTGATATAATGATGAGTAACATCAGCTACCAAAAACATAAAAAACTACCCAGTACTTTCGTTGAAAAATCTGGGATAAGAAAAAATAGCTAAGAAATAAAAAAAGGTGAACATAGCTTTTTAAAGGAGTGAGGAAACGGGATACACAAACATCTTCCCTATTCCATATTCCGCGAATACTAATCACTTCAAAGTACTCAGCCAGTATTGTTGATGTACTTAGGAAGGCTGTTTGAGGCCGTTGTGTACACTAGACCTTTAGATCATGCAGAAAATAGAAACTACTTACCTGACAGCATGTACTGTTTTCTCGAACGTCCATGCACTCATCCTAGCACATCCCTCTGCATAAATAATGGAGTTCTGCGAACTGTTACGACTAGTGAGGAAAGCGTCGTCACAGTTCTTGGTTTGAGCAAAGCATTCAAAGCAATTTTCCACAAATTTCTATTGCAATGAGTGCAATCACTGAAATCTGGTACTAGAACTTTTCTCCTAATAAAATCAGCTTTATCAAACCGTACAGCAACTACTCGCATTAAGAACATACGCTTCAATAAAGTTTCAATGGAGGCACTTCCCAAGGCGCCGTCCCTTCGTTGCTTCCTGAACTCCAACTTGCACTACAGCATGTAACATCACTTCACGGGTCAGCAAAGGCTCACGGGAGAATGTTAAATCTTGCAAGAAGTGATGTATATAAATAGCATACAGGAGTTTTCAAACGGAATGACATGATATGTACACCCCCTAGTCACCTAGGAGGGGAAAACGCAAAGTTAATAACATCATCACACTAACAATAACATCATAGGGAAATGATGCTGCGACCCGGGGGCAGGGAGGCTCAAAGTCAGCCTTATACATTGGCATAACAGAGAAGACGGGATGCTGCGAGAAAACCCCCACCCCCACCCCCTGAAGAGAAAACCTGCGCACGCCTACGAGTGAAGACACCATAACCTTAGATGCTCACGACGCTTAGGAAACCTCAGGAGTCTTCGGACAAACTGAACTTGACCAAGGCGGGTGAGCAGCGCCGGTTAATAGAGTCCAGGAATTAGGAACGCTCTCTTGACATTTCCCCTTGTAGATATTTGTTCATTTGAATGAGCGTTAATTTACTCGCCCTTTCATATAGACACGCTTTGGCAGTTTCTACGACACTGGTCTCGTGGAAGTGCTAAACAAAACTGCAAAAATATTTTACATAAAAATTTTAATGGTTGACTTCTATAGAATTTCATAAGTCCCAAATTACTACTATTGCAAACTTCGTAACACGAAACCTTCAGGTGTTTGGTCATTTAAATAGCTTTTCCATGGTCAACTTTTGCCTAGAATGCTGCCATATCTGCACTCCGCTTGTGAAGGAAATGTCTGGTATTCGAAGTCCTCTACAACGCTTCTTCAAATAAAACGACGAACTATGTTACGTGGAAAAAGATGCCAAGTACCACCTGCCTTACAAATATGAACATCATTATCACTACTCTAAGTACTACTATTATCATTAGTTTCAGCCTTCAAATGAGGAAAAAAATGCTATCTTAATGTGGTGAACATTGAATATGACTTTGTAGTAAGAGATTTTTATCATTTTGTTTTTATTCTGGCAAGCTTTTAGTTGTTTACCAATACTGAAATTGGCTACAAGGAAGAATTTTGTGCAGGAAAATAGTGAGCACTGACCAATTGTTAAAATAAAACTGATATGATGTTATGCTAGTGGAAACTGCATGATCAGGTAGCAAAGAATATTGTGTTTCTAGATCCCAAAAAGCGATTCGGTTTGATTAAATATATATACTCATATCGCTTTCGCAAAAAAAGTGGGCATAACTGTCATGGGTTAATGAATCTTATCGGTTGCAAATTATTCCACCTGGCTGCTCTTTTCAGGTGTACGACAAGTACATCTTGCCGCACCGTGGCGAGCCAGCAATCAACATGATCCCTTTTGTGACACGGCCGAAGTCACGAGGATACGTGAAGCTTCGTTCCACAAACCCTGAAGATCCTCCGATAATTGTCTCTGGCTACTATACACACCCCGATGACGTTAAGGTGATCGTTGAGGGTAAGATCTGTGCCATGCATACATTTTGTTCCTTAATAACCTAGTGCTTATACTATGCATTTACGGGTGTGGGCCTCTTTGGTGTAAGGCGTTCTATCAATGCTCTCGCGATGTCAACAGGTAATGTCTAAAAAGGTTACACGGAGGGCATCAATGCATCCCTGAATGCATCGGAAAGCTGTCTCAATATCGATAGAACATCCAAAGCCTCTTATGGTACAGGTTTCTTTATATTGAGACATTCATAAGTTTTCACAGCACTGAATAGTTTGATAAAACTTGTCAATCAGCTACGCATTTGGTGCTTATACATACCGGATAGGCCAAGTATAGAGGTGCGTTATCACGACCATCCTGACATTCTGCATCTCTGTATCGTAGGCTTGAAGTTCGTTCACAACATCACGAAGACGAAGGCATTTGCCGAGATCGGTGGCCATGTGTGGCGCGAGGTGTTTCCTGGCTGCGAGGAGCACGAGCAATACAGCGACGAATACTGGGCTTGTGTAGCACTGGCTTTCCCAAAGACGGCGTACCACCCGGCCGGAACTTGCCGAATGGGCAGCGACCACAGGGCAGTGATCGACCCTAGGATGAGGTAATTTTTTTTGTGCTTTTCAATAGTACAACTCGCTATATTTAAGTAACACTTTTTTCTGTTATTTACAAGGCCAAAAGACCGATTTGATGCGCAGGCAACAACATAGTTAAAAGAAAAAAGACAATACGATCTCTTGCTTTCGCTGGTGCGTATGTGTGCGTGTCTAAAGTTTTTTGTTTTACAAATGCTTAAAACTAACTCTAGCTTATATCGTTTTAATGGAATACTCATGAAAGTTGCTTACAAGTTTTACAATATCTTCTGTGCAATAAAACATAATAGCATTTGTTTCAAATGTATGTTTAATGGGCAGGAAGCCTCCTTAAGGCTACGTTCTTCTAATGTTTTAGAGGTTTATCCATGATTTTGATTTATGTCTCGTCGCTCTCTATTGAACGATGCTGCCATCCGTAGCTCCTGAATGTTGTTTGCTTCAGATAAGCTTCGATCTTCATGTAAATTTTAGAAAAAGTGCTTAAACTATCTGGCAATAAAAACGAAAAAAAAATCGTTTGAAAACGCAACACTTTACTGTCGGTGCAGTATTACTACCAATTTTCTTCAGTCTTAAAGGCTCCTCCAGGAAGTCACCTGATCTTTTTTTACTCTATTTTCATGGGATCAACAATGACGTGATGTATCAATTTGCATTTTCAAGCGTCAGAATGTGTTTAAATCGTGTTCGGCGTTTTTCCTGGGCCGAAAATAGAATAATGGCTGCTGGTTGGCTACTGTTCTGACTACTTAGGTTAATTTTGTGGCTCTTTCTGTGTTCGTGTATCTGGTAACCCTGAGCATTGCGGGCATGAATTACCACTTTCTTTAGATTGCAGCTTTCTATAAAGCTCAATTCATGGCAGAGATTTAATTTTATAAAATCGCCCCCATACCTAACAGCGTTTAGGTTTAACAGTTATGCATGATCTATCTCATTTGTTATCTGAGCAAGTTCAGACGCGCAAGCAAAGCTTGTCCGCTGCCGAAGCGGCCCTTATGTGATGTCGGTGCCCGCCGCAATGAGTGGCCGGGCTTTTTCACGCGGCTCATTGTAAGACAAACCTGGTTGTGCAATGCAGACTGGCTGCGCATTTGTTCTTTTGGAGTTACTTATTTGTAGTTACATTTCCCATAATTACTTTGAACAGTTTAAAGCTAATTTTTAGCCCATAACAAATGGTGAGATCACGAGACTAACGTCATATGTTGGTTGTTTCAAGTAGTTAATAACCAATATAATTTATCGTTTTAAATGAGAAACGTTTCTTCACATTCTTCACGCACTTTTGGCGTCAATGAATGAATGAATAAAGGAATAAATCTATCTATCTATCTATCTATCTATCTATCTATCTATCTATCTATCTATCTATCTATCTATCTATCTATCTATCTATCTATCTATCTATCTATCTATCTATCTATCTATCTATCTATCTATCTATCTATCTATCTATCTATCTATCTATCTATCTATCTATCTATCTATCTATCTATCTATCTATCTATCTATCTATCTATCTATCTATCTATCTATCTATCTATGCGCTTACGTCATGGTGCTCTCATGGTCACCCCCTTAACTTGGCATGAACGAAAATGATTAAGGTAGGGTAAGATGGTTTGACGAACATGACGTGGTCATCAAGACATGAATCATGTCACAATCCCGTTACATACATCGTCAAACACTCTCCGGCAGACAGTGGCAGATGTCCGCGAGCAGGTATGTGGCACTACTATCCTGGTATATGCCTCAGGTTATGGACGCAGTATCTACCCAGAAACGGTGCTAACAGACATGGGTAATATTACCACGTAGGCGTTAATAAAAACGAGACCAGCAGCGGTGACCCTAGTAATGCAGAGAATAAATGCCAAGATCCCAGCTAGAATCGAATTCCGGCATTCTGCGTTACAATCTAGTATTCTACCACAGAGCCACACGAGGTCTCGGAACTAATTTTCAAATGAAGCCTGATGCTCAGGCACGTTAATGATGGTTGCAGCACTGAATATCAAATTTAAAAAAAATTACCATGTACTCGTGTGATGTCACGTGAAGTCACCGTCACTTGTAGTTAGGTGCCATCCGCTAAAGTGGATTTATGTAGCTGTGCGCAGGGCTACAATCATTGTGAGCACCAGCACTTTATATCAGCTTATCATTTGTGGTGTTGCTCATGTTTCTGTTGGCATCATTACGGAAGTGCAAAGGACTGGTTACATAAGCATCTGATACTGCTTGACATATGTCTGTGCGTGCAACATTACTACATATATTTAGCGTCATTTCATAACGTGCCTCTCAGTAAACAAAATTATAACATGGTCACCTTTTCAGTGCATGCTTCGCTTAATGTCGTTTCTGAAGGCGCATGGGATCTGCTGAATTTTTTCTCACAATACCACAGATTGCATCCTTGACTTCAATCGGAGGGATATAAAAAATGAAACTTGCTTTTTCGAGCAAAAGATTTTCAAACTTCGCTGTTTTTTGTAAACAGCTTACGTTACTCCCAATTATGCGTTGAAAACATGCTCAATGAAACTGCGACAGGTATTTTTTAAAACACGGCTAGCATTAACGCTAATACGAGGCTAGTTCAAAAAGTGTCAATCTAAATTGTTTCCAGCAATAAACTTTTCTAATACAGATGTTTTGTGCGATTTGTCACGCTTGTTATTTTTTTCTTTTATTCTTATCAACAGGCGAGAAAATATTCCTCTCACAACATTGCCTACCAGTTCTTATTGAAGGTGAATAAATGATGTAATCGAAACGCGGGCCGTTTTTGTTGCTGCGCGCGTTCATACTCCAGAAATCACAAAATTTCGGAATATCATTTTTCCCAGCGGAAAGATATATATACACATATATATATTTTCAGGTGACCTATTCTTTTTCACAAAACAAAGTTTATTACTGCTGCTCTTACACAGTTTATTTCATCGAAATCGTAAAAGGTGACCAGAAAACGTGTCCGATCGTATCTAGACCCATTGAGCACCTCCATGGCACCGCGGCAGAAGATTTATCTGTCATATAGATTCACTAAGATCGATTGCAGTGTGAGCCGAGCTTGTGATTCATTGCTTCCATTGCAACTTTTCGCTCAATAAGACGCTGTGAAAGACCGCCCCGTATATGCGAGATGGCCTGTTTCGTGCTATGTGAGGTCAAATGAGCAAAGGAAAATTTGTAACTAAGTGAACAGATAATAATAAAAATGAGACATCCGACGCACGCTCTCAACTAAATTGACCTAACCACTCAGTATGTTTATATATAAAGGAGGTTGGACTACGAAGGTGAACAATGAAGTCGTATACAGAATTACTGGATTATCAACGTCCAAAATGCTGCTTCCTGTATAGCTCAGTCGAGACAGTGATGTAGGCTTGTAGGTTTGAGTCACTTGCAATCATATTTGCAGCGCGAAAAACCAGACGCATAAACAATTATGAAATACACAGAAACCGCGATAGACATCAACTGATGTCTTGTGTATGTTTTCGTTGCTTGTGTCTGCATTTGGTTTTTCGCGCTAGAGATATCATTGCACGTGACATCTCAGCTCAGTCGCGTTAAAAAAATAAAAGCACAATTTCTTTGTCGCTGTGTCAATATAGACTCTGAATCACTTGTGCCTCATTCAGACATATTAAGGGCAGTTGTATGCGGCTATGTGCCCTAAGCAAATGGTGGAATCGGTATCAACACGCAGGCCACAGGTAAGTCGGAATAGACAAGAGCCCACGTTAGCATCCCGGCATGGGCGGCTGGATAGGGGCCTATGGTCAAAGTGCTTTGGTTCTCTAAAACATGCATCGTCATCCTGTGTGCAGGGTCCGTGGCGGCGTCACCAACCTTCGCGTGGTCGACACGTCGGCCATCCCGGAGATGGTCACCGGCCACCTCAACGCTCCGGTCATTATGATGGCCGAAAAGGCGGCCGACATGATCCTCGAAGACAACGGCAACATGGTACCCGACTCGCCGAGGGCCAACTATCGCGTCCAAGGACGCTCGCCGAAAGAAGCGCCACACGGAGTCTATTCAGCCGCTGCTTCCTCGAGCCTCTTGCATGCAGTGTCGTGGCCGCTCCTCAGGGCGATAGCGACCGTCTTACTCGCATGCTTGACAGTTTCGTGACACTCAGCTTGGACCATTGGTGTCAGAATATAAGCTGGGACATGAGATTGCGCTAATGCCGCAACAAATATAGTAGAAGGTTCAATATATTTCGTCAGGCATTACGTCACTTTCACTACGTCACATCCCACAACATCTACACACTGTCTCGCTGAACGTCAAAGAGAAGCGCAATGGTTGTTCTACTCATTGTGCCGTCTCGTTATGCTTTATAGCTCAGTCATCAGCTGGCCTGAATGTGTGATTGGTATTTTAGGCTCGCCAACATGCTAGAAAGAAAGTTCAATATATTACAGCAGTTTATGCTCACCCAGTCTTATGTATCTAAGCAAAGTTATTAGGCTAGAAATGCACCCGCTATTTGAATTTTCGTAAGCTTCATTTCGTTCCTTAGGAAAAGGTTGAGTAGGCAATTGGATTCAGTCCTGTGTCACGCTCCTCACTAAACTTTTATCCTTATCCCTTCCTTTTTTATGCTACACTGTATCCAAAACCCCTCTGATTTTTTTCTTCTTCTTCATCTCTTTCCTCCTCTGTTTTTCTTAACCTATTATTCCAGTTTTCTAATGCCGTTGTGGGAAAGCCAACTGACACTCTTTGTGATTACCGGTCTGCCTCGTTACACTCTTCCTTATGATTTTATTTTCATTTCTTAAGCTATCGCCTAATTATGGTGCTCCAAAGAAGACACAGCGATGTCCTTGACACATTCGGTACCGAACAACCCGTAAGTTCTTACCTATCAGCTAGGTACAGCAACACCTCATAAACGGCCGCCCATGAGCGATGCCCCTCTTTTAATAAAACAAAATGTCTGAGGTTTTAGCTAATGCTTATTCAATAAAAATGACCAAAAGGAAATAATGTCTATTTCAAGTTGAACCAAAATACATATTTAAAACTACGTGAGCAGTAATGTTGCAGCACGTCAAAAGTTCTGTGAGACATTTCTAAATGTTCACTCTATTTTGTTCAGCTGTACGAGCAAAGTAAGCTTCAATTTACAAAGAGTAATTGCTATCTTATCAGAGCCCACGGATAACATTTCTTAGGACAATTTATTCTATGGGTCTGTGAAGGCTCTACACGCCTGTTTTGTTGTTCATTTCAGAAAAATGTGTCCCAAGCAGAAGGTAAATTATATCACGATTCAGAGAGTGTGACCTAGTGGCTAGTCACAAAGGAAGCAACTCTGCGAATATGTTGCCGCACTTAGGTGCCTTCGAGTTTTGAATTGAAGGAAATGTATCCCTCTTATAGCTTGCTATTCTGCTTTCGAACTTGAAGTTTCTACTTGCGGCAGTTTTCTCCATCTCACACTGACCGAACAAAAGCCTTTTCATTCTGAAAACCATATTCACTTATCCCGGTGAGCTTCTGAAATAACTATTAAGCGGCACTAGGATAACAGCCGTAGGTCGGGTCGTCACTTGAGGTGAGAATCAATACTACATAAACAACATAAAAACAAGCCACTTAAAAAGTACCAATACTTTTCTTTTTGCATGCTTTTTTCCTTAAATAGTTGGGTAACGTGAATGAAAATCGGTGAACTTTATTGCAGACGCTGTTATAATTTGGTGAGTTGGCATTAATGAATTTCGTCAAAAGATCGTGCTGTTGATGCGAAAATTTTGTAAGCAGTTGTGAACAGATCTGTTGTTATGTTGTTCAATAAACGTTTTGTGGTTATGATATGCCCCTTTTTTATTGCAACTCAGGTTATTGCACATGTGTTTGAAGTAATTATGTAGTTGCAGCGAGCACTACGTGCTGATCCTTAGGGCCTGCTGTTCCTCAGGCACTCCCAAAGCTAGTAGCTACTTTTCAGAAGGCTTTCAAGGCGTAATATGTGGTGTTGTCCCGTTTTCAACCGATGGCAGTAGCAGAACGCGAACGTCTCAAGTGTTTCTTGTGCATCTTGCGTTTTGTATTTCCTCTCTTTCCTTTCTTCTAGCAATATATTTTTTCGGCATTTGTGGTGGGTAAGTACCTTCACATTCGATTGTGCTTCTTGCTTTCTTACCCTCTCTCTCATTCTCTCGCCTTTTTTCACAAGGATGCTGGCTGAATATGTCGAGAGGGCACACATTTTATTTTGCATGTTTTTTAGTAATGATGTAATTGTGGCCCTAAAGAAGCACAAAGGATCTAAAGCCTTATCGCACATGAACATTTCCATGTACAGATACTTGGATCTTTCGGCAGTAGACGCCAAGCGCTTCTTCTACCACCCTATGTGGACGGCATCGGTGTAGTGGGTCAACGTCGTTGTTATGCAATAATTAAATAGAATAACTGTATGAACCTACTGTATGAACTGTATGAATAACTGTATAACTGTATGAAATAGAATAACTGTAGGCAGTCTTCTTGCCTCTCCTCAGTAGTGTAGTGGCTAAGGTACTCGGCTACTGACGCGCAGATTGCGGCAGCGAATCCCGGTTGCAGCCGGTGCATTTACGATGGAGGCGGAAATGCTGTAGGCCTGTGAACTCAGATTTGGGTGCACGTTAAAGAACCCCTGGTGGTCAAAGTTTCATCACATCTTCATTATATACAAGTACCGCAATCTAGCGGACAATCTAGGAACTAAACGAGGGGTGGGTACTACGACGACGACACGGGACGAAAATCAACCATATCTACGGAGTGAATGATAATGAGTGGGGCGAAACTTCGAAGGGTTTTATCGGCAAACCATGAATCATCCACTGGCCCCAACCGTCGGTATGTTTGTCCATCCGTCCATCCATCTGTCGTCTATTCTTCTGTTTGTGCGTCTGCACATTGATCTGTCTGTACGCCTGTCCGTCCATCTAGTGAACACTCCAAGTACCGCCCTCTTGCATACTTTCATCATACACATGTACCGTCATCCAGCGGACATTCAAAGGACAAAACGGCAGGTGGGTATCTACTACTGCTACTACTACAACTACATACATCAGGAATGCTCGACCTTAGGCTCAAAGAGCTGCGCCCTAAAAGTTGTCACGATTTCTAGTATTTGGTATTTAGGAAAAGTTATCAATTTAGAGCATGCGGTACTCTAGTATAGGAGTGCATAAAGCGGTCCCGTGGGCCTCACACTTGATGAGCCCATGGCAATTGCAGACTAAGGCACGCTAGCAACTAAAGATGATGCGTGGACTGTTTTTTGAGAGTGACAAACGCGAGTTTTGCTGCACGCCGGCGTTGTGACCAGCCCTGCCGGTTGCTATAGCAACAGTGTTTTTTTTTCAATTTATTTAAAAGCTGCGCTGGTTGGCCGATAGGTCAGCGCTGCCGGCAACTGTGCGACGAACGCGTGTCGTGTTACTTTATCTGGTTGATCGCTTGCCTCAAAGAAGCCGAGAAGCGTCCCCGCCTAAATTGTTTGTATCTCACACTGTGGTCTGGCTGGTGTGAATAAAATGCTTATTTGATGTTTTGCGGTAAAAATCAATGAATGGGATTCTGGAAGTGCTAAGCGCCATCTGGCCGTAATCTTGGAGAACGAAAGGATGGCGTCCAATATAGCGACCTCGCGGCCTGTGCGCGCAATCTCCTAGGCCATAATTTGTAAATTGCAAGGAGACGGGCCACAACCGCATCGCTTTAACCAAAGAGGTTTAAAAAAATCGCAATTTCTTCAAACCTTCTTGGTCTTGGAAAATCGCAGGAAACATATGCCTATTCGTGCATAGCGTTGCCTTCCCAGTCAAAAAAAAAGTTATCGGCTCCATTGTATGTTCCACTTGGGAGCAATGGGAGCCAAAGGGCGCCTTGTGGAGTTTAACTGGGGTGTAAATGGTGCCCCATTGGAAGTGCATGCTGCCTTAGGACGGTTCAGTAAAACTGTCTATGTGATGATGGCTCCAAACATTCTAACTATCTCCGTCTATTGTAAGTTACCTGCTGATGCCCAGCCGCGGTGGTACAGTGGCGGAGGTACTCGGTTGCTGACCTGCAGGTCGCCGGATCGAATCCCGGCTGTGGTGGCTGCATTTCCGATGGAGGCGGAAATGATGTAGGCCCGTGTGCTCATACTTGGGTGCATGTTAAAAAACCTCAGGTGGTTTAAATTTACGGAGCCCTCCACTATGGCGTCTCTCATAGTCATGTGGTGGTTTTGGGACGTTAAACCCAAAATGTCGATCATCATCAATCGAAATTACTGCTGCCTTGATGAGAGGTTCCAGTTTGTAATAATGGGACACCAATGGAGTTCAGTGGGACTCATGCTGCAATGGGATATGTTCAATTGGACTCCGTAATTACAGGAGATATGTGAAGTTTTTTCAAGCGATTCTCAATGCGAGTGGTATTGCTAGTCATTATGGATTCACAGTGATGCCACCTTTGCAACCCTCTATTGAAATTTTTTATGCGCGTTAGCCAAACATGTTCAAAGTATTATTTTAGTTTGAAATCGCCAAACTTGAAGCTCGGTAACTATATCGTTTTAGGTTCACGTCTGCATCATACCAGGCTCGTTTACAGCAATAATCAAGAATATTTACGAGCTGCAGCTAATATTAAAATCTGGACACGCCAACTGCATATTTATCATGAAAATGCAGCAATTAAAGTACACGTACACATTTGAACCGCAATTTTAACTGTAGGCAGCCTTAACATATACCCGCAACGTCTTGCTCTCAAACTAAGAAATATGGTTCACTGCCAGTGCACACCTGACATCACCTGTTTCATTTATTATCCATCGTTACCTCTAATAGATACTATTTTGAAACGAGAATGATTCTTTTAAAATATGCAGGAAACGAAATTTATACAAGTGGCAACAATTATATTGAAGGAAAAAGAATATTATTCCAAGACACACTGGATGAAGACAAAATCTTCATCTCTTTCCGAACGCTCTGATCCGGAGCTGTCACTATCACTTTCCGAGCTCTTCACTGACAAAGTTCCACTTGGTTGATCATAGTTCTCTGTGCCACTGCCTACATCGTTGCAAGAAATAGGCACGCTTGTGCTGGTGTCCTAGAAGGAAATGAGGATTATGTTTAAACTGCTGCGCTAACTTGGCAAAAAACACAATGATAAAAAACAGCAACCCCGCATGACCGAGTACATTCGATCGCAGCCAGGGTTTGAAGGGTGGTAAAAAAAAATCAAAGACGATAGTCTTTCTTGGAGCCCTTCGACGCAAAAATTTGGGTCTGTCTTTCTGTTTGTCTGCTTGTCTATCTGCCTATACATTTGTCTGTTTGTCCGCCCTTAACAGTATTCCAAATGGCACCAAAAAGACTAAACAGTAATCTAAATGGCCAACCCCATTCGCAGCACCCACCAATATTGCTCAAGGTTCAGCGTTCATATTTGTGAGATTGTCAATTAAAAAGCAATTATGACGCATATCTGAGAAACCATACCAACACGTCAATATGATGTGTATTTTTTACTAGAAAAGGCATACATAAGTAATTTTAAGGATCGTAGTCTTATAATGCTGCGCTGGCCCGCTTGCACGAAACGGCAAGTGTTCTAACGCTTTGCTAAGGTAACACGGTGGTGGCACTTACCCGTCGCCTTGCAGTCTACACCTTATCACATCAGAGACGGGCGCGCACGGCACGCGCCCCGTTTTCCGAGATAACTGCCAGATAGCGTTCATGTCTCACGTGTGACGTGACTTAATGCGCTCGTTTGCCTCCGCTTCACGCTCAAGGCACTCTAACGCAGCTCCTTCAGAATACCATTCACCTATTTTCTTGCGCAGAACATCAAATAAACGTTTTGTTCACTTTCTCCAGATCGTGTTTTGACGACATTTGCGGTGTAACATGTAGATACGGGGCCAACTTTGGCCCTGTACGTGTTGTGAGGGTGCCTCAGATATGCGCAATACTTGCTTTTTAACTGACAATCACACAAGTATGAACGCTGAACCTTGAGCAATATTGGTGGGCGCTGCGGATGTGGTCGGCCATTGGGAGTATCATTTGGTCACTTTGGTACCGTTTAAGGTACCGTTAAGGGTGGACATACAAGAAAATTGACAGACAGACAGACAGACAGGCAGGCAGACAGGCAGGCAGGCAGGCAGGCCGGCAGGCGGGCAAACGGGCGGGCGGGCGGGCGGGCAGGTGGGCCAAAATATTTGCTTCGAAGGTCCCCAAAAAAGACTGACTATCGTATTTAAGAATTGATTGTAAAACACTGCGCAACGATCTCAGTCGTTGAGCAACATGCAGCTTGATTTGAGCAACCACCGATATGATCAACAGGGCCCTAATCAAGCAGAAGTTCTGATCAAAAGTATCCATCCATGCTGAAACATAATCAGACTTACGCTATGCAAGCAAGCGCATGAAGTGGTCCTTGGTAGCAGGAACTGCAATTTAGGATTTAAGTGAGCCTTGTAGTGTCCTTTCTTCGTCTTTTTCTGTTGGTTCTCTATCGCAACGCCTCAAAGCAACATGCAGACACGGCTCATTTCACTACAGGATGCAAAGGACAGAAAACAACCTGCTTTCCGACGGCCACCCGACGGCCATACTGGGACTGCGCGCACGCTGCAGCCCTGCAGCCAGCCAACAAAGCAATGATTAAAACGGCGCAGTGTTGAACATTCAATAAGAAACTAAAATTATTACAAAATGTTTCAAAGCTTTCTGCGTTTGTAACAAATAGTGAACCATCAGATGTTTGTCTATAAACTGTCAGATGCGCAGCTGCGGTCAGGTCAAGTGCGGCTGGGTTCTCACAAACGACATTTTCACCAGTTTTTTCTTCCTGTGTAACCAGCTGGGGTGCACGTGTGTAAGTTCGCTGCCCACGTGTGCACTTTTGTTGTTCAAGATCACGCGCAGATTATTCACGTCAGAGTTCGCTACGAGGACGATAAGCAAGTTCAGATTGTCCGAGAAGGCGATGTAAAATATTTTGAACGGCGTAACCACCAAGATTACAAATCGAAATCTCCCTATCTGCTAAAATGAACCGATGACGATGGAGAGATGGATTCGGGCACTGGGAGGTAAGCGTGCTTACGTTTGATTTACACAGTAAAACTTTTTACACGCAAAATGCTGAAAACGGGTGCTTTTCCGGTTAAGCACCTTTTGCAACACCTTTTAACAACCATTGATGTTCGATTGTAATTAAAGCGCCCCTTTGTTTTGGTGCTTGCCTTTATAGCACACTAAAATTGGCTCTAAGGGTGAATTTATGCTTAGAAGGGTGTAGGGGACGATTTATCAGGTGGAATATGCAGCAAAAAAGAAAACAGAATTACAATATCTGGGATTTTACGTCCTAAAAACAACGATATGATTATTAGGGTCACCGTAGTGGAGAGCTCTAGACATTTTGACCATTTGGTGTTCCTTAAGGGGCGCTGATATCGCACAGTGCACAGGCTTCTACCGTTTCACCACCGTCCTAATGCGACTGCCACGGCCAGCATCGAACACACGACCTTTGGATTGGTGGCCGAGCAGCGTAGCTACTGTACGAATATGTGTATTTTGCAATAAATGACGGCCTAATGGACTTAGAATGTGTGAACGTGCTCTCCAAATACAGCAGAATGCCAGCAGAAGCAAATAGCGTTGCATCTATATTGGCAATTAGCTGAAATCCATGTTACGAAAGCGTTCCTTATCATTGATTATAAGCTGCATGTTTGATGTAGATTATATACAAACACATAAAATCGGCCCGAGTATGTGTGTGTGTGCGTTATCCTGCGCATGTGTTCGTGTGTACGCGCGATTGTGTGTACACCCGTGCATATGTGCGTGGGCGTGTATGTGTGAGTCCGTGCTTGTGTTAAGCGTGCCTGTGCAAATGTGTACGCCCATGCATGTGTACGTTTACGGGGGCATGTTGTTGTGTGTATACGTGTTTGTCTGTACACCTGCGCATGTGTGTGCGTGTGTATCAGCCCGCGCGCCCTCGAATTTTGTGTGTGTGGGCGGGGGAAGGGGGCTCACTGTTTGTTAGTGTTTAAGGTCCCAGACTTGCTCAGACTGGGAGTCTATATCATCATCATCATCATCATCATCATCATCATCATCATCATCATCATCATCATCAGCCTGACTACGTCCACTGCAGGACAAAGGCTTCTCCCATCTTCTGTCAGTTAACCCGGTCCTGTGCTTGCTGCTGCCAATTTATACCCGCAAACTTCTTAATCTCGTCTGCCCACCTAACCTTCTGTCTCCCCCTAACCCGCTTCCCTACTCTGGGAATCCGGTTAGTTACCCTTAACGACCGGCGGTTATCCTATCTACGCGCTACATGCCCAGCTCATGTCCATTTCCTCTTCTTTATTTAAACTATGATATCCTTAACCCCCGTTTGTCCCCTAATCCACTCTGCTCTCTTCTTGTCTCTTAAGGTTACACCTACCATTTTTCTTTCCATTGCTCGCTGCGTCGTCCTCAATTTAAGCTGAACCCTCTTTGTAAGTATCCAGGTTTCTGCTCCGTAGCTAAGTACCGGCAAGATACAGCTGTTATATACCTTCCTCTTGAGGGATAGTGGCAATCTACCTGTCATAATTTGAAAGTGCTTGCCGAATGTGCTCCACCCCATTCTTATTCTTCTAGTTACTTCAATCTCGCGGTTACGCTCTGCGGTTATTACCTGCCCTAAGTAGACACAGTCTTTTACAACTTCAAGTGCACTATTACCTATCTCGAAGCGCTGCTCCTTTCCGAGGTTGTTGTACATTACTTTCGTTTTCTGCAGATTAATTTTAAGACCCACCTTTCTGCTCTCCTTGTCTAACTCCGTAATCATGAGTTGCGATTCGTCCCCTGAGTAACTCAGCAATGCAATGTCATCGGCGAAGCGCAGGTTACTAAGGTACTCTCCATTAACACTTATCCCTAACTGTTCCCATTCTAGGCTTCTGAAAACGTCCTGTAAGCACGCAGTGAATAGCATTGGGGAGATTGTGTCCCCCTGCCTTACACCCTTCTTTATTGGTATTCTGTTGCTTTTTTTATGAAGCACTATGGTAGCAGTTGATCCCCTGTAGATTTTTTCCAGAATGTTTATATATACTTCATCTACGCCCTGATTCCGCAGTGTCTGCATGACGGCTGATATTTCTACTAAATCAAACGCTTTCTCATAATCTATGAAGGCTATGTAAAGTGGTTGGTTATACTCTGAGCATTTCTCTATTACCTGATTGATAGTATGAATGTGGTCAATTGTTGAGTAGCCTGTTCGAAATCCTGCTTGTTTCTTTGGTTGATTGAATTCTAATGTTTTCTTTATTCTGTTAGCAATTACCTTTGTAAATAGCTTGTATACTACAAAGAGCAAGCTGATCAGCCTATAATTCTTCAAGTCCTTGTCATCTCCTTTCTTATGTATTAAGATGATGTTAGCGTTCTTTCAAGACTCTGGTACCCTTCCCGTCAGGAGACACCTCGTAAACAGGGTGGCTAGTTTTTCTAACACAATCTGTCCTCCACCTTTCAGCAGATCTGATGTTACCTGATCCTCACCAGCAGCTTTGCCTCTTTGCATGCTCTCCAAAGCTTTTCTGACTTCTTCTATCATTACTGATGGGGTGTCATCTGGGTTACTGCTAGTTCTTATAGTATTAAGGTCGTGGTTTTCTCGGCTACTGTACAGATCTCTGTAAAACTCCTCCGTTATTTTAACTATCCTATCCATATTAGTAGTTATTTTGCCTTCTTTGTCCATTAGTGCATACATCCGGCTTTTGCCTATCCCAAGTTTCCTCTTCACTGCTTTGACGCTTTCTCCGTTTTTCAGAGCGTGTTCAATTCTCTCCATGTTATACCTTCTTACATCGCATACTTTACGTCTATTAATAAGCTTCGAAAGCTCTGCCGGTTCTATTTTGTCTGTTGTACTTGACACTTTCATGCTTTGACGCTTCTTAATTAGGTTCTTAGTTTCCTGGGAAAGCTTGCCAGTGTCCTGTCTAACTACCCTGCCTCCAACTTCCACTGCACACTCCGTAATGATACTCGTCAGATTATCAATCATTGTATCTACGCTAAGGTTGGTTTCCTCACTAAGAGCCGAGTACCTCTTCTGCAGCGACACTCTGACTTCCTGTACTTTCCCTTTCAGTGCTAGCTTATTGATTGGCTTCTTGCGTATCAGTTTCTGTCGTTCCTTCTGCAAGTCTAGGCGAATTCGAGACCGTACCATTCTATGGTCACTGCATTGTACCTTGCCAACCACTTTCACATCCTGCACGATTCCTGGTTGTGCAGTCATTATAAAGTCTATTTCGTTCTTATTTTCGCCATTAGGGCTCCTCCATGTCCACTTGCGGTTTTCTCGTTTGCGGTAGAAGGTATTCAAAATCCGCAAATTATTGCGTTCTGCGAATTCTACTAGTAGCTCTCCTCTGGCGTTTCTAGTGCCGATGCCATAATCTCCTACTGCCTGGTCTCCAGCCTGCTTCTTCCCTACCTTTGCATTAAAGTCACCCATCACTATAGTATAATGTGTTTTT
This sequence comes from Rhipicephalus annulatus, assembly GCA_013436015.1. Taxonomy (NCBI): domain Eukaryota; kingdom Metazoa; phylum Arthropoda; class Arachnida; order Ixodida; family Ixodidae; genus Rhipicephalus; species Rhipicephalus annulatus. Next base: position 848,101 of record WOVY01012538.1, read on the forward strand.
ACCTTACTCATTGGTGAAGAAGACGAAGTGATTCGTTTACTGAACGGTGTGTAATTTTATTCAAGACTCTAAACGTTTTTCAACATAAAGCCCTCGTTAACAAATACTAAAAAAACGGGTCAAAAAGTAATTTTCTATTCTGGATAAATCCGTGACATACCAAATTAATCGGGTTTGGCAAAACCAGCTGTTTGGTCGGCTCCCAAAATCAAGTTGTAGCTATTAGTATCTACTTCTTTATAGATTTTTTTCTCACTATCTAAATCTTTGGTTTATTTCTTTTTTTCCAACATACTGTCTTAACTATACAACTCCCCCCCTTTTTTTTCGTTGTAAGCAATAATGCAGTTATCGTTAATATGAGACTATTTGTTCTCTTGGCCAATCCCCCAGAGTGGGTACGAGCCATGGATTAAAGGATACAAACAAACAAACAAACTGAACACATCTTGCTCGTCTTTGTGCTTTTCTGGCTTTTTCGCCGCAATTGTGGCGTCTATCGCCCCATATATCGTGGTGATGGATGTTCAACCTCACGGGGCACCGTCCGAGTCCGGTTCGACCGCTGGGACTGCTTCGAGGAAGCGAGGAAACGCGTCTAGTGAGAGTGAGGACACTGAGCTATACTCCGCATCAAGCGACGAGTCCTCGGACGACGGCTTCCAACCCGTCCTGTACCGCAAGGCTAAACGACGGATCGTCAATGCATCTTCGGCATCAAGCACGACTACCGTGAAAACTGCCCCTCAGCGATGGCTTCACTCTATCCTGTTTGTGCCACTGAAGGCTACCGACAGTCTACGCGGGCTGAACAGGCAAGCGCTCTCTGTGTATCTCGAGAATATTACGCCAAATCAGATCAAAGAAATACGTCTAAACGCAAGAAAGAACATCTTGGCAATCGATGTGCTGAACCCACGTGCGCTAAATGCGCTTCAGAAAGTAACGCAACTTGGTAACGTCAATGTCAAGTCTATAATACCAGCTGATAGCACCACGTCAACAGGAGTCATTTATGACATCGCCACTGAAATTCCAGACTCGGATCTTTCAGTGCTAATAAAACCGGCAAATGAAGATAACGTCATTGTGACTGTCAGTCGCCTTGGTAACACACATTGTGGGAGAATTACGTTCAAAGGGGACTGTCTCCCCTCCCATGTGAAGGTTGGCCACTTTCGTCACCAGGTCCGACCATTTATTCCAAAACCTATGCGATGTCATAAGTGCCAGAAAATCGGCCATGTGCAGGGAGCGTGCAGGAACTCCGAAGTGTGTCCCCGATGCTCAGAACCACATACCGAGGACAAATGCAGCGCAACCATACTAAAGTGCCCTAATTATCAAGGTGCCCACAGTGCATCTTCCAAAGACTGTCCACGCATAAAGAAGGAGTTTACAATTCTTAGACAAATGGTGCGAGACAGCTCTACCCACAAAGAGGCCGCGGAAAAAGTCCGGCGAAGACGACGACGTCACCGTCGAAGATCTTCGCGAAGAACGCAGTCAACTACAAGAAGTAAGCCGACGCATCTGGGAACGGCGCCCACTGCAGGGTACACCGCGGCGAACGCAGACGATGGAAAGCAGAAAACAAGTAGATCTCTCTCTCTACTGAAGATTGGCCGCCACTTACGCGCACGCAACTTGTGGAAGAACCACATCAGAAGCCGCATTCATCAGAGCAAGCTGCGACAACAGAGGAGCAGCGGAACTTGGATAAGCAAGTGATTGCTCTTCTACGACCCATAATTAATGCCATTCGCACTGTGTTAAACAACATGCGCACAACGTCAGCCAAAAGTGCACTTCAAGTACTGGACGCTCTGAGTCCAGTACTGGCGGCTCTTGAGTAGATAATGGCCCACCAGCCACTGTCTTTCAGGGAAGAGGTCAAAAAAGCAACAATTTTTCAGTGGAATGCACGGGGACTGAAATCACGCATTGCAGATTTCCGTCGGTTCGTTTCCACTAATATGTTTCCCATCATCGTCATCTGCGAGCCAAATTTATCGAGCGCTATTAGACTCTCCGGATACGAATCCTTTATGTCGGCTTGTTATAGTGGAAACAGCAAGGTCCTGCTGTTTATTCGACGTGACCTGACCTACATTATTCGGCCTGTACCACCTGACAACGATAACCAATATATATGCTTAACAGTGAAGAAAAGGGGTCTTACTGTCACTGTTGTCGGTGCATACTTGTCGCCATCAAGTAGATTTGACCACAGAAGACTAGGACACAACCTATCATCCACTCCTGGCCCATGGGTGATCATCGGAGATTTCAACGCCCACCATACGCTATCGGGGAGTCCGAAGATCAGCGCAAAGGGTAGAAGTCTGATAACGTTTGCTTCGGACAACGAGCTGTGCTTGTTAAATGATGGCAGCCCAACATTTTTACGTGGCCCTGGATACAGCAGTTGCCTTGACTTGACTTTTGTTTCTCGAGGTCTTGTCAGATGTGCCGGATGGTTTGCGGACATAGAAACACATGGGAGCGACCACATTCCCACATATGTGAAGATCAGAGGATTATCACCTTGCAAGGTACGCGAAACTATCCAAAGAGTAGACTGGACCAAGTTTGAATCTCTCATGGAAGAACGCTGTCAAGAGAACACCTCATTTGACTTAGAAGAGGTGATCAAGTCCACAGTGCAAGACACAGTGTGCACCCTCACATGCTCTCGAGAGTAACCGAATTTGATGTGGAATTAGAACGACTTCGGGCTCTCCGACGGCGTGCGGAACGAAGGTACCGACGCACGAAAGCAATTGACGATTTACGAATCGCTAGACGTCTTCAGAAGAAGATACAACGCCGCA